>CM054146.1:51497757-51512757 GCA_028751875.1 Rapana venosa
GCATATCGATGGGTCTTGTAGCATAAGTGTTTCTCTATCCATCCATGAGGGCTATAGCATGTTACAAAATGCATTTTGGAAACACTTTAAAACAAAACTACAAAGTACAGGTTATTCCTGGAGTGATGATGTAGCCCATGTATTATCTTTTGATAAGATCAAATATCGTAATTTACATGAATATAGAAATGTTGTATCTCTTATTTTCAGGTTTAAGCTCAATGTTTTTAGAACAAACTTTTTAAAAAAAGCAACATATATCTGTGGTGAAAATCTTACCAATGATCATATTCTTTTACGATGCAGAGATCTGAAAAACATCTTACCTGCCTTCCCAGTCCGTAGCTTACAGCAAGTTCTAAAAGACATTCCATTAATGAAAGAAATTGTATTGTCATTAAGCCATACTCCTATTTTCAGACTCCTCTGATGTAAGGATAGCTTCAAGTTATATGAATTGGAAAGTTAGTATTTTTGCTGTTTGATGTTTTTGGGGTTGTTTTTTGTTGTTGTTGTTGGGTGGGGTTTTTTGTTTTGATTTTTTTGTTGTTTTGTTTTTGTTTTGTTTCTTTTTCAGAATTCTTGTTTATGCTTTTTTCATAATAGTTGTTTATTGCGATTGATTAGTTATGTGCATACCCTCCCCCCTACACACACACGCACGTGCGTGCGCGCACACACACGCACGTACGCACACACGCACGCACACACACATACACACTTTCCCGTCTGATATCACTATTTAGTGGAAGGACGTTAAACTGAACACACAGAAGCATACACTGACACTCTGACAGACTCTTCCTCTCTCTCTCTCTCTCCCTCTTCTCTCTCTCTCTCTCTGTCTCTCTCTCTTTCTCTCTGTCTCTCTCTGTCTCTCTCTTTCATCGCCCTATTCCCCTTCAAGTATAGACAAACGGGAGGGGCAAAGACAAGGCCGTCCGTTGGAGAGACGTCGTCAATACCCGGATGATCACATGTCTCCTGGCAGGACCAATCAGGGCGCAATTTGCCAAGCGCCATTTCTCCCCAGCCTTTTCAGTCCTGAAGATGAGCAACCTGTTGATTGCATCCGACTCCAGGACAGCTTACTGAGAAAGTGTGTGCGTGTGCGTGTGTGGGGGTGGGGAGTGGGTGGGGTGGGTATGGAAGAGGTAATGGGGGCGTGGGGGTGGAGAAGAGGGGTGAAGAGGATGGGGAAGGAGAAACTTGAGAAAAGAATGGACAGAGGCCAGACGGAAAATAAGGTGGTTAAACTACTATCATTATTATCATCAGTTTTATTGTTATTACTGTTATTATCATTATTATCACTATTGTTGTTTTGTTCTTATTATCGTAGGTGCAGCCTATGTTTTCTTCTGTCATCATCATTACGATAGAAATACCTACCATCACCATCATCATCATTACTTGATAGGACTGACACCATGGCAAACAATAACATAAAAAACACAACACAAAACAAAAATAAAACTTCAGATGAGTAGCAGATTCTGCGACAGAATGTACACTAAATGATCCCACTAACACCATCACCCAATTAACCTACCCCCCCCCCCCCCCAAAAAAATAATATATTCAAATAGGTTTTTCATTTCATGCAACATCCAGTTTCGTTGTTGTTGTAGTTGTTTGTTGTTGGGTTGGGGTTTTTCGTTGTTGATTTTGTAACGCTGATCTCTAGCATAGGTTTGATGGTGATAAACCTACATTGTGAAAAAAAACATGCCAGAATTTCTAAATATTCTCAACTGCTTTTGATTGTTAAGCTCAAGGAACCTCTTTGCATTTTCTTAGCGTTTTATAACTTACTTTATGTGGGATGGAGTTCCCTGATGTATACAGAATGTTCTATAAATTTTGTCTTAAAGCAAATAACATTGGAGCAATACAGACTGATCGTCAAAGAAAAACAATACCAGGAAGTACTGAAAAAGACAGCTGTTTGAAAACTAAACCTGGACTACATACACAAGCTCTCTCTCTCTCTCTCTCTTCTCTCTCTCTCTCTCTCTCTCTCTCTCAAACACACAAACACACCACACACACACCAGCGCGCGCGCGCGTGCACATACGTCTCTATTCTACCATAACATTCGTCTCCACCTCTCAAAACAGCCAAGGGAAATAAAAGGAAAACATGAACACTCAAACACCCACAGGAAGGGGGTTGGCTAGCTGGGAAGCAACGAAGTGATCAAAGGCACCGTATCTCACAGAATGGTAGATGACCAGAAGTAGATGGCCTGAGAAGAGAATGACCACCGTCAGTCAGCACAGTGAATGAAAAAGTCTGGGAGACAAAAGAAAAGAGCAAGACGAATCGATGCCACGCTGGTTTATCGTTTGAAGATGGTTAGACAACTTGACAGCTCGCTGTTAGTGCAGGCGGTTCTCTTCTGCTGGTGGTGGGAGACTTCTTTGTATGTCTAGCTAGGCCTGCGTTGGTATGTGAGCATCAAGTACAAAACTGCCCCTCACAAGGTGGAATATTGTCACTCCATTTCCCAGAATTTTTTTTTTATTCCAAATTTTCTTACCCGTGCCATAACTCGACAGATGTAATATTTGTTATAAGTTTGTCACTCCATTTTTAAAGAATTTCGAGAAAAATATCCCACTTTTTTTTACTTACTCGTGCCATATCTCAACGGATGTAATGATAATAATTATGTTTTGTATGTCTCGTTAAGTTTGAACAGCTTCGTAAGGTTTACAATACGTTTTCATTACACGTATTTTCTGGGCTGAAATTTTTTTTGACGTTTTCTTGAAACTTTGGAAAAAGAAATGACTGTGTTTTATGATAAGGAGGCGGCAGAGTATGATAAACTCCAAAATATTATAACCAGACAGTTTGAGAATTAATTAGTTCAGCACATTTTTTTTTACATCACCATTGATATAAACGCACGTACACGCTCATCGTCACCTAATTTCATGAACATTTACTTTATAAATAATTCATGTATATTTTATGATATTTTATCGCTTTACTTTCTTTTTGAAATGCCTGTGTATCCCGCTAGTACACTGAAACGCTTACACTGAGTTTGATACTGGAAATTATTTTACTACGCATGCAGTTTACAGCCACTTTTTGACAAATCTGATGCAAGATTTGTGTCATTGTTAAAATTCTCTAGCCAATCTGACAGCCACTCGGGAAAATGGCATCATGTACGCTATAGGCCAATCACAGTTAGACCTCAAGACTTCCCTGAACTAAAAACATGCATACAAAAATCTCCCCTCCCTCAAATCTCCCTCAAAAAAGGAAGGCAAAAACGCGACCAAAATCCATACAGAAAGTAAATGACCAAACCTTTGTTAATAATGGTACCCCAGCGACATAGTCTATTGCTTTTCACTGTCGGTTGCCCGTGCATATCAGCCACGACCTACTGCAGGATACCAGAGTCGTACAGAGAAAGTAACATTAACACTGTGTGTAAAATCTAACCATCTCTAACGATCACTCCAGGGATGTGGACAGAAACACCGACGAACAACTGAACACATTGACAATAAATCACGATACTTAACCCAACCGACCACGAAGGTGATACCATGGCTGTCATCTCAGCGAAAAGAAAAGAAAAGGCGAATCATACTAAAACTGAAGCTACCTACAAACTAAAAGATTCAGGATGGAAAAAAAACACCAAACTATTCGACAAGCATACCAAGAGAAGCAGTAACTCTCATCTTCTTCTGTCCTAGCAAGCTTCAGCTCTTGTGAACACAGCTAGTGGAGGCACATCAATCTACAAAAGAAAACTTTTCCTGCCCTTGAGGACGCAGCACTGTTACATATACCACTTTTCTTTCCTTTTCCTTGTCTTTCTTTCTTTCTTTTTCTTTCTTTCTTTCTTTTTCTTGCCTTTTTTGGGGATTTGAATTTTTTTCTGTAAATCCCGCTACAAGGATATGCACATAAAACTTGACAAGCTGATATGAGGGGTAAAAACAAATAGATGGTAGATGTAAACTATTGTCTTGTCTTGCACATAAAACTTGACCAGATGATATGAGGGGAAAAAACCAATAGATGGTAGATGTAAACTATTGTCTTGTCTTGTCTTATCTGGAGTTGTCCTGTATTGTATTGTATCGCATTGTATTGGATCGTATTGTACTGTATTGTATCATATCGTATCCTGTTGCATAATAAACCACTTTCCATCAGGGCAGATTTCTCTGAAGAATCAGAACAAAAACACGAGAACATAGGACAATGCAACAAGAAGAAAGCATCCTGGCTATCAGACGGCCCACTTTGACAGCTCAAGCCTGCGGGGCCCAGACACAGATAGGGCCTGTCTCTCTCTCTCTCTCTCTCTCTCTCTCTCTCTCTCTCTCTCTCTCTCTCTCTCTCTCTCTCTCTCTCTCTCTCTCTCTCTCTCTCTCTCTCTCTCTTCGTGATCCACATTTTCCATAAGATTGGTCCTCTGTTCATGACAGGAAACAGCAAAGTGAGGTGTTCAGAGCCTCCAGCTCCTCATTTTACAGTGACAGAGCACTGGTACCCCCTCGCTCCCCCCCCCCCCCCCCTATCCTTCTGATTTGACCAGGGGATTTCCTCCTCATATCAACATTGGCTTCAACTTCCATTTCCTTGCAAGTCCGTCAGGTGAGAATGAAGGAAGGAAGGAATATGTTTTGACGTCTTTTAACTAAAGTGATATACGATGGGTAAAATATATATTACCATAAATGCAAGCACACTTGGATGCATATACACATCTATGCAGTTGACAGTCTTGCAAATATGAGCGAGAATAAATGTCTGTGAATAACGTTGCTATCTGCATGAGGGATACAGCTTGCTACAAAACGCTTACTTGAAGCACTTCAGAAAGAAAATATATGATTCTGGCTATTGTCTTTATAATGGCTGTACAAGCAATGTGATAGATTTTCGAAATGCTTTCATTTCTAACAAAGTCAGTGGTTGGTATAATCGTAGAAATATGTTATCCCTTATGTACAGATTTAAACTAAATGCTTTCAGGACAAAGTACGTGAAAGATGTAATCTGTATTTGTGGGGAGAAGATTACCAATAGTCATGTTATTTTTGATTGTGGACATTTAAAAGCATTTTTACCTGCTATACCAAGTTTATCACTGAATCAGATTTTGTCTGAACCATCGTTACTGTTGGACATTGTGTTAGGATTGATAAGAAGTCCAATAATTCCGTTTTTGTAGTATGTTAAAGTTAGTTTTTAAGTACTGTTATTTGACACTTTTTGTTATTGTTTGCATTCTCTTTTTTATATTACTTTTCCCCGTCTAAAATCACTAAATGTGAATAGACGTTAAACTGAAGATCACACATCTATGCTTCTCGCTCTCTCTCTCTTTCTCTCTCCTCCTCTCTGTCTCTCTCTCCCTCTCTGTCTATCTCTCCCTCCCTCTCCCACGTAGAAACACACACTCATGCATACACACACGCGTGCACGCAAGTGAAAAGCTGAAAACAAAATTAAGTTGTAGTAAGCCAAAGGAAGAGAGAGAGAGACAGACAGACATATGAGACACAGACATAGACACAGACAGAGAAACAGACACACAAGCAGAAACAGAGTGACAGAAACCAAACTTCATCCTCCAATACATCCCTACCCACCTCCAACCCCCCAAAACCCAAATCCACCCACACGCTCACACTATACTACTACCTTCACACCAGATTCCACCACCCTCTCACACACACATAAAAACTCAGCTAAAAACAAGGCCGAGAGACGTCGTCAATACCCGGATGATCACGTGTCTCCTGGCAGGACCAATCAGGGCGCGATTTGCCGAGCGCCATTTCTCCCCAGCCTTTTCAGTCCTGAAGATGAGCAACCTGTTGATTGCATCCGACTGGGGTCTCTCCGATTTAGCCTACAATGGGTTTGCTGAGAACGTTGGGTAGGGAGAAGGGAAGGGAAGGGGAGGGTGACAAGAACAGTCAGGGATGATGAAAGACAGGGAAACTGAACAAGGAAGCAAAGACACCTAAGGACGAAAAAGGCAGAAATGATTGAAGGAATGGTGTATGCATGAATTGGTAAAATTCAGTAGGGAGAGGAATGGTGCTTGAATGAGTGTGGGAGTAATAATAATAATAATAATGTATGGAATCTATATAGCACTGAAGGGGGTGGGGGTATGGTGGGTGCGCGCGTATGGTATGTGTGTGTGTTGGTGCCCCAGGGCTGTGTATGGATGTATGTGTGTATGTATGTATGTATGTATGTATGTATGTATGTATGTATGTATGTATGTAAGTATGTATGTGTGCATGTGTGCATGTATGTATATATGTATGTATGTATGTATGTATGTATGTATGCGCGCGCGCGTGTGTGTATGTGCGTGTGCGTGCGAGTGTGTGTGTGTGTGTGTGTTTGTGTGTTGTGTACGCGTGTGTGCATATACGTGTTGCTAGCAGAAGCACGAAAAGCTAACTCAAGCAGATCTTAATTCAAAGTAAACAGAACTAAACTTTTCACAAACTGTCAGTGTCTTTGGAAACACAAGAAACTGACAGAGTGATTTTGTTTTTAAAGCAAAATATAAATAATTAAGCATACAGACAAGAAAACAACAGTCCCTTAAACAACGCCAAGCTTTCAGAAAGTCAAACACCAAACCCCTCTTTGTCAGTATGAAATATAAACGCGATCAAATACAGCGAAAAGAAAACAAAACGAAAACCATAGCGACAAAATTCAACAAACTACACCAAATATAACCAGAAATTTCTACGAAAAATAAAACTTTACACACTTCAACACATTTCTGTTACGTTTCATCACATTTACATCAGCCTTGGTACCAGAACAACCGCGCCAAGAAGTTAGTTCCAGATGAGCTCTCAACTAATCTACCTTGATTAAGGTTTACACAGTTTAACATGCTATGCACGTTAGGGACATGTATCGTGTTAAGGACACGGCGAAAGTGACAGTGCAAAAGATTGGACCAAGCCCCTGGAAGACCAGACTAAAAAGCCATCCACCTAATGGAACCCTGGTGCTGAGGGGGTCTCCATGAACAAAGAGACAGAGAGAGAGAGACAGAGAGACAGAGAGAGAGAGAGAGAGAGAGAGAGAGAGAGACAGACAGACAGACAGAGAGAGAGAGAGAGAGAGAGAGAGAGAGAGAGAGAGAGAGAGAGAGAATGGAACAGACTGGATCATGCGTACAGAGAGAGACAGAGACAGAAAAAGAGTGAGAGAGAGAGGGAGATTTAGACAGACAGACATACAAACAGAGACAGAGAGAGGAGGGGAGGGAAGAGAGAGAGAGAGAGAGAGAGAGAGAGAGAGAGAGAGAGAGAAGGAGAGAGAGAGAGAGAGGAGAGAGAGAGATGATAGAGAGGAGAGAGAGAGAGAGGGAGACAGAAAGACAGAGACAGAGAGACAGAGAGAGAGGGAGAGGGACAGACAGGCAGACATATAGACAGAGACAGAGAGAAGAGGGGAGGGGGGAGGAGAGAGAGAGAGAGAGGGAGAGAGAGAGTGAGAGAGAGGAGAGAGAGAGGAGAGAGAGGAGAGAGAAAGAGAGAGAAGGGGGGTGTGAGAGAGAGGAGAGAGACAGACACATAGACAGACAGACAGAGACAGAGAGAGGAGGGGAGGGGGAAGGAGAGGGGACAGAAAAAAGAAAGAGGAGGAGAGTCGGCACGAGCAAAAGATGTAGGGAGAGAGGGAGGCAGAGACAGAGAGATAAAACACACAGGACAGAGAAAACCAAAGGCAGAGACATTCCAAGAGAGAAACGAAGAGAAGGACAACCAGCACACACACACACACACACACCCACACACACACACACACACACACACACACACACACACACACACACACACACACACACACACCACCTCACCTATGGATCAGTACTAATTCAAATTATTGAGTGCCTTGCCTCCTGTAGCCTAATGATCTTGACCAATTTTCAACAACAAATTATGGTACTACAAGAAAAGTGGGATAATTTGCATACATTCTGGCAAAATTGGGGTCTTTGGATCAATGGGCAAATGGAGAAAAGGGGTTTTCTTCTCGGAAACATGATAACCAAACCTATATTCTAAGTGTTCAGAATAATATATATACATACATACATACATACATAATATAGATAGATAGTAGATATATATATATATATATATATATATATATATATATATATATATATATATATAATATATATATTATTATATATGTATATATATTATGTACGTGTGCGTGTGTATTTAAAACTCGTAACTTTAGGCCTGTCTGCTTGTATTTCACACAACAAAACACACACACACACACCACACACACACACACACACACACACACGCACACACACCACTACTCACTCACAAGTCACTCACTCACACACTCTCTCCCTCACTTACTAACACACATAAAGATACATACACACGTGCGCACGCATCCACGCACACACACAGTGTGAATTACACGTTATAATTGCAAAATGTTTAGCAACCTTGGGGAAAACACCACACAACTCCCAGATACCACAATCAATCAGTCACCCCCCCCCCCCCCCCCCAGTCGACTATACAGAAACAAAAGATCATTTAAAAAAAGAATGTCTTTTGTCCGTTCGATTCTGTGTGTGTGAGTGTGCGCGCGCGCATTATATATATATATATATATATATATATATATATTAATATAATATAATATATATATATATTATATACATTCGTAACATATAATTATATAGATAATTGCTAAGAAGCAATGACAAAATATATAAAATACATATTAAACTGTGTAACAGTAACACAACACACACACACACACACAACACAAACACAACACACATACATACATACATACATACACACACACACACTTTATATATATATACATATATATATATATATATATATAATATATATATATATATATATATATATATATATATATATATATTACATACATACATACATCCATATTCTTCCACATTTTAATCTGTCTTTTGTGCATGACTTTCCCCGTGCATTCTCTGTCACTGCAGTACAAAATTACACCTTCATTAGTAAACTGGGCTATCTACAGAACCACAAAACCCAAACACTCAGAAACATCTACCGGTCTCACGAAGCCAAACAAACTAATGGCCAACAAGACAGACAGCCGATGACCAGTCAATAGTCCAGACAGGGACAGGAAGCAGGCGGGGAACATGGGACACGCCCTTCCTCTGTTGCCGTCTTCTCTCCACTTGGGTACCGGGAGGTAGTGGTGGGATATGACACTGGCCTGGTCTGGTCGAAACGGCCATTATTTTGTACTCTGGCGTGTTTGTACACATAGGGAAAGCATTAAATTTAAAAAAAGAGATGTTCATGGGGAAAAAAATTGATGGGTGGTCACATGGTGCCCACAAACATTTTAGTACATGCATACACTTGTGCGCACATGTGTATGCACGTGCGCACATATACATAGACACGGCATATGTGGTATCTAAGGTTAATTTAGTATGTTTGTGACCTTACACTTTCTGTGCTTGGCTAAGGATGGTTATGAGTGACAGATAGAAAGACAGACAGATGCGAATGTGCATGTGTGGGTGCACGTATGCATGCATGTCTATGCACGCGTCCTTATGTGTTTTATAAATGTACCTATACTTGCACAAAACCCCAATTAACATCACTTTCTCTCCATTGCATTTCCCATACATTCTCATCTTCTTTCAGAAGAATCACACCCTCCTCAGTAGAATTAATGGGCTAGATGTTCAAACAAAAACCATGTTACTAATCTGGTTAAACAAACAAATGACCCACAAGACAACTGATGGCGAATCTATAGTCCAGAAGAAGGAAAGGACACGTCCTGGGAACTGAGAAACGCCCTCCTTCCTCCTCCTTTGCCACTGTCTCTTGCACTGGGTACCCAGAGGTAGCCAGTCTGAGGACTCTCTCCTGATAACCCCCCCCCCCTTCCCCCAGACATTTTGTTTAACTTTTGGTGTGTGTACATACAGGGAGATGTAATGCCGTCAAAATTCAGAAGTAAAAGTGTGTGCGCCTTCTTTTCTTTTTTTTTGTTAGTGTCCTACCAACAACAGTTGCTTTCTGAGAGTTTGACGTAGAAGAAGTGTCTTATGAATATTAGTGTGTACATTACATTAATACAAGATTACATATGGAAAAGTGTTTCTCGGCTTTACTACATGACGTAAAAACGCGCATTGGCATTTGAAAATTCCATTCCACATTGTGTGTGTGCATGTGTGTGTATGTGTGCGCGCGTGCACTACATGCACAAGTTTAAGTGTATGCATAACTGTGTGCACATATATACAAATTCCATTTATTATTATTATTATTATTATTATTATTATAACATATCTGTATGCGCACATGCTCTTGAAACCCTTTTGATAACAAGGAACATAAAATAATCTGAATTGTACATCTCTGCCAGAAATACGTATTCACACATATCCATAATGTATGTGTATGTGTGTGTATGTATGTGTGCTCATAGATATATGGCTGAACGTCTTTGTACTCACAAAGAGTGTGTGCACATGCTCTCCAAAGTGCATGCCAATAAGACAGATCACATAAAAACCTGAACGTCTGTGTCTCTACCTGGTATGATTATACACTCCTGTGAGTCCTTGTGTTCTTGGACATGTGTGTCCTGGCAACAAATGAAAATGAAAGAACATTGCTTTTCCTGCATCTTTTTTCCCAAAATGTCTTCATATACCCTGTGAAAAAGTGGCTTCATATATCAGCATATAGACCTATGAGTAAAAAAACCCAACACCTACAACATTACTTAATCTAATAAACCACAGAAATGACCAGCAACGTATAAAAAACCAGAAACGTCACCACTCATCTCACGAGGCCAGACAAATGACCAACAAGACAGACAGCCGATGACCAATCAATAGTCCAGATGAGGAAATGACGCGGGCGGCAAAATGGGAAAATGGGAAATGCCCTTCCTCTGTTGCAAATCTTCTCGGCAGTGGGTTTTCAGAGGTAGGCAATCTGATGACTCTCTGCAGGTCAAAATAACCATCATTTTGCTCTGGTGCCAATGTACGTACAGGGAGCGGTTAACAAGTTCGTGATATAATTGTGAGATAGATGAGCAGATAAGAATAAAGGAGCAGAACTTAAGGTGGCTAGTTGGAGAGGTTAACAAGTTCGTGAGATAGATTAGCAGATACGAATAAAGGAGCAGAAGTTAAGGTGGCTGTTTACTACTGTTGTATTGTTAAAGTGGCTTTCTAACGATAGGTTTATACAAATAAAAGAAAAGCTTCAAGACAGGACATTTTTCAAATCCTTCAGGCTTGTCTTGGCAATGCAGTGCATCAGTGCATGTGTGTTTGCTTGCCTACATATATGCATGTGCATGCGTGCGTCTGTGTGTGTGCGTGTGTGGACGCGTGTGTGTGAAAGCCTCTGCGTGCAGACGCGGTAATCCCCTTCACTAGGAAGAAAGTGGCGATTCCAGCCAGCACCTCCAGACTTCAGACAGATCACAAGTGTGAAGGGGGAGCGGGACGGCCCAGTGGTTAGAGCATTTCGCTCGTCATCTGACGACTCTGGATCGAGCCACCACGGAGGTCCCCGTTTTAGGGACTTTTACCCTGAAGCAAATTAACACCAGTACTGACTGAACCTCCCTCAACTTTCCTTCAAATATATAAACCGAGGCTTAGCGTGCGAACGCATGCATAACATCTTGCGCACACGTGAAAAGCTCGTTCCGCCTTTTGAACTAGTGGGCTATTTTATGCCGGATGACAGTTTAAAAAAAAGGCATGCACACAGCCGTCGCATTAGACACCATCTGTAAAGTCGGACTGCAGCTACCTTCATTGTGGGTAAAATCGATCGTATACCCAGAATCTCACCATTGGTGAACCTTGGAGCTCCCGATAAGCCAGCACTACCAACCCACCCTTTCATCCCTCCTTCCCTCCCTCCCTCCATGCTTTCCCCAATCCCACTACAAATTTGAAAAGAAATTGAAAGAATTATCGATCTCTAATGAGCAGCATTTTGCTATTTGTATTTTATTTCGTTTTGTTTTTATTTTGTTTAATATTTTTTAATCTGATTTTGTCAATCTTTTTCATGGAAATGTCGTTGTATTTCATCTTTTATTTTGTTTAATGTTACTGTACTCCTATTTCGTCCTATCTTATATAATTTGTATTTCTTTCAATCTTTTTTCAATTTATCTTATCTTATTTTATTTCATCTAGTTCTTTTTCTTATTCGAAAGTCAGAGATGCCCGATAACAGCCCCGACAAAATCTCTTCGACTTTTTCGCTTGTGGCAGTTTTGTTTGTTTTGTTTGTATGTGTTGACTGTTTTATTTTGTTTTGATTGTTATGATTCTTGTTCGTCGTTTCTGCAGGAGCGTGCCAATTCTGCCCTCTATCTTACCCCCCCCCCCCCCCATCTCTGCACCATCCACTCATGCATCCTCTCTCTGTATGTCTCTCCCTCTCTATGTACATATAGCTCTGTCTCTCCATCTCTCTCTCCCCCTCTTGCTCTCTCTCCCTCTCTCTCTTTCTCTCTGTCTCTCCCACTCAACTCTCTCTACCTCCCTCCCTCTCTCCTTTCTATCCCTCCTCTCACCCCACCCCTCTCTCTCTCTCTCTCTTGCTCTCTCTCCCTCTCTTTCTCTCTCTTCCACCAAACTCTATCTCTCTCTCTCTCCCTCTCTTTCTTTCTCTCTCTTCCTGCCTGTCTCTTTTCTTTCCTAATAGTCTCTGTTTCTCTCTTTCTCTGCCTCTCTTCTTGCTCATTCCATCTCTCTCCACCCCCTTCTCTCTCTGTGTCTCACTCTCTCTCTCTCTCCTTTCTATCTCTCCACCCCCCCCCTCTCTCTCTACTTTCTTTCCCTCCTCTCCTGTCTTCCCCTCTCTCTCCCCCCTCCCTCTCCCTTTCTTTCTTTTCTTACATTCCCCTGGCGTTGGACATGACAAGGACGAGCAGAATACCAAACATTGCATCAAGGGTTTAACGGATCCGCGACATTTCGATTTTAGCCCGGGGAATGAGTTTATACTGATGAGAAGAATAAGACCCGAAACAAAATCTCTCCAAAACAGGCAAGCTAAAACCATCCTAATAAAAAGAACAAAAACAAAAAAGATCAGGGAGAAAAATGGCTAAGGACACGATGCTGACGGGAGAAGAGTGAGTGAGATAGATATAGATAGGTAGATAGATAGAAAGATAGACATACAGACAGACAGACAGATAGATAGACAGATAGATAGATAGATAGAGTAGATAGATAGATAGATAGATAGATAGATAGACATAGACAGATAGATAATAGACAGATAGATAGACAGACAGACAGATGATAGAAAGATAGACAGAGAGTAATGACAGATAGATAGATAGAGAGAAGATAGATAGACAGATAGATAGATAGATAGATAGACATACAGACAGATAGATAGATAGATAGATAGACAGACAGATAGATAGATAGATAGATAGATAAATAGATAGATCAGATAGACAGACAGACAGACAGACAGATAGATAAAGATAGATAGATAGATAGATAGATAGAAGACAGACAGACAGACAGATAGATAGATAGATAGACATACAGACAGACAGATATATAGAAGACAGACAGACAACAACATACAGACAGAATAGATAGATAGATAGATAGATAGACAGACAACAGCAGACAGACAGACAGATAGATAGAATAGACAAGACTGACAGAAAGACAGATAAAGATAGACAAGACAACAGACAAACAGACAGAGGCAGAGAGAGACACACACACAGACAGAAAGAGAGAGGCGATACAGGGAGGGGAAGCCAAAAGAATGATAAAGTCGTAGCAGAGAGACAGAGGCATGCTGAGAAAGAGAGAGACAAAGTGAGAAAGAGACACAGAACGACAGACACAGTGACATGAAGTGACAGACTGATAGACAGACCGACATAAGGACAGACAGACAAAGAAAAACCCCAAAGAGTGAGACAGACAAAAATTGCGTGTGTGTGTTTGTGTGTTTTATTTATTTATTTATTTATTTACTTATTCCTTTATATCGAGGATAATGGAATAAGCACTCATGTGCTTGTTATACATCCAGTCCACGTATGTATGCAGTTTCGTACATTTTGTCATCTGTTCCAACCAGCACACAATGGCCTACTATTTCGAAAAGCGGAACAGGATTTAACGTGTGCGCAAGATGATCTGCGTGATTTCACACACGGGACATCGGTTTACAGTCTCATTCGAAGGACTTTTTGGGGGGAGTGGGGTAGGCACTGATGTTAACTCCGGAGGAAAAGTCCTCTTGAACAAGATTCGAACCTGGGTCGGCAGATCACGAGAGTGAGTGAGTGAGTGTGAGTGGTGTAGTGAGGAGAGAGTGTGTGTGTGTGTGTGTGTGTGTGTGTGTGTGTGTGTGTGTGTGTGTGTGTGTGTGTGTGTGTGTGTTGTGTGTGTGTGTGTGTGAGCGAGAGAAAAATGTAGAGAGACAGAGATAGAGACAGACACATAGGTAGACAGACAGACAGATATCAAATCATGTTACATGTTATGTTTTATTCAACACAGCAGAGGCAACATCCAATACTGGGAAAATGGGAAAATCACACATGTAGTGTGATTGCGCGTTCAAACGACACATCAGGTTTGGAATGATTGATAGCAGACCAATCATCTGCTTTCCTAGCATTTTGCGTTTTCGATTATGTTGATCCAAAAGCAGGGATTTTTTTGTGTGGAGGAACTGACAAAGGAATAACGGTTTTTGACGAATTGAATGAAAGGCTTGTTGTTGCTATGCCGATTACGATCATGATTTTATTCTTGTTCCATTCGTTTAAATAAATAAACCTTTTTTTTAACCAATTTAAGTTAATGACTTCCGGATATCGTTGATTTTCGCCACAATGAGCAAATCTAGATTTTGAAAAACACTCTTATA
>CM054146.1:51525257-51535257 GCA_028751875.1 Rapana venosa
CAATATTACCAATAACTCACTCTTCAGTCTGTCAACAAAATATTGTGTATCCTGGACGAACCGATTTGTCACAACTCTCTCACCTATCCCGTAGTCCCTTGAACCGTGAGGGCACTTATGAAGATTTTGCAACCAGCTTCCTCCACTCCCCGCGGTCCTCTGCTTTCCGTAGCGATTCGTTCCACTCAAGGCCAGTCCACTCTCTGATTTTCATGACACCCTTGATAATAATTTATTCTAGCTCAAAATGGGGAATCATTCTTTAAATCTTCGACCAAAATTCTGCTCCAAGATATAAGAATTCTTATTCCTCATACTACCAACGAATGTTTTGCTCCGGATAATGTAAAAACTATTATTTCTCACACTATCGACGATTATTTTTGGTCCATATTATACTAATCGATTCTCTGTTGAGATCTTCGAGGAAACAAATGCTTAGGATATGATAACTATCATTCCTCATTCTATCGACGATAATTTTGCTTCAGGTTTGTCAAATTCGCAGTTGAGTTTTTCGATGAAAGTAATGCTCCAGATTTGAGATTTCTTCCTGATGCTATCGATAATCACTTTGCTGCAGGAGAAGGCATAACTATTGACATCTTCGGCAACATTCACATTCTAGCCACCAAGAGAGTTGATCTTGATGCTGACCATGATGACGATCTCGCTGCAAATCAACGTTTCTTCACTAAGACGGTAGTTGTGGTCTAGATTTTAATATCTTTCTTCCTAGGACTGAAATAAAAATATCTAACAAGAAAATGTTTCCTGAGGTTATCAACAAAAACTTAGGCGGGTAGTAATAATTATGCTTGAGAATTTCTCAGATTCACGTTTCAATTTAAAAGAAAGCAGCAACTTCGCTTTAAGTTTTTGAACATCTTTTCCCGCGACGGTTAAGCATAATGTGCTCTAAGACGTAGAGAGCCATGTTTGTGACTGGGATTAACACTTATTCGCCGAACGGGAAAAAATCAACAAAACTTGCAGGCTGTGATGAGAATTATGCCTCAAATTCAAGAAGTGTCTCAGAGAAAGCCGATGAGATTTCATGTTCTAGCTTAAGAACCATTCTGGTACAGAAATATCAAGACTTAAGAATTAATTATTCATGAGACTTTCTACTGAGTCCCCTTTATTCTCCAAACCAGCATGGAAAGAACCCATCTGAAAATTATATTCCAGACTCAAAATTATTCCTGAGATTGCAGACTAAACCAAGCCCGACATAATTATGCTCTAGGCCAAATAATAATTCTCGAAAATAGTTATGCTTTGACTGTCAACAAAAGTTTAACTGCAAGCGTGAGAGGTCTTCTTTTTCTGAAACTGTCAATGACAGTGATAATTGGGTTTTTGTCTCTTTTGAATAATTGACAAGCTCTCTAAAAAAACAAAACACAACCAACAACCACCAAATGTCCCTACAATACATTCAAAACATCCTCAACCTTCAAAATTATGTCTGACAGCCGAACACAAACTTTTTTTTTTTTACACTTCCGAATAAATATTTAGCGTTGGAGAAAATTCACCGAAAACTTTATCAATCTATTTCTCAGACTCTCAATAAATCGAATCAGACAGCAGATTGAAGAATCACGCTTGAAATTATCAACAGCAAATTGCAAGACGAAAGTCAAAACTTTCCACGGAAAAACAGTCAATGACAATTTTTTTCTCTAGCTCTAAAAGCTCTACGTAATACTGCCGACAAAAGACAAGCTTAGAAACTTCATAATCACGCACAAAACCTCCACCAAGAACTATATTAATTTTTATTCCGATAATCCACACACACACACACCACAGCTTACAATGACAACTTCACAACCATCATACCATAAAAACGCAATCAACACCTTTTCACGCAAGGGTTTTCCCTATCAAATTACTAACCAGTCGAGTATAACTTCATTTCATACTTTTCAAAAACCCGAAGCTCAAAAACTAACCCCCATCCAACACCTTTTCATGCAACGCTCTCTTCCACTCAACAATCAACCTGTCAAGAATAATTCCATCTCACACTTTTTTTTTCAAAACGTGGAGCTTAAAACTAACCACCATCTCTATGTAACTTAACAATCGATAACGCAACAATAGTGACGCCGGGGGATAAACAAGCAAATACTATTTTTTAAAAAGAGGAAAAAACTACAAGAGGTATAACAATACCCTCGCCTTGGGATACACCGTGCAGGAGGATTCAAATCTCTCACTAATTCTCCAGCACAAGAACCCTACACACACACCTTGCATTACTGACTGCACTCAACGGAGCGAACAACCAACTAGCTTTCCTTAGTAATATGCCTTAGCTTGGGTGACAGTGGGGGACGAAAGAGGGAGGGGGGAGACAGGGGGGAGGGGGGAAATAAAAACGAACAGGATGGGGGAAAGGAGAGGGGGGGGGGGGGGAGTTGTTACGGTTAGAAATAAGGAAGAAGGAAAACAAATCATATGAAAAGAGATTATTGGGAAAGTCTTGCAGTAAAGGAGAGAGACAAAGGGGGTGGAGGTGTGTGTGTGTGTGTGTGTGGGGGGGGGGGGGTGTAGTGGGGAGGGAGGCTGAGAGACAGGTGGATGGTAAGGGTGAGGGGGTGGGGGCAGATTGGGAGAATTCCAGAGTGATAGAGAACTGAGGTACAACAAGATGCACAGATTCCTGCAGTTGTAAATACGCCACATGAGGCGCGATGCAGCACCACACACCATGCCGCTCACCAACACAATGCGCGCGCACGAGCGCATGCAACGAGGGAGGGAGCAAGAGGGAGAGACACACACACAATCGCGCGCGTGCGCGCGCGCACAAAAACACACAAAACAGACGCCACGCACAACACACACACACACACACACACAACGACAGAAAAACAGACAGTCAGACATACAGCCAGACAGAGAGACAGAAACACAAACAGATGAAGAAAGAAATGGATTCTGTGTGTACATGTGCGCGTATGTTCTGTATGCGCGTGTGTATGTGTGTGTGTGGGAGAGAAGAAACGAAAGAGAGAGAGCGAATGGGGAGGGAATGGGTTTCACTTTCATAGTCAACATCGCTTATCAGTAGAATCAACAGTTAATGACTGTGAAATTCTAGCCGATCTCCTGTAGACTACACCACCATAGGACAAGGAGAGAGACACAGAGAGAGACAGAGACAGAGAGAGACAGGCACAAGGAGAGAAATAGAGAGAAAGACAGACACAGACGGACAGAATATACAGAAATACAGTGAGGGGAGGGAGGGAGAGGAGAGAGAGAGAGAGAGAGAGAGAGAGAGACGACAGACAGACAGACAGACAGACAGACAGACAGACAGACAGACAGAGACAGAGAGATAGTAGAAACAGAGCGAGACAGAAATAGAAAGAAAGCAAGAGATAGGGAAAAAACGAGAGGGAGAAAGCGGAGAGAAGAGGAAGAGAGAGAGAGAGACAGAGAGAGAGAACGGGAGAGAGAGACAGGCATAGACACACAGAGAGACAGGAACAGAGAGAGACAGGGTAGAGAGAGAGAGAGAGAGGAAGAGAGAGAAGAGACGAGAGAGAGAGAAAGACAGAGAGACAGAGGGAGAGAGAGAGAGAGTCACAGAGAGAACTCTGAACTCAGAGATCATTTAATGATGTAATTGTACGTCAGCCCCGGACCAGAATACAACAATGCAAAGGAGATATGGGAAACCATCAAGATATATATAACACAGTACATAATCCACAGTAATCAACATTCAACACATATCCGTGCATTTTCAGTTTAAAGTTTCAGTTTTAAGGTGCTGATTAAATTAAGTTTCCCTGAATTTTTCGCTGCTCAAGTAACCAGTTTATGAGCATATAAGAATGGTGAAGACAAGTGTTTTCATCCTTCAATGGTTACTCCTATTACGTTTAAAGGGTTGTTAACTTTCTTTTCGTTCTGTGACAACAAAAATGTTTATCTCAACACTTAGGTTAATTATACCTTCCTTCTATTTCTTTATTACAAAACAGCATTATTTGTAATATTAACACTTGTGTCTTTCTTCATCATTATTTTGCTTTGTTCTTGAATGCAAAATTGTTAACATTCTATATCAGGGGGACAGGATAGCCTAGTGGTTAGAACATTGCGCTCACAATCTTCACAATCTGACGACCCGGGTTCAATTCCCGTTCAAGGGGATATTTTCCCCTGGAGTTAACATCAGTGCAGACTCCACTCTCCACAAAAGTCCTTCAGATGAGACTATAAACCGAGGCCCCGTGTGCGAACGCACACAGAACATCTTGCGCATACGTTAAATCCTGTTCAGCTTTTCGTAAGAGTAGGACACTGTGTGCCGATGGGAACAGATGACAGAGTTTACAAAACCGCATACACACGGGGACTGGATGTAAAAAAGCACATTAGTGCTTGTTCTAGTATCCTCGATATAAAAGAATAAATAAATAAAAATAAATATTACACAATACTTCCTGCATACTGGCATTTTACTACGAAAACAGTACCCCGAAGCTAAAAGGCGGCTACCTTCATGGCGAGCAATAAAACCCGGTCGCATGTCCAAAATGTTACCATTGGTTGAACCTAGAAGCTCTAGCCGAGCAACGAAAAGTTTTGGTTTTTTTTTTAATTCAAAGAAAAGAGACAGAGGGGAGAGACACACAGAGACAAAGAAAGAAAGAAAGAAAGAAAGAAAGAAAGAAAAAGAGAGAGAGGAGAGAAGAGAGAGAGAGAGAGAGAGAGAGAGAGAGAGAGAAGAGAGAGAGAGAGGAGAGAGAGAAAGGAGTAAAGGAAAGAAAGAAAAAAGAAAGAAAGACAATGACAAATGACAATGACAAATCTTTTATTTCGAGGATAATCAATAAGCACCCATGTGCTTTTTTACATCCAGTCCCGCCTTAAGGATACATATGATAATAAAAGAAAGAGAGAAAGCAAGAAAGAAAGAAAGAAAAGAAAGAAAAGAGAGAAAAGAAGGAGAGAAAGAAAGAAAGAAAAAAGAAAAAAGAAAAGGAGAGAGGAGAGAAAGAAAGAGAAGAAAAGAGAGAGAGAGAGAAAGAAAGAAAAGAGAGAAAGGAAAGAGAGAAGAAAGAGAAAGAAAGAAGAAGAGAAAAAGAAAGAGAGAAAGAAAGAAAGAAAGAAAAGAGAGAGAGAAGAAAGAAGAGAAAGAAGGAAAGAAGAAAGAAAGAAGAAAGAAGAGAGAGAAGAATGAAGAGAAAGAAAGAAAAGAAAGAAAGAAAGGGAGGAGAAAGAAAGAAAGAAAGAAAGAAAAAGAAAGAAAGAAAGAGAGAAGAAGAAAGAAAAAGAGAAAGAAAGAAGAAGAGAGAAAGAGGAAAGAAAGAAAGAAAGAAAGGAGAGAAGAGAAAGAAAGAAAGAGAGAAAAAGAAAGAAGAAAGAGAGAGAGAAAAGAAAAAAGAGAGAAAGAAAGGAAAGAGAGAAGAGAGAGAGAAAAAAAAGAAGAAGAAAGAAAGAAGAAAGAGAGAAAAGAAGAAGAAAGAAAGAGAAAGAAAGAAGGGAGAAAGAAAGAAGAAGAAAGAGAGAAAAAGAAAGAAGAAAGAGAGAGAGAAAGAAGAAAGAGAGAAAGAAAGAAGAAAAGAGAGAAAGAAGAGAGAAAAAGAGAGAAAGAAAAAGGAAAGAGAGAAAGAAAGAGAAAGAAAGAAAAGAAAGAAAGTAAGGAGAAAGAAAGAAGAAAGAGAGAAGAAAGAAAGAAGAAAGAGAAGAGAAAGAAAAAGAGAGAAAGAAAGAAGAGAGAGAGAAAGAGAGAGAAAAGAGAGAAAGAATAGAAAGAAGAAGAGAAAGAAAGAAAAGAGAAAGAAGAAAGAGAGAAAGAAAGAAAGAGAAAAAAGAAAGATAAAGAAAGAAGAGAAGAAAGAAGAAAGAAAGAGAAAGAGAAGAGAAGAAGAAAGTGAAAAGAAAGAAAAGAGAAGAGAAGAGAAAGAGAAAGAGAGAAAGAAAGAAAGAGAAAAGAAGAAAGAAGAAAGAGAGAAAGAAGAAAAGAGAGAAAGAAAGAAAAGAGAAAAGAAAGAAGAGAGAAAGAAAGAGAAGAAGAGAGAAAGAGAAAGAAAGAAAGAAAGGAGAGAAAGAAAGAAAGAGAAGAGAGAAAGAAGAGAAGAAAGAAAGATAGAAAGAAATAAAGAGACAAAGAAAGAAAAGAAGAAGAAGGAGAGAAAGAAGAAAGAAATGAGAGAAAGAAGGAGAAAGAGAGCAAGAAGAAAAAAGAAGAGAGAGAGAGAGAAAAGAAGAGAGAAAGAAGAAGGAAAGAAAGAAAAGAGAAAGAAGAAAGAAGAAAAGAGAAAGAAGAAAGAAGAGAGAAGAGAAAGAAATGAGAAAAGAGAGAAAGAAAAAAAGAGAAAGAAGAAAGAAAAAAGAGTAAGGAGAAAGAAAGAAAGAAAGAAGAAGAAGAGAAAAGAAAGAAGAGAAAAAAAGAAAGAAGAAGAGAGAAAGAGAAAAAAGAAGAAAGACAAGAAGAAAGAGAGAAAGAAAGAAAGAAGACAGAAAGAAAGAGAGAAGAAAGAAAGAAGAGAAAGAAAGAAAGAGAGAAGAAAGAATAAAGAGACAAAGAAAGAAAAAAAGAAAGAGAGAGAGAAAGAGAAAGAAAGAGAGAAAGAGAAGAGAGAGAAAGAAAGAAAAAGAGAAAGAAGGAGAGAAAGAAAGAGAAAAAAGAAAGAAAGAGAAAGAAAGAAAGTGAGAAAGAGAGAAAGAAAAAAAGAGAAAGAAAGAAAGAGAAGAAAGGAGTAAGGAAGAGAAAGAAGAAAGAAAGAAGAGAAAGGATAAAAGAAAGAAAGAGGGGGAAAAAGAAAGAAAGAAAGAAAGAGAGAAAGGAGTAAGTAAACAAGAAAGAAAGACACACAGAAAGAAAGAGAGAAAGAAAGAAAGAGAGACAGAAAGAAAGAGAGACAGAAAGAAAGAGAGACAGAAAGAAAGAAAGAGACAAAGAAAGAAAGAAAGAAAGTTTTAGATGAGAAAAGAAAGAAAGAAAAGAGACAAAGAAAGAAAAAAGAAAGTGAGAAAAGAAAGAAAGAAAGAGACAAAGAAAAAAAAAGAAAATGAGGAAGAAAGAAAGAGAAAAGAGAGAAAGAAAAAAAGAAACGAAAGAAAGAAAGAGAGAGAGAGAGAGAGAGGGGGGGGGGGGGGAAGGGGTGTAGGCGACCCAAAAGAGTAGTTTTATCGCCTGTGACATTATCAGTAGCCTCCATTGTAAGTGACGACAGGTGAAATTCTAGATGATCTGTTTTATAACACGACAATAAAATAGCGGGGAATATGCGTGCGTGTGTGTGTGTGTGTGTGTGTGTGTGTGTGTGTGTGTTTTGTGTGTGTGTGTGTGTGTGTGTGTGTGTTGTGTGTGTGTGTTGTGTGTGTGTGTGTGTTTGGCGTGCGTGAGAGATAGACAGAGAGACAGACAGAAAGACAGACAGACAGACAGACAGAGATAAAAAATAAAGACGGAAATATATAGGGAGAAACAGACAGAAAGAGCCAGAGAGACAGAGATGAAGAAAGACAGATGAAGAAACGGAGAGAGATAGAGACAAAGGAGGGAGAGAGATAGAGAGAGGGGGCGAGAAAAACACAGAGAGAGAGATAGGGGGAGAGAGACAGAGGCGACAGAGAGAAATAAGAGAGAGAGAAAGAGAAAGAGAGAGAAAACTGTGAAAGAGAGAGAACAGCTGTCTCTCAGAGAGAGACACACACAGAGACAGAAAGAGATGAGAGAGAGGAGAGAGAGAGGAGAGAGAGGAGGGGGGAGAGGGGGGATGGTGGGAGAGAAGGTGGAACAGTTCAGAAGGAGAGTAAGAAAAGAAAAGGAAAAAAAAGACTGACAAAGTCAGGGGAGACAAACATGGTAACATCGTCAGACAAAGAGAAAGGTTGGAACGAAAAAGACATCAGCTGTATTGCATTGTATTATATTGTGTTGTATTGATTGGTAAGGTATGATATGGTACTGTATTGTGTACTGCTTTTATTCACGGCAGATTTCTGTGCGTGAAATTCGGTTTTAGCTCTCCCTGTTTAAGTGCGTCGCCACAAGAGCAGCGCCACCCATTTAGAAAAAAAATCCTTTCTCCATGTTCATTTCTTTGCCTACAAGAATGGCTTTTCTCTACGGAATTTTGCTCGAAATGGAAAAGACGATGAAAAGATTTTTTTTTTAAAGACAAGGGAAGGAGACACAAGAAGAAGAAAAAAGAAATACAGACAGACGAATTTTATTCAGATAAGCAGAAAAAGAGAAGGACAGAAAGATAAATCTTCGTCAGACAAGGAGAAAAAACAGAAAGACGAATTCAATTTATACAAAGACAGATATTCAACAAAAGAGGGAATCCTTGGTTAAAATTAAAAAAATTAAAATATCAAAACTGTTTCTTCATAAGACGAACTACTTCAAAACAGAAAAAATCAACAAACAAAACCCAAAAAAATCAAGTAAAAACCATAACACACAATCCCAAATGAAGAACAGCAACAACAACAACAATAATTATTATCATCAAGACTAACGCCTACCTGATACTACAAAAATGTCACCTAAAATGACACCAATCTCTGTGATATCATGACTGGATTACTGTTATCGTGTCAACATTAGCACGACAGAGCAACATAACCAAAAAGGCTATTAATCTTTCTTATCTGGTTTCCATAACCCAGAGAGAGACAGACAGACACAGAGAGAGACAGAGAGAGAGAGAGACAGAGAGAGAGACACACAGAGACAGAGAGATTCCGACACAGATACCACTGACAAAATGTAAGCCACACAGACAGGCAAACAGACAGACAGGCAGACAGACAAAAAATACAGACGCAGTTTTGCATGGTTGCGTAACCCAACACCATTGATTTCACTTCTGACAGGTCATCTGAGACTTCAGCGAGTTTTCTGACAAAGACCTGAACTCTTCCTCTCCCCCCTGTCTCTCTACCCCCACCCACCCCTCTCTCCCCCCCCCTCTCTCTCTCTCTCTCTCTCTCTCTCTCTCTCTCCCTCTCTCTCTCTCTCTCTCTCTCTCTCTCTCTCCGCCTCTCTCGTTTACTTTCTGCTGTTCAACTATACTGTTATGTGCAGACATAATTATGTTCCATGTCTGATTATTGATCACAGACTGGGGTGTGTGCGTTTCTTCGCCCTTTCCTATTCCTTGTGTTCATTCTGTGTTATTGGTGTAAAGGGATGTATGTAAACTCTATAAATTCCATATATTATTATTATTATTATTATTAAACAAAAGCAATTGTCATGCTTGTCCTGTTCCCTTCTAAGACCTAAAATTAATTCCATTCCATTCCATTCAATTATCTATCTATCTATCTATCATTCTGTCTGTCTATCTATCTGTCTATCTGTCTATCTATCTATCTATCTATCTTCTTGCCTATCTAGCTATCTATATATCTATCTATCTTTCTGTCTGTCTATCTATCTGTCTATCTGTCTATCTGTCTATCTATCTATCTATCTGTCTGTCTGTCCGTCTATCTATCACCCCTCTTCTCTATCTTTCTGTCTATCTATCTGTCTATCTGTCTGTCTATCTATCTATCTGTCTGTCTGTCTGTCTATCTATCCCCCTCTTCTCTCTCTCAAACACACAGAGACATAAACACAAGCACACACACACACACACGCGCGCGCGCGCGCACGCGTAGCAACACTCACAGACACACACGTACACATCTATCTGTCTGTCCGTCAGTCTATTTATCTATCTTTCTGTCTCTCTGTCTGTCTGTCTGTCTGTCTATCTATCTATCCATCTATCTATCTATCTGTCTGTCTGTCTGTCCGTTTATCTATCCACCCTCTTCTCTATCTTTCTATCTATCTATCTGTCTATCTGTCTGTCTGTCTGTCTATCTATCTATCCCCCTCTTCTCTCTCAAACAGAGACATAAACACAAGCACACACACAAACACACACACAACACACACACACACACACACACACACACACGCAGCAACACATATACAGACACACTCAAAGACACACAC
>CM054146.1:51540257-51552757 GCA_028751875.1 Rapana venosa
TGTATGCGGGCGCACCTGCGTGCTCGTGCGTGCACGTGCATGTACGTGCCTACACGCATACAAATGTGCGCATAATTATGTGTATGCGTCCACATACGCGCGTATATAAGTCTGTCCACATATCCATATGCCTTAGTTACAGAAGTGTTGCAAACAAAATGAATGCACAAGCAGTTAAAGGAAACCAGCAAAACAATCAAGAGAAGAAAACAGACAGACAGACAGACAGGCGACAAGCTAACGCCATCAATCATCACACGAACACACAAGAAAAGAGAGACTTACGGTGGAAGAGGGCCAAGCGAAGCAGACGACATCGTTTGTTGACCGTTGCTGCAGCCATGGTTATCACCGAATCAGCAGGTAACGGCAGCGACGACGTTGCAGGAGCGCTCGAGGATAGTTACAATCGTATCACACACCCCCACCACCACCACTACCACCACTTGCTGCTGCAGCAGCAACAACAGAGGCAGCAGCAACCGCATCAGCTTACACTTTCCAGGTAGTTTGGGGAGGGGTTTTTTCGGTGTTTTTTTTTTCTTATCTCACAAACACACACACACACAGATGCGTATAATCCTCTGAGCAGCAGTAGGTCAAGACAGCAGGTTATTATGTTCTTGTCTTCTTTTTTGTTGTTTTTTCTGTCTTCTTGTTAGCAGTGAAGTTTCTATGTACTTCTTCACTGTGTGTTCTGCACGCTCACACCTTTTAGCGCATGAACAGGTCAAGACACAACACGGGGTGGCTGTTTCTGTTTGGTTTGGTGGGAGGGGTTTTTTTGTTAGTGGGGTTTCCGTGTGTTACCTTGCTGTATCGCCCATCCACTCGTTCAATCCTTCATTTTCATTAACAACTGGAGGTTAGATTACACACATTTTTTCCAATCTGTCCACACCAATTTGCAATGATGAACTTCTCTCCCAAGGGATGAGTATCTTTTGCTGTATACATGTTTGTCCAAATCATTGTTGAACGTTTTCTTTTTTTTTTACAAAACTGTTCTTCCTTAGAGTTAATTGATTTGCACGTTTGCTAATATAAAGGAAAAGACCGAAGAAACGAACAAAAAAGACAGAAAAGGGAAAAAACTAAAATGCCGAATGCCCTTTCGTTTTGTTCACGAGCCAACACGCTACTGTATTGATCAGTGTTATTGTTAACTGCAATCAATATGGCTCTTACAGTGCAAGCATACAAATTATATTCTGAACATGTAGCACGTTAATGTTTCATATTTTCCCCCCACAACCCTGGGGGGAAGGGGTTGGAAGAACTATTTTTCTCCGCCTGTTCTTTTCACGGTAACGGTTTTCAGAAGGTCCCCAACACCGCCCCTTGCCTTCAGAATCACGCCTGGATTTCTTCAGCCACTGTAGCCACCCTGGCAAGATCGATAATCCACACGGGTTGATGATGGTCATCAGCGCTTGCAGAATCGATCATCTTCTGACAAATGGTTCAAATTGATGATAGTAATCAACGCTGGAAGAATCAATCATTTCGGTGCCCGCAAGGTTAAGTGATACGAGTGAATTGCAGACAATGATGACAAAAACAGCAAGGTGATGAAAGTTGGTTAAAATAAACTTTCTAGAGTACAACTTTCCGTGTTCTCTCAAAAAAGGGTGGAAAAAAATACCCCACACTAGTCAAAAGTTCAAACAAACTATAATGTTTAAAGATGGATTCCACTGAAGTTTCCAACAAAAATGTTGAAGTGTTGCAGTGTCCAAGTTAACAGGAAGATGTTTCTAAAGAGTTGCTCATTTTCTGCCATGCACACTCTGAATCGTTGTTGTTGTCAGCCTAATCAGCTGCAGACTCAAACTAGAAACAAAAGAAATAACACCATTAAGCAAAGTTCGGTTAAACCCCAAGATCAGACAATCGTTTTTCTGTTTTGTTTTGTTTTTGTTTCGTTATTGTTGTTTTGGAATTTTTTTTGTCTAGCCGGTAAACTTTTCACTGAACTACTGACCTTGTTTCACTCGTGAAACAGATCATTATCTTCGAATCTGATAATTTGATACTTCACCACTTAATCTGATACTGCGTGTAGTTTACACTCATACAATCATGCAATATATGAATAAAACATGATTTTTTTCTTCTTAATGATTTGCCACTGTTTAGATAAAGACTGCACATCACAAAGCTTTTCTTTTAAAAATCGAGGGTAATTTTCAACTCGATTCTCTGATTGTTGTGACTTCGCAACACATTGTAACTCAACTATGTTGCCCCAAAACATGAAATACACACATTTTATACGCATAACCTTTATGATATGACCACATATATCTTTCTAGCCACAATAACCTAATAAATGGCCAAAAGCGTCTACGACATGACAACATTTTTGTTTCTGTAAAACAACAGACAACTGTTTACAGCAAAAGTGAGATTCAAAACTCTAGAACTCAATACCACCACTTTGGATATCATCCCCCATTAAAACGAATAAATGTTGACTGACAAATGGATTACAATAACGCAACAGATTAAAATCAGGCAGCGCTGCCTACTGTCTGTACCGCCTTGGAACAGCGCTTTGTCAGATTATTAAGCCAGTGACGTTGATGCCAGACACGGGTTGGGTTCGATCTTTTCGTGCAGTCATGAATAAGCGCTAGACTGCTGTCTCCGTTTCGCTTCCCTTGCGTGTTTAGCAAGGTCGCGAATGTCACGTGTAGTGTGCCGTTAAGTGGTCTTTGTCGTAAAGTAGACAGAGCCTGGATATAAGATCTCTTCTCTGGCTCTGGAAGCTTCCTATGTAATAAATCTTTCTTCATTTCCTTCAGCCAATGCACAGACTGCAAATCGTAAGACATAAGATTCCAAATCTGACAATTCCTGTTTTATTAGTGGGCGTGCAAATCGGGTAAAACAACACATTTTCCGGAAAAAAGTTAGTTCTGGTTTTACATCTGCAGTGTTGACTGAGTTTTTATCTATACAATATCTTCTTACTGCGATTATTTGGGGTCGTCATTTCATGTGTTTTGATAGAAAACGATGTGCTAAGTAGTTTCAAAACAACTTTTGGACCAGGTTTGCGATACTGAAGGCCTCGATCCAGTTAGTGACAGAAGCCTATTTAACGACACCATCACACAGTGCATTTCACTTGTCAGACTAATGTCCCGATAAGACAGCCATGCTTCAATGATCCCCGTTTGTCTCTCAACACAATCGATGTTAATGCTGTCTTTCGGTCATCAACTTGTTGCTATTTTAAGCTATGGCTCCCCACCCCTGTCGGAAGAGCGAAACAGACGGCGTAATGAGGTTTTATTTTGGGGTGTACGATTGATGGACGCTTGCTGTAATGCCGAGCAGTTGATCGTTTTGAGACGTCTGTTGTACCTGTGGGTAGACAGTTTGGGCGTCTACCTTTTTATGCTTGATAATTTTGATAATTGGACGTTTACAAGAAACGGTTATGTCAAAGATATGTCACTGTTTTCATAAAGACAGGTTCGTGGCAAATTACGCTGCTACAGCAACACTGATGGTTAGAAATATGTTTTGGAAACATTACTTTTATTCTGCCACCAGCTGCGCTGAAATTAAAAATATACCTCCACACCAACCCCCCACCCCCTCCCTAAAAAAGCACCAAAAAAACGCTACTACAAATACCAGTGTTTAAAGAATTTTTTTTTTTACTTGAGATGTTAAAACTCACCGGGATTGGGTGAAAACAAAAGAACTGTTTAAAAATGGTTAGCACTGTTATTGTTGGTGTGTCTGTTATTAACCAATAGTCCAATGCCACAGTACTTAAGTTGTAAAAAAAAAACCCACAAAAAACCCCGTGATATCTTGACATTTAAAACGAAACGTCAGTAACTGAAAGATTATTGACACTTTGAATACATTTTCTCCAAAAGTACGATTCATCTAGAGAGTAGATTTACTTATGTTTGTTTTAAAGATATGACTTGGAATGTTTAACAGAACGTAGCGTGCCAATGAGAGAGTGGGAAACAAACAGACAGAATGATTGAGACAGAGGTAGTCAAACGAACAGACAGAAACAAAGGCAGAGAAAGAGGCAAAGAGATAATGTATAAAGTTTTATGTACGCTTCGTTATTATTATTTGCCAAACCTGTAGGGATAAAGACAGAAAGGAGCTTCAAAAGCAAACTTTAGTATATGAATGAGAGCCTTAGCCTATGCACCACAATCTTTTATACACTTGCTTACACACGCGCAGACATGTGAGTTGCTCACACACACACACACACACACACACACACACACACACAGAGAGAAAGCGAGAGAGAGAGAGAGAGAGAGAGAGAGAGAGAGAGAGAGAGAGAGAGAGAGAGAGAGAGAACTCGAACTCGAATGATTTATTCACAAAAAGGCCATTGGCCCATACATGAAGGGGATTGCCGAACTGCTTAGTATTTTGGTTAAAAAATAAAAATAAAAAAACCCACATAGACAACCTTTTACTGTTTAACAAAAAGTCATCTACAAAAATATGACTTAGGATAACATTATCTAAAGAGAGAGAGAGAGAGAGAGAGAGAGAGAGAGAGAGAGAGAGAGAGAGAGAGAGAGAGAGAGAGAGAGACAGGCAGACAGACAGACAGACAGACAGACCGAGAGACACACTAGAGAGAAAAAGATACAGACAGACACATACAGGGACAGACAGACGGAGTAAGAGAGAGACATACACAAAGAAACAGACAGACATATACAGACAGACAAAGACACAGAGAGCGCAAACTAATAACGGGACACCAAAGAAAGAAGAAAAAAATAATCTTCTGCCAAAAACATACTGTCCTTGGAAAATCACCAAACCCACATTAGGTAGGAAGATTCCAATATAAAGCAATCCGCTTCATGATACACCCACGCTCTCAAAAAACAAAAAAAGACACCTACAGACAAAACCGCCATTTAGACCACACTCTCTCAAGAAGCCACTGCATCAAGTGATCATCATATACCGATGTGTGATCACGACGTTTCAAGCACTATGGCAATGTAATGAAAGTTACGGATAGTAATGTGTCCACTGTTGCCTGACTGTGCATACTATTTCTGAGACTAGGTTGCCGTGGTGGGTCGAACGTTTAGGGAACTATCAATTCACCTGGGGAGGTGGGAGAGCAGAGAGAGAGAGAGAGAGAGAGAGAGAGAGAGAGAGAGAGAGAGAGAGAGAGAGAGAGAGAGAGAGAGATGTGGGAGGGAGGGAGGGAGGGAGAAGAGAGAGAGAGAGAGGGAGAGGGGAGAGAGAGAGAGAGAGAGAGAGAGAGAGAGAGAGAGAGAGAGAGGTGGAGACAGATTGACAGAGAAAGAAAGGGAGAGAAAGAGAAACTGATACAGACATAAATAGTTACACACACTCTCTATCTATCTATCTATCTATCTATCTATCTATCTATCTATCTCTATCTACCTATCTATATATCTATCTATCTATCTCTATCTATCTATCTATCTATCTACCTATCTCTTTCACACACACATACATACACACACACAAGTTGTAATCACAAAACTATCAGCACAGATACAGACAACACACACAGACACACTTGTCTAATATCACTTACTGTGAATAGACATTAGACCAAAGAACACACACACACACACACACGCGCGCGCGCATGCACGCACGCACATACACCATAGATGAGACAGTCAGGCAGGCAGGCAGAAACAGAACCAGACACACAACCATTCAAGACAGTAATGCCCAGGAAAAACAGACAAGACACAGACAGCCACACAGACAGCAGAGACATAACAAGCTAATAAAATCACATCAAAGAACCTGAAATAGAATCAGCCACAACAAAACGTCCTTCAGTGAAACCCAATAAACACACCAAGTACCTCAGAAAAGTACAATAAACCTTTCATTTCATATGCAAAAGACACCCACGCTCTTAAAACACACTTACAAGCGAAATCATCGTTTAGACAAGGGTCCCTAAAGAAGCCACTACATCAAGTGATCATCATACACCGATGTGTGATCACGACGTTTCAAGCACTATGGCAATGTAATGAAAGTTACGGATAGTAATGTGTCCACTGTTGCCTGACTGTGCATACTATTTCTGAGACTAGGTTGCCGTGGTGGGTCGAACGTTTAGGGAACTATCAATTCACCTGGGGAGGTGGGAGAGCAGAGAGAGAGAGAGAGAGAGAGAGAGAGAAGAGAGAGAGAGAGAGAGAGAGAGAGAGATGTGGGAGGGAGGGAGGGAGGGAAGAAGAGAGAGAGAGAGGGAGAGGGGGAGAGAGAGAGAGAGAGAGAGAGAGAGAGAGAGAGAGAGAGAGAGAGGTGGAGACAGATTGACAGAGAAAGAAAGGGAGAGAAAGAGAAACTGATACAGACATAAATAGTTACACACACTCTCTATCTATCTATCTATCTATCTCTATCTACCTATCTATATATCTATCTATCTATCTATCTCTATCTATCTATCTATCTATCTACCTATCTCTTTCACACACACATACATACACACACACAAGTTGTAATCACAAAACTATCAGCACAGATACAGACAACACACACAGACACACTTGTCTAATATCACTTACTGTGAATAGACATTAGACCAAAGAACACACACACACACACACACGCGCGCGCGCATGCACGCACGCACATACACCATAGATGAGACAGTCAGGCAGGCAGGCAGAAACAGAACCAGACAACACAACCATTCAAGACAGTAATGCCCAGGAAAAACAGACAAGACACAGACAGCCACACAGACAGCAGAGACATAACAAGCTAATAAAATCACATCAAAGAACCTGAAATAGAATCAGCCACAACAAAACGTCCTTCACAAACCAATAAACACACCAAGTACCTCAGAAAAGCACAGTAAACCTTTCATTTCATATGCAAAGACACCCACGCTCTTAACACACACCTACAAGCGAAATCATCATTTAGACAAGGGTCCCTAAAGAAGCCACTACATCAAGTGATCATCATACACCGATGTGTGATCACGACGTTTCAAGCACTATGGCAATGTAATGAAAGTTACGGATAGTAATGTGTCCACTGTTGCCTGACTGTGCATACTATTTCTGAGACTAGGTTGCCGTGGTGGGTCGAACGTTTAGGGAACTATCAATTCACCTGGGGAGGTGGGAGAGCAGAGAGAGAGAGAGAGAGAGAGAGAGAGAGAGAGAGAGAGAGAGAGAGAGAGATGTGGGAGGGAGGGAGGGAGGGAAGAAGAGAGAGAGAGAGGGAGAGGGGAGAGAGAGAGAGAGAGAGAGAGAGAGAGAGAGAGAGAGAGAGGTGGAGACAGATTGACAGAGAAAGAAAGGGAGAGAAAGAGAAACTGATACAGACATAAATAGTTACACACACTCTCTATCTATCTATCTATCTATCTATCTATCTCTATCTACCTATCTATATATCTATCTATCTATCTCTATCTATCTATCTATCTATCTATCTACCTATCTCTTTCACACACACATACATACACACACACAAGTTGTAATCACAAAACTATCAGCACAGATACAGACAACACACACAGACACACTTGTCTAATATCACTTACTGTGAATAGACATTAGACCAAAGAACACACACACACACACACACACACGCGCGCGCGCATGCACGCACGCACATACACCATAGATGAGACAGTCAGGCAGGCAGGCAGAAACAGAACCAGACACACAACCATTCAAGACAGTAATGCCCAGGAAAAACAGACAAGACACAGACAGCCACACAGACAGCAGAGACATCACAAGCTAATAAAGTCACATCAAAGAACCTGAAATAGAATCAGCCACAACAAAACGTCCTTCACAACCCAATAAACACACCAACTACCTCAGAAAAGTACAATAAACCTTTCATTTCATATGCAAAAGACACCCACGCTCTTAAAACACACTTACAAGCGAAATCATCGTTTAGACAAGGGTCCCTAAAGAAGCCACTACATTAAGTGATTATCATATACCGATGTGTGATCACGACGTTTCCAGCACTATGGCAATGTAATGAAAGTTATCGATAGTAATGTGTCCACTGTTACGTGACTGTGCATGCTATTTCTGAGATTAGGTTGCGGTGGTGGGCAGAACGTTTAGGGAACTATCAATTCACCTGGGGAGGGCGTCCTTGAATGTGTGTGCACGCGTACGCGTGCGTGCGTGCGGGCACGCACACACACACACACACACACACACACACACATAACCTGAGAGAGAGAGGGAGGGAGGGATATAGAGTGTGTATGTGTGACAGAGAGAGAGAGGCTTTGCATAACATATGCATGTGCACACACAAGCACACATACATACCCCCTTTCCCACATGCACACATTCACACACATGCACACATGCATACATGGAGGCGCACAAATACCCGCGCACACACACGCGCGCACGCGTGCGCGCTTACAGATGCATACAAACGAGCACAGATGCATTCACACACGCAAACAAAAACGTCTTTGCGAACACTTGTGCACTATATCTCACACACACACACACACACACACACAAACACACAACACACGCGCGCGCGCGCGCGCGCGCACACGCACACGCACACACACACACAGCGCTAAAGTGGGGTATAAGAGAGAGGTACACATACAATATATAGACAAGGAAATACACACAGAAAAAAAGAAAGTTATATGAATAGGCAAAGAGAAATTGGTGAGGGGAGAAAAGGGCAAAGACAGGTAGGGATGTCGACTTCTTATTAAGATGTAAGTACACACAGAGAGAATGAGCCAGCGACTGTCATAGAAAAGAAATTATTGATATTTTTGTACAGGAGACACAAGAAAACATCGACATAATATGAAGCACTAAACTCAGTAATTATCTAAATCACACACAAAGATAGGAGACAGGAATGAAGCACAGACGAAATTGAAATGTCCGTTTTTGTCCTGTACTTTCTTTTATCTGTTATATCTGTCTCTCTGTCTGTCTTTCTGTCTGTCTGTCTGTCTGTCTACCTATCTGGCTCTCTCTCTGTCTCTCTCTTTCTGTCTCTCTCTCTCTGTCTGTCTCTGTCTATGTCTGTCTCTCTCTCATTAAAACATTAGAGTCTGAGTTCTCTCTCTGAAACCCCTTCGGATGAGACTAAAAAACAGTGGCCCCCTGTGCGAACGCACGCAGAACATCACGCACGCACGTTAAAACCTGTTCCACCTTTCAGAAGAGTAAGCCATTGCATGCCAGTGGGAACGGATGACGAAATTTACCCCCCAAAAAGCATCTGCACGGGAGCTCAATGTAAGAAAAAGCGCGTGAGTGCTTATTATATATCCTCGAAGTAGAAGAATTTAATTAAGTAGATACATGGAATTAATGTAAGACACACTCACACACCCTTACACACACACGAACACACACACACACACACACACCCTTACACACACACGAACACACACCACACACACAAACACACACACACACACACAAACACACACACACACACGAACACACACACACACAAACACACACACACACACACACACACACAAACAAACAACACTAATACTGAGGGTTTTAAAAAAGTTATGGCCAGAGGCAGACGTGGTAATGTGGCTGATTGGCTTGCTGTATATGCCTTTATCAGTCATGCACCCAGTCTGTCTGATAGTCTCTACATGCGCGCGCGCGCGCGTGTGCGGCCTCTGTGTGTGTGTGTGTGTGTGTGTGTGTGTGTGTGTGTGTGTGTGTGTGTGTGTGTGTGTGTGTGTGTGTGGTGTGTGTGTGCGTGCGTGTGAGTGTGTGTGTGTGTGTAAGGGTGTGAGGTGTAGGTGTGTGTGTGGAGGGGGTGTATGTATGAATGTGTGTGTGCGTGTGGTGTACGATGTGTGTGTGACGTGAGATTGTGTTGTGTGTATGTGTGTGCGCGTTCGTGTGTATGAGTGTGTGTGTGTGTGTGTGTGTGTGTGTGGTGTGTGTGTGTGTGTGTGTGTGTGTGTGTGTGTGTGATGTGTTTATGTATGATGTGACTGTGTATGCGTGCGTGTGTGAGTGTGTGTGTGTTTGTCTGTTTGTGTGTCTGACTGTTTTCCGTGTGTGTGTGCCTGTCCATCTCTCTCTCTCTCTCTCTCTCTCTCTCTCTCTCTCTCTATCTCTCTCACTCTCTCTCCCACACACACACAACATGCGCGCGCGCACACAAACACACACGCACACACACATACATAATTATACGCACAACACACAACCACACACACACAGAGAAACACACACACATGCACAAACACACACACACACACAGAGTCAGACAGACAGAGAGGAGAGAGAGAATGGGGGGAAGAGACAGGAGAGGCACAAGAGACAACAGAGAGAGACAGAGAGGCAGAGTGCGAGAGAGAGAGAGACAAAGAGGCATAGAGAGAGACAGAGAGACAAAGAGAGGAAGAGATAGATGACAGAGAGGCAGAGAGAGAGAGAGAGACAGAGAGACAAAGAGAGGCAGAGAGATAGAGACAGAGAGGCAGAGAGAGAGAGAGACAGGGAGACAAAGAGAGGCAGAGATAGAGACAGAGAGGCAGAGAGAGAGAGACAGAGAGACAAAGAATTACAATACACAGAGAGATGACAAAGAAACAGAGAACTCTTAAGGGAGAGGTCTCGAGGCTATACTCAAAATAGTTGAAAGAAACAAGTTCTGACCAAACTCTCTCTTTCTCTTTCTTTTTTTATTTTTTATTTTTTTTACCTGAACTCATTCGTCTTAACGCCTATTACTGTAGTTTTGGGTGCTGTCCTCTTTTTTTTTATATATTTTGGTTTACGTGTGTGTTTGTTTGTTTGTTGGTTGGTTGGTTGGTTTATTTCGGCTCTGCCCTCCTTTTTTGTCGATGTGTCTTGTTTGTTTGCTTTTTGTTTATTTTGGGGCGGTCACTTTTTTTGGTCTGATATTGTTGTTGCCCTCCTCTTTTTTTTGAACTTTGCAACTGTTGATGTGGTTGTTGTTGTTGTTGTTGTTGTGGTGGTGGTGGTGGTTCTTCGATGTTTTTCATTTTATAAAGTTTTCATTCAAATTCTGTTTCTATTCCTGCTTTTCCTTTCTTTTCTCTTTCTTTATCTTTCCTTCCTTTTTGTGTTGTAGGTTGGGGACGGGATAGCCTGGCGGTTACAGTGATGCATTCGTGATCTGCTGACTCGGGTTCGAATCTCGTGCAAGGGGATTTTTCCTCTGGCGTTAACAACATCAGTGCCGACTCCACTCTCCCCAAAAGTCCTTCGGATGAGACTCTATAAACCGAGGCCCCGTATGCGAACGCACGCAGAACATCTTGCGCACACGTTAAATCCTGTTTCGCTTTTCGACAAAGTAGGCCATTGTGCACCGGTGGGAACAGATGACAAAATTAACGAAGCCGCGTGCACACGGGGACTAAATGTATAAAAAATAAAGCACATGAGTGCTTATTTCATTATCCTCGACATAAAAGAATAAATAAATAATAAATAAATGATAAATAAATATAATAAATAAATAATAGATAAATAAATGCTGCCTCATCTTCTGTGATGTCTCTGTCCTGCTGTTATCACGTCGCTTATCTCAATCTCTCTCTCTGCCCCAGACTTCCCCAGATTCGTTATGTCGCATTCTCAGGGTCAGAAGTCCACAGGGAGTCTATCTTTTTCTTTCTTTGTTGATTTAGATTTGATTTTCTTTTTTCTTTTCTTTCTTTTTTGGGCCTGATTGTTCTCCTTATTTTCTGGGATTTTTATCTGTCTTTTCTTTTTCTGTACCTGTCCTCTGTGTTTGCTGTTGTTAAAGATGTCATTTCTCTCCATGGTGTAGTTTCTTTCTGTTTACTTTCTTCTTGTTTTTGTTTTTGTTTTTCTTCTTCTTCTTCTTCTTCTTCTTTTTCTTCTTATTTTCTTCTCTTTTCTTCTTCTTCTTCTTCTTCTTCTTCTCTCTCTCTCTCATGGTATCTTCGTCTGTTTTTCTTTTTTATCATTCTCTCTCTCTCTCTCTCTCTCTCTCTCTCTCTCTCTCTCTCTCCTCTCTCTCTCTCTCTCTCTCTCTCCTCTCTCTCTCTGCCACTGTGTGTGTGTGTGGTGTGTGGTGTGTGTGTTTATTTTGCTTTTCTTCCTCCTGTGCTTTCATGCTGTATTTCGTTGTTTGGGGGTTACGTTTTTCTTTTGTTTGTTTTCTTTGTTTGGGGTTGTTTGTTTGCTGTTATTTTTGTTTGGGGGGAAGGGAGTATCCTGCGTGTTTTGCTGTTTTCCTCTTTGTCGTGGCTTGGTATAACTTTCTCTGCCTCCCTCTCTAAGTCTTCTAATGCAGTGGTCATTTCTCTCTTTCCCTATCTCAGCTTTGAGAAAAGAGACAGAGAGAGGGGGAGGGGGAGAGAGGGAGGGAGAGAGAAGGGGGGAGAGAGGGAGGGAGAGAGAAGGGGGTGAGAGAGAGAGAGTGTGTGTGTTGTGTGTGCGTGTGCGTGCGTGCGTGCGTGTTGTGTGTGT
>CM054146.1:51560257-51575257 GCA_028751875.1 Rapana venosa
AGACAGACAGACAGACAGAAAAGACAGACAGAAAGAAAGAAAGAGAGAGAGGCAGAGACAGAGAGAGACAGAGCGAGAAACTGACATTGATTTGAAAAACAGGAAATTAGAAACAACTTGTATTTGTTATACACAGCTGCACATATCGACTCTCCGCAGCGCGACTACGCTCTATGGTCTCTCTCTAATCCTATCATTATGCTCTGTACTAAACTGACAACCACGGGAAAGGACATACGCGCGCGCGCGCGCGTGCGAGCGTGTGTGTTGTGTGTGTGTGTGTGTGTGTGTTGTGTGTGTGTGTGTGTGTGTGTGTTTGTGTATTGGTGTGTTGCGTGTTTTGTGTGCGTGTTGTGTTGTATGTTTGTGAGTGTGTTTTGTGTTTTGTTTGTGTGTGTTGTTATTTTGAGTATGTTTGTGAGTGTTTGTTAGTGCTTAGTTAGTTTGTGTGTGTGTGTGTGTGTGAAGCCAAGTTGTTTTTTTTGTTCAGATCGTACATTGAATAGCATGCATTTGCTTTTTTTCATCAAGCCATCTAGGTGTGTGTGTTGTGTGTGTTGTGTGTGTGTGTGTTTGTTTGTTGTGTCTGTGTGTGAGCAAGCTATGTGTGTGCGCGCTCACTTGTGTATGTGTGCGTGCAGGCATGTGTGCGTGTGTGAATGTGCGTACACTATGTGTGTGTACGCACATGCGTGCGCGCGCACTTGTGTATTTGTTTGTGCAACACTGAAAAAGAGAAGAGGCAGGCATTGAGAGAGACAGACAGACAGAAAAAGATAATAGAGAAAGACATAGGCAAACAGAAGGAGAGAGACACACACAAAGATCGAGAGACAGAGACACTGACAAAAAATGGGAAATGATTACGAGAAATAATTTTGTCTAAAGCCCGATTTTTGCATGCATAATAACTTGAAAACATAATTTTCGAACATCAATAAACATGATTTATCGCACATAATTCTGTGGATTAAATTCGATTTTTTAAAAAGAGTTCCATAATAAAAGAAATAGGCGTCATTATCAAAATAATGTCTCCTTTTTAATACATTTTAGCAACAATATTTTTAGCTCTGTGGCATTCGACTAGGAAAAGAAGCTGATTTGTAAAAATAAAATCAGTCTAAATATTGTTTATCTCAGATCTTTAAAGTTTTTTTGTGTTTTTTTGTTGTTGTTTTTTTTTGGGGGGGGGGGCAAAATATAGGTATTTTTTTCTGTATAAAGAAAAAATTACCCTGTTTGTCAAGGTGCAAAGAATTTTGTGCTGCCACTGATGACCACAATGAAAATTCGCTCTTTCCTCCACAAATTCCTGTTTTTTTCTGTAATAGTTTATTGATACAAGTTATGTAAAAGATTATTTTATTCTTTAATTTTAGAAAAATCTCCTGCTCGGTCTAAGTCGGTCACTGTCACACGCTACAGGTAGCATATAACCTTCTGTATCTCATAACCTGTTCAGGCATCTATGTCAAGAATTGAAAGCTAACTAAGAAAGGGATATTAGCTGGAATGCATATGGGTTTTGTTTATTTGCTGGGGTTTTAAAAACTTTTTTTTATTCATTGTATTCTAAGCCTAAATGTATGTAGCTTATTTTAAAGCTCTGCTATTGTTTGATATTTTCAACAATAATACAAACATAAATAGCATATAATCCGTTTTAAAAATTCACTACACTCACCTATCAGCTTTCTTTTTCATATCACGATCGACTCCCATTGTAAGATAAAATTGTCAGTGTGTGTGGACGCATAATCGTTTTAGCATGAATACGATTTTACTGTCCTGATTTCTAAGCACATAAATGCATTCTATGTGTACGCTAATATGCCTGTGGTGAAAATTCTTGCAAAATAAGACAACTGGCACATTACTGCATAGTTTGTTTCCTGATAAGCTCTGGAAAAAAATGATGTACACGGTTTAACGATCGCACTCTATATTTTTGCCTCGAAAATTATCCACCTTATTTAATCACTTCAAAATATAGTTATACCATTTTCTGTTTGTTTGTGTGTTTGGTTGTTGCATTCATTCTTTCAGCGGGGGCGTAAAACCACAACATCATCATTTCTGGCAATCTGCTTCCACATTCAGAAGTTTTTTACCAATATGTTTGCATCATAAAATCTGCTTCATTTCAAACAAAGTATTTTGATAAGACTATTTTCTTACTAGTGTTTTCTTCAACAAAACTTTTTAACCATACAAAATGTTTTACAGGTAAAATTGCCAATGCAACAACAACAACCAAAACAACAAAAATCACCAACGTTTTGAAATGGTAGAGACAAACTTACGTCTGCTTCACACACACACATACTTCACGCAGACGACACTCGGCAATCCAAGAATTTCCATGGAACAGGTTGCACTAAACTCCGCCTGTAACCACAAAAACACCCACAAAAAGTGCCACATGGCACCCATATGGAACGAAGGAAGACACGAGTCCATGAGTGACTGAGTGAAGCAGTGTTCTTCCTCTGGAAGAAAATACCCTTCCATTTTATTGATCGCAAAAAGCCCCCAAGCGTGTGCGAGAGGTTTCGGCCAACCAACCAGCTTCGCCGGTGTGTGCTGTAAGCACGAGTCGCTGTCCGTCGCCTTGGTTTCCGTTTCTAAGGCGAAGTTTTTCGGGTTGTTTGTTTGTCTGTTCGTCTGGACTCTCTCTCTCTCTCTCTCTCTCTCTCTCCTCTCTCTCTCTCTCTCTCTCTCTCTCTCTCTGTTTATTGTTTTTCTTGCTTTTTTGTTTGTTATTGTCATTGTTGTTTCTTGGGGGAAGGGGGAGTTGTTTTCGCTTGTTTGGGTTTTTGGTTTTGTTTTCTATTAGTTTGGTTGGTTTAAAAAAAAAAAATATGTTATCCCTGATAAGGGCGGAGACCGGGTGTAAAAAAAACCAAATAAAAGCTTATTCATTATCCTCAAAATAAAAGAATTTGTCTCTCTCTCCCTCACTCACTGTGGGACTGGATGTAAAAACAAAACAAAAAAACACACATGAGTGTCGTTATCCACGAAATAAAAGAAATTGACTTATTGATTGATTGATTGATTGATCTCTCTGTTTATTCTTTCCCTCACCAGAATCGACCACTCATTCATTCACAAAATCAATCATTCATTTATCCATTCTCTCTCTGTCTCTGTCTCTGTCTCTCTCTCTCTCTCTCTGTCTCGGCCGCTCGCTCCTTTTTGCTTTTCGCCCATTGTTTTCCCGTGTTTTAATTATCTCTCTCTCTCTCTCTCTCTCTCTCTCTCTCTCTCTCTCTCTCTTCTCTCTCTCCACCACAACAAAACCACTCTCTTCTCGTTTCTCGTGATTCCATTTATAATTCCAACTCTCATCATTAACTTTTTGTCTATCCTTTCGCTCTTTGTTTCTCTCTGTCTGATTTGTGTGTTTGGCTCTGGTTTTGTTTGGTTTGTTGCTTGTTGGTTGTTTTATTTTTTGTGTCGTTCCTCGTCTAGAGGTCAGACATTCACCACTAGATTTTGCGCATGCGACCGGTTGTTGTTGTTTTTTTTACCCAACATTTAGGTAGCCGCATTCCGACTTCGGGGATGGTGTCTAAACGCGACACCTGTGTGCATGCTCCTTGTAAAGATTCTGTCAACCAGGTAGGAACTTCCTACCGGCAGAAAATAGCCTACTCTTTCCAAAGGAGGAACAGGTTTTTGACGTGTGAGCAAGACTTTCCGCGTGCATTCGCGCACGAGGCCTTGGTTTTATATTATAGTCTCATGTAAAGACATTTGGGGGAGTGGAGTTTATTTTATTTTTTTATTTTTTATTTATTCTTTTATATCAAGGATAATGGAATAAGCTCTCGCATGTTTTTTACATCCAGTCCCCGTGTGTATGCGGTTTTGTAAATGTTGTCATCTGTTCCCATCGGCACACAATGGCCTACTCTTACGAAAAGCGGAACAGGATTTAACGTGTTCGCAAGACGTTCTGCGTGCGTTCACACACGAGGCCTCGGTTTATAGTCTCATCCGAAGGACTTCGGGGGAGAGTGGAGTCTGCACTGATGTTAACTCCGGGGGAAAATATCCCCTTGAACGGGAATCGAACCCGGGTCCTCAGATTGCGAGCGCAATGTTCTGACCACTAGGCTATCCGTCCCCCAGTCATTACTGATGTTAACTCCAGGGTAAAATTTTCTGAAACAGACACCTCAGTGGTGGTTCGATCCCGGGCCATCAGATCACGAGCGCAACGTTCTAACCACCAGGCTACCCCGCCCCCAGTCTATCCTGTCTATCTTTGTGTCTACTGGTCTGATTTACTTGTTTGGTTTTTGTTTTGTGTTATCTTTTTTGTTTTTCGATTTGTGTCTACTCTTTCTTTAAGTTAACGTCTCTTGAATCGTAGTGATATTAGAATATGTGTGTGTACACATTTTTTTCGTTATTCTCAGATAAAATAAGGCTTTCTATTCTGCTTGCTACTTTTTGTTTGTTGGTTGAGGGGGGTTTGGCTGGCTTCTTTTTTGTTGATCTTTATTTTTTTGGAGGGTGGGGGGTTGATTTTTGTTGGTTTCTGTGGGAGGGGGTGTGTGGTTTCTTTGGCTAAAGATCTATATAAGATTAAATACACAAGTAGTAGTGGAGGGAAACAGGTGCTGGCAACTTCTCAATCGGTTTGAAAATGATTTATCAAAGTATCAAATTTTTAAAAAAATATTTTAAAAACCTAAAGAAATTAAAATCTTTCAATGACAGCATTTTAGGCATTTTTGAGATCTATGTGATACCAGACTAAAATAACGTGATAGTTTCATATCCACGAAATGTTACAGAAGTATTTTACCACCAAAAAAACAACAAAAACAAACACTCATTAACTTTCACAACACACCACAACACACCACCAAAAAAACCAGTACGCCTCCACCTTTCACTACATAGCGATCCACTGCATTGACGCTACACCGCACAGCACAGCACCATCCGATGCTGCACTGCACCGCATTACACTGTTGCGCTGCGCTGTACTGTGCTGTACTGCGCAGCACTATGCCCCAGCGGTTCCCTGAGCGCCTGTGCACGTCTGGTCTGGTCTGTCCTGTGCTTGTTTTGTCTGGTACTGGTCTGTGAGAGCCATGATGAACTGCTGCTGCTTCCTTCAGTTAATGCCTCCTCAGGTGTGTTGTGTCTGACAGCCAGTCCATGTTACCTTCTTGATTCGTCCACTTGGGAATGTGTGTACGTGTGTGTGTGTGTGTGTGGAGGGGGGGGGGGTGAGCGGGAGGCAGAGAGAGGGGATGGGGGGGGGGGGAGAAAGAGAGACAGACAGACAGAAAGAGAATGTGTGTGAAGTCAGGTCCAATGAGAGAGAGAGAGAGAGACAGGGACACAGAGAGAGAGAATGTTTGTGTGAAGTCCAGTCAAATTTCATTTCTAGATAGTACATTGAATAAGAAATGCATTTTTATATATATATATATTGTTATTAGAGTAATTTATCAATATTGATAAATTGTGTGTCTCTCTGATGATGATGGTCTGGTGAGTATTTCAGCTAATTGATAATCGATCCCAAACTCTGCCACCCCCACCCCCCCCCCCTATCCATTCACCACTAAACCACGAGTAGTGGTCTGAGTGCTAGTATTTCAGCTAAGTTGTTAAAACAAGGTACCCGATGCAAAACACATTCGCTTAGCAACAATAGAGGTGACCATGGCAAAAGTCTGTAGGGAAAAAAATCCACTCTCATAGAGAAACCAATGTAATTATATGCAAGCAGAAAAATAGGTGGCGCTGCTCTTGTGCGACACACATTCTTGAAAAAGAACAATTTACGTTTCTAGCACATAAAATTCCCGTAACTGAAGGTGAGATTTAGAACAATACAATGCAACAACCCAACACAACACTCACACACTCCAATGCAATACAATACAATACAATACAACACAACACACACACAATGACATACAACACAATCATCCATTCGACTCTGAACGGCATTAAATGCAATACAATATCTTGGAGACAACTCTGTAGCCGAACAACAAAATTAGCTCCATCGAGAACTGTCGTTGATGTGATAATGGCCATGTTCATATTGCGGTATTTTTATGTGTTGTTTATTTCTTCCTCTTAAATATTTAATGTTGCATCAACTACCGTAAAAAGGGCCAATTTTCCCCATTTTCCCCATTTCTCAACAAAGTCGGGCTTCATCTTTTATTAAGGCAATCAAAAAATCTCTGACGTAATCAGTCTCGAGACAAAACAGCAACAGCAGTAACAACAACAACAACGATAACAATGCTAATAGTGATAAAGATACCAATAATGCATGATAATAATAATCATCATAAATTATGATCTTTATTGTTCGGCCAAACATGTACACATCATCATCATCATCATCATCAACATGATAGCATTCAAAAACCAATTTCTTGTCTTCTGTTTCCTTTACATTAACAAAAAATGAACACAACAGGAAAACAAAACACTTCTAAGCGTGTTTCTTTGGCGTCAAAAGCAGAACAGTTGTCATCTCCTGAGCAAGCCCTGTCAGCGTTTCTTCAGGCGTTAATCAGTACATTATGTCACGTCACCGTCATAGTTTTAGCCGGCTAACTGGGCTCTTGCAGCGCTTGCTGTTTTCTTTTCTATCCTATTGTACTGTATTGTGTTGTATTGTATTGTATTTCATTGTGTTGTATTGTATTGTATACTACTTTCAGTCACGGCAGATTTGTCTGCGTGAAATTCGGGCCGCACGCTCTTGGGAGAGCGCCTCGCGTCGCCACAATAGCAGTGCCACCATTTTTGTTTGAAAAGATTTCTTGTCAACCTGTGCATTTTCTCTCTTTGTTATTTTTTAATTTATTTCGAGGATGATGGAATAAGCACTCATGTGCTTTTTTATATCCCGTCTCCGTGTGTATGCAGTTTTGTAACTTTTGTCATCCATTCCCACCTGCATACAATAGCCTACACTTCATGTCAGAAAAGCGGAACGGGTTTTAACCTGTGCGCAAGACGTTTTGCGCGCGATCGCATACGGGACCTCGGTTTATAGTCTCATCCGAACTTTTGGGGGGCCATGGAGTCGGCACTGATGTTAACTCCAGAGGAAACATCCTCTAGAACGAGATGCAAACCGGGTCCTCAGATCACGAGCGCATCCACTCTGACAACTAGGCTATTTAGTCCACAACCCCCACCCCACTTCCATCTTTTACTCTTCAAGAAGTTGTTGTAAGGTCAGTTGACTTCTCCCTTTAATACCTTAAGAAACCGTCATGGCAGTCTGTTGTATTGAGGAAGAAGCTGACGTGGTTTGGTCACGCCATAACTCGCGTAACAAAACTATCCTACAGGGGACACTTGAGGGAAGAAAACATAATGGAGCAGACAAATGATGAACTGGATGCAGGACATCAAAGACTGGACCGGCCCTGACATGGGCTGTGTTGCTGCGAAAGGCTGAAGAAGACAGACACTCCAGCCTGAAGAAATCTGCCCCAAACGACCATCTAGGTCAAGGGACTGATCAGCGTTTTGGGGGTGAAGTAACTGTCGTATGGGGACGGGATAGCTCCGTGGTCACAGCACTTGCTTTCCCCAAGCCAATGTTAAGCAGCATCGAGCGTGGTTACCAAGTGGATGGGTGACGGTTTGCGCGCCTTGGCTCCAGTACAGTTCCCCCAGTTCACCCAGCTGTAAATGGGTACCTGCCTCTTTAGGGTCAGGGAAGGTAAAGCAGCGACGGAGAGGAGATTGGCGCCGCCCTCAAAATTCTGGCCCCTTGACAAGCTGAGGTCTCTGATGCCTAGCCCCCCTATGACCACATAGGTTATGGGACGCCTTTACCGTTAAGTGTCGTATAAATGGCTACGAAACAAGATCAGTGAGTTGATAGATGGCCTGCTCTGCTACAAAAAGAGTGTGGTGTATAGTGTCATCGGCAGGACTTTAAGAGCAGTGGAATCATTACCAAAGTCAGAATGCGGCTACATTCATGGTGGGGCAAAAACGGTCACATACGCAAAATCTCACCATTGGTGAACCTCAGAGCTCTAGCCGAGGAACGAGGAAAAATTCACCAATAATTATTAACTCCAAGCAGAACAAAAATCCCATAAGAGGAGACTCGAACCCGTGCCCCCATCTTACCTTCAGATCACAAACTTGACGACCTAACCACTGGGCTGTCTTGCCACTTGCGTAGAACAAAAATCTGAAACCTTTACGATATTGCCGTGTCAGGAGAAAATGGTTTATTTTCAACTAAGTTTATTTGTCTGGAAGTAATGTAGGGAATAGTCTGTGATGACTTCCTTCCCCTTAGGAAATGACGGACGTAAAGGGTAAAATAATGATCGTAATAACAACAAGTCTCTCTGTCTTCGTCCCTTTCTGTAAATGTGAAAGAGAGAAGGGGGTGGAGAGAGGGAGAGAGAGAGGGAGAGAGAGAGTGTGTGTGTGTGTGTGCGTGTGTGAGAGAGAGATACAGAGAGAGATAGAGACAGACAGAGAGACAGGGAGACAGACATGGACAAAGAGAGATGGAATCAGAGAAAAAGACACAGAAACAGGGGCAAAAACACAGACACGTGGAGACAGAGAAAGGGAGACAAAGACATAAAATTCTGACAGAAATACAGACAAAAGCACAGCCAGAAACAGAGACACAGACAAGCAGAAACAGACAGATAGAAACACATACAGAAACACAGACATACAGAAACAAAGACAGATAGAAACACATACAGAAACAAAGACAGATAGAAACACATACAGAAACACAGACAGACAGAAACACATACAGAAACACAGACAGACAGAAACACATACAGAAACACAGACAGACAGAAACACATACAGAAACACATACAGAAACACAGACAGACAGAAACACATACAGAAACACAGACAGACAGAAACACAACAGAAACACAGACAGACAGAAACACATACAGAAACACAGACAGACAGAAACACAGACAGAAACACATACAGAAACACAGACAGACAGAAACACATACAGAAACACAGACAGAAACACAGACAGAAACACAGACAGATAGAAACACAGACAGAAACACAGACAGAAACACAGATAGAAACACAGACAGAAACACAGGCAGAAACACATACAGAAACATATACAGAAACACAGACAGATAGAAAAACATACAGAAACACAGACAGAAACACAGACAGATAGAAACACATACAGAAACACAGACAGAAACACAGACATAGAAACACATACAAAACACAGATAGAAACACAGACATAGAAACACATACAAAACACAGACAGAAACACATACAGAAACACAGACAGAAACACAGACAGATAGAGGACATACAAACACATACAGAAACACAGACAGAAACACAGATAGAAACACAAATACAGAAACACAGACAGACAGAAACACAGACAGATAGAAACACAGACATAAACACAGACAGATAGAAACACAAACATAAACACAGACAGACAGAAACACAGACAGAAACACATACAGACAGAAATACATACAGAAACACAGACAGAAACACAGACAGATAGAGGACATACAAACACATACAGAAACACAGACAGAAACACAGATAGAAACACAAATACAGAAACACAGACAGACAGAAACACAGACAGATAGAAACACAGACAGAAACACAGACAGAAACACAGACAGAAACACATACAGACAGAAATACATACAGAAACACAGACGAAACACAGTCAGATAGAAACACAGACAGAAACACAGACAGAAACACAGACAGAAACACAGACAGAAACACATTCAGACAGAAACACATATAGAAACACAGACAGACAGAAACACAGACAGAAACACAGACAGACAGAAACACAGACAGAAACAGAAACACGGAGAGGTCAATCACCACGTGAAAAACGTGACGTGACCCTAAATCAGGGTAACCCCGCTGTGTTCCAAAGGACAGTGCTACAAACCAGGACAGGGCAGAAAAGAGCAGAGGACCTCCACACTCTCTAACCCTATACTGTGCGAGGGAGGGAAAGATGGAACACGGAGCTCTCTCTCTCTCTCTCTCTCTCTCTCTCTCTCTCTCTCTCTCTCTCTCTCTCTCTCTCTGTGTGTCTCTCCCCACCCTCTCTCTCTCTCTCTCTCTCTCCCACCCTCTCTCTCTCTCTCTCTCTCTCTCTCTCTGTCTCTCCCCACCCTCTCTCTCTCTCTCTCTCTTTCCCACCTTTCTCTCTCTCTCTCTCTCTCTCTCTCTCTCTCTCTCCCCTCCCCCCCCACCCTCTCTCTCTCTCTCTCTCTTCCTTTGTTTTGTTGATAGTCCCTAATCAGGGTAAGGGCCAGATGAAAAAAAGTATGCGCATGCTTTTTCTGTTAACCTTGAAAAATAAAGATTCGTTCATTCATTCAATAAAGATTCATTCATTCATTCATTCTGTCTGTCTGTCTTATTTTCTGTTTTCCTTCCACTGTATGCACTAGGTGATTTGTAACTGTGTAGACGCCATTGTTATGATTAGTTTATAGTAAGTGGATTGATCCTTGCATTTTGCCATACTTGATTGTACTGATCATTATTTTACTCCTTTTTTTTCTCATTTAACTGTTTCTCGAAAGATACTTTGTGTTACCTCCCTTGTCAATAGGCCTGACTGGGCAATGACAATACCGTGTTAAAGCTTTAAAGCCTCTCTCTCTCTCTCTCTCTCTCTCTCTCTCTCTCTCTCTCTCTCTCTTTGTTTCAAGGACAAAGTATGGAAGCGACATGTCTGTGATGGCTGTTCTAGTTCTTCCCCTAGGGAAAGATTGTAAAGCTATATAGTAGAGTTAGGAACTCTCTCTCTTTCTACTTATGTCTGTCTGTCTCTCTGTCCATACGTCTGTCTGTCTCTCTGTCCATCCATCTTTCAGTCTGTCTGTCTGTCTGTCTTTATATAATTGAAAAAAATATATAGTAGACGTAAGAATGTGCAGATAACCAATTACAACTTACTCCTTCCTCATCAGTGCAATAATCATTCCAGAAGCTGGATTGTGGCTACCTTAAATAGTGGGTCAAAGTAGTCGCATACGCAATGTCCCCATTAGTGAACCTAGCTCAGAGATCTAGCCAAGAAATGGTGGATCGGTGGTCTAGAGGTAACGCGCCTGTCTAGAAAGCGAAAAGTCCGGGTCTGAAGTGTGCGGCGGTTCGTACCCCGTTTGGACCGGAAATTTTTCTCCCATCCATTAGACCATGAGTGGTGGTCTGGGCGCTAGTCTTTCGGATGAGACGATAAACCGAGGTCCCGTGTGTTACACGTAATTATTTAGCGCACGTAAAAAAAACCCACGGCAACAAGAGAGTTGTCCCTGGCAAAATTCTTAGAAAAAAGCCACTCTGATAGGGAAACAAATACAGTTGCAGACATGAAAAAAAAGGGTGGCGCAGCGCTTGTGGCGACGCGCTCTCCCGCTCTCCCCGGGGAGAGCAGCCCGAATTTCACGGAGAAATCTGCCGTGACTTAAAGTGGTATGAAATGAAATCTGAGCGCTTTGATTTGTTGCTTTACAAGATTAAGCGCTATATAAATTCCATACATTATTATTATTATTATTATAAATGCAAAAAATGAATTTTTTTAATAATAATAATAATGGTAATGATAATAATAATAATGTATGGAATTTATATAGCGCAGAATCTTGTAAAGCAACAAAAATATCTTTTTATCAAGGATTCAAACATTTAAAAAGTCCATACAGGATTAAATCTTTTCAAGGCAACAACATATGAGGATTTATCCAATCAGAACCAAGCCTTTAGCCTGACGTGACTCGAGTTTGGAGACGATTTTTTCATAGTTTAGAATTCTCTCTCTCTCTCTCTCTCTCTCTCTCTCTCTCGCATTTTCTCTCTCTCGCATTTTCTCCTCTCTCTCTCTCCTCTCTCTCTCTCTCTCTCTCTCTCTCTCTCTCTCTCTCTCTCTCTGGCATTCTCACGAACAGATACTCTTGTGGTCCACCACAGTTGACATTAAAAAAAACGAAAATAGGGAGATAAAGGAAATATGACTGAACCAATTCTCGTGAAAAAAACTCAAATATAGAGGAAAATAAGCAGCCGGGAAATCTCTGAGCCTTATGTTAGGGGGCATTATCCTTTGCAAAAGAATAGAGGGGAGATAATAAAGCCGGTACCCAGCCAAAGGGCCTGTCTAAGCTGGATAAGGGTAATAACCCGAACATAACCGTGACGTCTTTAAGTGCTGACACCTTCAGGCAATTGAAGCTGAAGTAAAATGGCCTTCACTAGAATCTCATGAGAGAGATACTTTTCCCCCATTGGACCAATCATATGACTGAGAACACTCTGTCTGTCTGTCTGTCTGTCTCTCTCTCTCTCTCTCACTCTCTCAAAGATACGCGCATGATTTCCCTGCTGACAGTGGAGAGAGAGAAACAGACATAGAAAGAGACAGAGGAACAGATCGAGAAATGGAAAGACAGAAATACAGATACAGGGACAGAGTGATGGAGAGAAAAGGGGAAGAGGAAAGAGAGAGATAGGCAGAAAGAAACAGAAGGACAGATAACTATAGCCTCAGAGAGAGAGAGAGACAGACAAACAGACAGAGACAGAGAGTGAGAGACAGAGAGAGAGAGAGGAACTGAAGAATGACAGAAAATCAGACAAAGAAACAAAAGTAGAGCCATATAGAGGGGAAACAAAGACAGGCACACCCAGTAAACTGAGAAACTTTAACAGAGGGGCAGACAAAGACACAGGGATAGACAGACAGACAGAAAGACAGACATAAGCACAGGCAGACAACACACACTCTCTTTCTCTGGGTCAGAGAACAAAGGCCTGCCCTCCTTCACCCTCCTATCTGCAAGGCATTGTAGCGACTAGTCTGTGATGCTTCTGCTTTCCCCTCAGGAAACAATGTTTTCCCCTTATAGGGATGCCAGGGTCCTGTCAGTGTAAACAGCATCCCCACCTTCTGGGAATTCTGCGCTGGGAATTCCCTCTTTTCTATCCCTCTCTATGTTTCCGCCTTGTTCCTGTCCTTCCTGTCATCCCCTTTCTTGTCTATTTTTCGCCTTCTTGGTCCATTCTCCTGCCTTTTCCCCCAGAAAGATTTAAAAGATAACTATTCTCTGCCATGCCGAAGTCGGATGTACTGGGACACACTTAGGTAGGTGTGTGTGTGTGTGTGTGTGTGTGTGTGTGTGTGTGTGTGTGTTCGGTTTAATGTTTATCCACTAAAGAGTGATTTTTAGACAGTGGGTAATAGGGAGAAGGGGGTGGGGCAGAGAGAAGGGCGTTCTGGTACTTAACTGTCTTTCACTTCTTTCTTTTCTTTTTCCCCCTTTTTTTCGGGTCACCCTAACTGCCACATTTGTCCAATCCCCCTCTCACACCCTGCAAACTCTGTCTTCACGCACGAACTATCATTAAAACGACACACAAGTTGTGGCTGTGTTGCGGGTCACTCCGTCTAATGACCGTTTCCCGTGATAGAGGATCAGTCTGTTTTCCATCGCAGTTTGGGAAAGAATTTTCCTTGAAAATGTTAACATCAAAGAAAACGAGAAAAGAGCAAATCTAGTTTAGAAATCTAGTCTTGAATAGACGCTGATTTTGGGAGTGTACGTTTCTTCTTCCTTTGCTCTTATGTTACATGTTGTTTTTTTTTAAAAAGTGGGGATAGGATAGCTCAGAGGTCAGAGCACTCGCTTTCCCCCAGCCAAGTTAAGCAGCGTCGAGCGTGGTTACCAGTTGGATGGGTGACCGTTTGCGCGCCTTGGCTTTAGTACAGTTCCCCCAGTTCACCCAGCTGTAAATGGGTACCTGCCCTCTTTAGGGTCAGGGAAGGTAATGCAGCGAGGGAGAGGAGATGGGCGCCACCCTCATTATGCTGGCCCTTGGAGAAGTTGAGGTCTCTGATGCCTCGCTCCCCTACAACCACATAGGCTATGGGACACCTTTATTATCTTTTTATATGTTAAAAAAATGTTGGGGAGGGAGTATGAACAACTTGTCGATCTCAATTTTATTTCAAAATGCATTTTGATTTGTGTTTGCTTTTATCAGGGGAACAGGATAGCAAAGTGGTTAGAGCGTTGCGTTCGCGACTTGACGGGGGCCGGTATCGAGCCCCAGTTCGGGCCGCCACCGACACGTCCGTTCAAGGAGAATAATTATTGTCCCCCCTGGAGTTAACATCCGTACTGACTCCACTGCCCTGAAAGTCCTTCAGATGAGACTGTAAACAGAGGCCTCGTGTGCCAACGCACGCGGAACATCTTGCACATCTGCTAACATCTGTTCTGCCTTTCGAAAGAGTAGGTCATTCGTGCCAGCGAGAAAGGATAATAAAAACTATATTGAAAAAAGCGCACGCACGCTGGTGTCGTATTTAGACATGATCCCCTTGAAGTCGCAGAACATCTTGCGCACTCGTTAAAACCTGTTCCGCTTTTGGAAAGAGTAGGCCATTGTGTGCCGGTGGGAACGGATGACAAAACTGCAGACACGCGGGGACTAAATGTAAAAAAGCGCACGAATGCTTATTCTATTATCAAGGAAATTAAAGAAAAATAAATAAATAAATAAATAAAAATCTATTAAGTCGGAATGCAACTACCTAAACAATGGCCTAAAACGGTCGCATACCCAAACGTCTCACCATTATTTCGTGAGCCCGGGAGCTCAAGTCATAATAAAACATAAACGAATTTTTTTTTTTTAAGTGTTTGTCGCAGTACGCATTGTTTACATGTAAATGCAAGTACGCGTGTGCTGCAAAACAAAACAAAACAAAACAAAACAAAACAGCGCACGCAACGACAATGTGCAGATGTCTTTTCTGTTCAAATTACGCGGCGGCAAGCAAACCTGTCCCACCCCCACCCCACCCTACCCTACTCGCTAACAACAACTTTCCATTCTTCCTCTTCTTCGTCGTCGTCGAACGCACAGACAGTAACTACTGTTGTCCGTTATATGAGCGAAA
>CM054146.1:51585257-51595257 GCA_028751875.1 Rapana venosa
CTCGTCATCTGCTGTCCCGGTTTCATATCTCATTCAGGAGGATATTTCCTCTGGAGTCAACTAACATCAATGCCCACTCCACTCAACCCTCCCCCCCCCCCCCCCCCCCCCAAAAAAAAAAAGGTCCTATGGATGAGAGGATAAACCGAGGTCCCGTGTGCGAACGCACGCAGAACATCTAGCACAAACGTTAAAACCCGTTCCGCTTTTCGGAAGAGTAGACTAATGTGTGCCGGCGGGAATGGATGACAAAATTTACACAGCTGCATACGCATGAGGACTGGATGTAAAAAAAAAAAAAAAGCACATGAGTGCTTATTCCATTACCCTCGAAATAAAATCAATAAATCAATAAATAAATGAACACACACACTAACACATGCACACATACATGTACTTTAATCAACTTCTAACGAAAGTTCTCCTGGAGGTTCTAAATTAACCTGGGTATATATATATATTATATATATATATATATATATAATATATATATATGTGTGTGGGGTGTGTGTGTGTGTGTGTGTGTGTGTGTGTGGTGTGTGTGTGTGTGTGTGTGTGTGTGTGTGTGTGTGTGTGTGTGTGTGTGTGTGTGTGTGTGTGTGTTATGTGTTCAAAAAATCCTATGCAGTGGCCCTAAGCGGACTATTTCTCAGTTCTTATAATGCTTTTCCTGCCTGTGCCTACTATTGAGTTATGTCAGGCGCGCAGCTTTAACAGTCCGTTGGGTTTTCCTGAAGCCTAGGTTCACCGCATGTACCGACAGATTGTCATTTCAATGACCACAAGCCTTCGCCGCTGGACCTAATTGTCCGTGAAACGAAACAGGTCCTGGCCCCAGTTTTGTTTTTCCCCTTCCTGGTTATTAAGAGCCATGGAATGCAGAAACCTTCAGCGGTGCCCCAAAGGTCTGCTAGATTACGAGACAGGAGGGAGAGTGAAGAAGAAATAATTCTTAATTTTCAATTTGTTTCAGTTTTGTGTGCTATCTCTGGATGTAGTGACAGGGTTTGGCGATGTGGAAAGGAGTCTCTCTGTGTTGAAATACTCAATTTCCCAAATGGGGCATGCCGAGGGGCCTGTCAGTATGAATAGCATCCCCACCTTCTGGAAATTCTGTGCTCGGAATTTCCTCTTTTCTATCCCTCTCTTTCTTTCTGTCGTGTTCTTTTTCTTCCTGTCACCTCCTCATTGTCTATTTTCTGCCCTCTGGGTCCATTCTCCTGCCTTTTTTCCCAGACAGACTTAAAAAATAACAATTCTCTCCCATGCCGAAGTCGGATGCGCTGGGCCTGACCTGTCAGGCACTTAGCGGAAGAGCAACGCATAGCAATAGTTGCTGTATGAGTGTTCGATGAATTAGAAGAATCCACCTGACTGTCAAAATTCGACATATTGTAGGTAAGTATAAACTATGCAGTTGTAAAATACTTGTTTAGCTTTTGAAAAGTTTATTATATTTGCTATGCATAGAGACTATAGACTGTAGGTTACAATACAAGAGTCATATTTACACCACCAGCAAAAGCACAAAAATGCTCAATCCTCTCCCCATCCCTTACCTTCCCCTCTTCCTTGCAGTCCTTCTTTCCAATCCTTCCCTCCCCCACTCCCCTGACGATACACAAGATTTCTAACACCTTGTAACCAAACACTCCTGGAGGGTAGTGAGATCATCTGGGTGTGGAACCAACCAAAAAACAAAAACAAACAGAGTGATGTTTCGCGCGTATCATTCTGCCAACTCTTAGGCTCTTCCAGCCCTGATATTCATATTTATTTTATTTATTTATTTATCTATTCTTTTACATCGAGGATAATGGAATAAGCACTCATGAGCTTTTTTTTACATCCAGTCCCCGTGTGTATGGTATGCGGTTTTGTAAATTGTGTCATCTGTTCCCACTGGCGCACAATGGCCTACTCTTTCGAAAAGCGGAACAGGATTTAACGTGTGCGCAAGATGTTCTGCGTGCGTTCGCACACGGGGCCTCGGTTTATAGTCTCATCCGAAGGACTTTGACATTCAAATCAATATTTTTGTCAAACTGGGAAGAAAGGGCGAGGCTGGGAATTGAATCCGAACCTCACGGTTTACTTATTGGCAGGCGAACGTCTTAACCATCCTGCCACCTTCCTTCCTTCCTTCATATGGGAGCTACATGTCAGACACACGATTTTACGCTGCATCAGCTGTTTCTCTAGGGCTGTTTTGCTGTTCTGGTAGATCGTCATTTGAATGACTACAAGTGTAGAATGCAGCTTTCCTTGTTGTTGTTTTTCTTTCTGCGGCTAGAACTCTGAGCTTCACTAGTGGTGAGATTGTATGTATGTGACCGTTGTGGGGTTTCTTTTACTCACCATTCAGGTAGCCACGTTCCGACTTCGGAGATGGTGTCTAAACACGACACCAGCTGTGTGCATGCGTTGTTTGTTTGTTTTTGTTGTTGTTGTTTTTTTGGGGGGATCATGTGTTCCTACTGGCACGAAATAGCCTGCTCTTGTGAAAGCCAGAACGAGTTTTTAACGTGTGTGCAAGTTACAACAATAATAATAACAACTGCTGTTGCTGCTGCTGCTGCTACTACTACTACTACTACTACTACTCTCTCTGCTGCTTCTGCTGCTGCTACTAGCTACTACTACTACTACTGCTGCTGCTCCTCTGTCTCTGCTGTGCTGCTGCTGCTGCTGCTGCTGCTGCTGCTGTCTACTACTACTACTACTACTACTCACACTACTACTACTACTTCACACACCACTGCTACACCTTGCTGCGTGCTGCTGGGCGCTGAGCTATAAATATCTACTTTTGCTTCCTACTACTACATCTACTTCTTCCACCACAACCTCCTGTTACACCCCCTTCAGGAGAGTGGGGAAAGGGGGAAGAAGGGGAGCAAAGAAAGCCTTGAAAGTAAGTCGTACTTGTGTCCTCTCACAACCTTACCTCCACCCCTTTACCCAACCACCACCCACATCCTCCCACCCTAACACCACACACCCCAGCAAAAAAAAAGTTGTTTCACGGCCATCTGGATATGGTTATGCTTTTCGTGTCTGACAGTCATGCGAGTTATGTCAGGCACATGGCTTTTATGCTTCACCAGCTTCTTGCTGTATGTAATAAGACAGACACAGAGACAGAGAGAAAGAGAGAGAGGTTCCTTGCCTGTGCCGCTAGTAGACAGATTGCTCTTTCAAGGACCAGAAGGGCCTAGTGAGTGCATAGCGGTTAATCTCCCGTAAACAGCCAAAGATAGGCGCAAGAGATACATATTTAAAAAACGTTTCTTTTTTCTTCTTTTTGTTGTTTGTTGTTGTTTTTCCTCCAATCTGATTGTTATCTTTTTTTTGCAAAGGGGTGGTAGTTAGGATATATAATTTGTATAAGGTTGAATAATATGTATAATAATGTTGGAATTATTGCGTGTAATTTTGTGAAAGCAAAAATCAAAGCGTTTCAGGTATGAGTTTTTGTGTATATATATTCGGAGGAAAATGGATATAAGCACTCAGGTGCTTTTTACATCCAGTCCCGTGTGTATGCGGTTTTGTAAATTTTGTCATCTGTTCCCACCGGCACACAATGACCTACTCTTTCGAAAAGCGGAACAGGATTTAACGTGTGCGCAAGATGTTCTGCATGCGTTCGCACATATATCTGATTGTTATCATAAAGTTTTGCAAGTTTTGTTGTTTAGGTTTTGTGGATAGACAAGAGTTAAACGTATCATGAATTTGGCGTCTGTTTGCGTGTGGTATTATGATGTGATGATGATGATGGTGGTGGTGGTGATGGTGATGGTAGTGGTGGTGGGTAGTGGTGGTTTGGTGTGATGGAAGTGGTGGTGATAGTGGTAAATGATGGTGGTGGTGATGGGTAGTGGTGGTGTGGTGTGATGGTAGTGGTGGTGATAGTGGTAATGATGGTGGTGGTAGTGGTAGTGTGGTGGTGATGATAGTGGTGGTGCTAATGATGATGATAACAGCGGTGGTGGTAGTGATTGTGGTGTAGTGTCATGGTAAGGTGATGGTTGGTTGATGATACAGTCCCTAAACTGGACTACTCTCCTGGGATTTTCATAAAAGCAAACAAAAGCAAACATGATCGTGATGATGATGATGATGATGGTGATGGTGATGGTGATGATGATGATGATGATGATGATGATGATGATGATGATGATGATACTAGTGGTGGTTGTAGTAAAACTGATGTTTAACGGTCATATTTGATCTTTTGCCTGTGTGTATACACGAATGGAACGATGAAGGCACTGGAAAGGTCTGCACTTGAAGTTGATTCTGGAAATCGTAAAAATCCCGCCCTTAATTCACCCGTCGCCGCCGAGATTCGAACCCACGACTTCATGGACGTGAGGGATTGAAGTGGAACGGTCTTAACTACTCAGCTATAGCGTGTGTCAAACACTTTTCTTAGAACCAGAGCATTTATTCATCCCGCAGAGTGTGCATCAGCATGCATTTCGATGCATGTCATTTGCTTTCATGTTGAAACAATCAATATTTGTGGATGAATTGCTGATGCCTTTGTTCTCTACTTCAAATTGTCTGCAAATCCTCCATATCCCATGAGGGGAGAAAGGAATTAAATCTTGAATCTGAGCAAACTGACTGATCACGATGGACGTAAAGAAACGAGAAAAAAACAACAACCCACGACTTGTTTGCGAAAGAAAAGAAAGAACGAAGAAAGCAGGTTTAATGTAGGGAAACAGAGAAGAGGCATGAAGATTATATCATTTTTCTGCCATATTTGCGTTCTCTACAGTTTTCTCCCGCTGTTCTGTTTAACGTTTCTTCATTTCACTATTTGACGTGGATTTTCTGGTTGATTGAAATGTTAACCGACAATCGATCTACTTGCTCATCTTTGCCTGTTTTGTTTTGATTTGTTTGTTTGATTAAAAAACAGCTATGCTCTTGTTTAATAGATATGTTTATCTCATCTTCTCTGTATGCAAGTTTTATTGTAAAATGTTGATAAGAAATCTGTCACAACTTTGTATGTGTATGCTTCTTTTTCTTCTTCTTGTTTTTCTTGTTCTTCTTGTTCTTGTTCTTGTTCTTTTTCTTCTTCTTCTTCTTCTTCTTCTTCTTCTTCTTCTTCTTCTTCTTCTTCTTCTTCTTCTTCGTCGTCGTCGTCGTCGTTGTCGAACGCTTCGACAGCAACTATTGTTGTCTATCATATGAGTGAAAATGCATTGCACTGCCGTTATGTGTAGACATGGACAGGAAATTGATAAAAACTACTTGTTGTCCTATCAAAATTACAAAATGGCATTTATATGCGACAACATTTGAATAAGATTGTTTAGCCCAGAAGGAAGAAAGAATCAAATAATTTGATAGAAATAATGGACGTTTTATCCCGAAATGCTCAGAATGGAAGGGTGTCTTTTATACTGAAAGCACTCCTGACATACCGACACAAGATTTTTTCCAAAGTCTTTTAGCCATTAAAGCTTATCATAAAATTGTTTCAACTAAGAAGAAGAAAGAATTAAATTATTTGACAAAAAGAGTGGAAGTTTTGACCCAAAATGCTCAGAATGGAAGGATGTTATGTATACCAACTGAGATCATGCCATACCATCACAGGAGTTTCCTTTTTGGTGCCTAAGTATCTTAGCCCTTAGAGATGGACTAACTCAGTGGTCACAGCACTCGCTGTCCCCAAGGTGAGGTTAAACAGCATTGAGCGTGGTTACCAAGTGGATGGGTGACCGTTTGCGCGCCTTGGCTTCAGTACAGTTCCCCCAGTTCACCCAGCTGTTAATAAATACCTGCCCTCTTTAGGGCCAGGGAAGATAAAGCAGCGAGGGAGAGGAGATGGGCGCCGCCCTCAATATACTGGCCCCTGGAGAAGTGAGGTATCTGATGCCTCGCTCCACAACGACAGCATAGGTTATGGAACACCACCATCACCTTAGCCGTTGTAGCTTATCATAGAATGAAAGTTGAGTTTCTACCTCTTTGAGATAAATCTATTGATTTCACTATTAAGCGTAGTTGGCTTGCGTCAGCTAATAGTCACAACTGCAGTTGTATCACAGCTGTCACGAGGGGGAACAATTAATGCAGCTTTTTTAGAATCTGACACAACAAAACATGGCACATACACATGTGTGTGTGTGTGTTGTACATCATTGTAGTGTACATCATATTTAGCCAAATAGATAATTGATGTTTTTTATTGTGTCAAATAATTCTACATGACTTAAATGGCAAAAAAATATTCTGAATCTGAATCTGAATCACACACACACGCACGCACGCACACACAACACCACAACACAACACATTAACAACCAAACACAGCACAACAAAACACACACATACAAACGTCAACACACAACTACACAACACAAACACCCACACAACACAACATACACAACACAAACACACAACACAACCAACAACACACCACACACACACATTACATTCACACATACACAACACACAAGAAACAGCAACAACAAACACCCCTATCACCACCACCACTACAACCTTCACCACCACCTTCTCACCACCACTTTCACCACCACCACACACCACCAAACAACAACAACAACAACAACAAACACTCACATATCATACCTTCACACACACACACACACACACACACACACACACACACACACACACACACACACACACACACACACACACACAACAAAAATATACATACATTTTCGTCCGCAGCACATCGGAAAACAAACTCGACGCATCGCACACGTATAACTCTATCCTGCTTTAAACCACAGTTGAAGCTAAACATTCATCGACCTCCCTCACTTAATATAACCCCCGGACAATTTGATGATAACTGATCCAATAACGCATACAAGCAGAGGAAGGCTGAAATGTGAGTCAGCCTATTCCTACTAAAACGGGGAAAAAAATCGAATAAATTCCTAGCAGCTGTTTCAATGCTCTCTCATCTGTGGAGTTGGAATGGTCATTAATTGATGAAGATCGTTCATTTGAAAGACAAAAGTGGACACACACACATACCACGCGCGCGCACACACACACAACACAACACACGCGTGCGCGCGCACACACACACATACACTACATCATATACCATACATACAGCATATGATACATACATACATACATACATACATACATACATGCATAACATACATACATACAGCACATACTTACATACATACATACAACAACAGACATGACATACATACATATATACATATATATGCATACATACATACATACATACATACAATACATACATACATACACGCATATATACATACATACAGATATACATACATATACATACATACATACATACATACATGCATGCATGCATATCATACATAACATACATACATACATACACACAACATCCATCATCATACATACATGCATACATACATACATACATACATACATACATACATACATACATACATACATACATACATACATACATACATACATACATACATCATACATACATACAACAGCATACATACATACATACATCATATACATAACATATTATGCATGCATATATCATACATACATACATAATACATACAACATACATACATACATACATACATGCATACATACATACAATACATACACACAACATACATCCATCATGCATACACCACATGCATACATGCATGCATCATGCATATATATCATACATATATACACAACATACATACATGCTTATATACATACATACATACATACATATATGCATGCATGTATATAGAGAGAGAATTAGACAATAGTCTGTCCCTCTATCCACTGCAGTGAAATATCTAGGGGTAGTTATCAGTAACACACTCTCCATGCAAAAATTCATCACCCAAACCTGCCAGTCGTGCTACTATCAATTACGGCGCATTAGTGCAGTTTGAAAGTATCTTCCACTGATGCAACATCCAAACTAGTCACGTCTCTCGTTCTCTCACGTCTGGACTATTGCAATTCTCTTCTGGATGGTCTGCCAGCATCATCTATCCACTCCCTTCAACGTATACAAATCTCTGCAGCTCGACTAGTCCTCAGGAAGAAAAAATCTGAGCACATTACTCCTCTCTTGCGATCTCTCCACTGACTGCCTGTGCCACAGAGAGTAAACTATAAGATCAGTACCCTCTGTTACAAATGCCTCCATAAAACAGCACCTTCCTACCTCTGAATGTCTTCACTTGTACACTCCTTCTTGTTCCTTCCGCTCTGCTGCAGATATCTTGTGCTTAAGAATACCTAGATTCAACCAGTCCACTGTAGCCGTCGCTCTTTCTCTGTTTCTGGTCCATCGATCTGGAATGGCCTCCCCCTCTCTCTCCGCCATAAGCCTTCTTATGATGCTTTTAAATCCAGCCTAAAGACACATTTATTTCAAACCTAAGATTCTCCCCTCTTGTTTCATCTCAGTTCTGTCCCTGCTCTCCACTCCCCCCATTACCCCTGCGGAGTGTACAACCTTTGTGTGTGTGTGTGTGTGTGTGTGTTGTGTGTGTGTGGTGTGTGTGTGTGTGTGCGTGCGTGCGAGTTTGTACGCGCGCGTGTGTGTGTGGGGGGGGGGGCGCGTGTGTGTGTGTGTGTTTACATTTGAATTTGTAAAAAAACTATTAATTGAGCGCGTTTGTGTGTTTACATTTGAATTTGTAAAAGTCTATTAATTGTAACTGGCTGCATGTGAAAGACTAAGATGAATGAAAGCGCTTTGATTCGTTTTTTGCAAGAACGGTCGTTGAGAAAGACGAGCGAGCGAGCGAGTGAGAGAGAGAGAAGAGAAGAGAGAGAGGAGAGAGAGAGAGAGAGAGAGAGAGAACTGAACACTGAACAGAGAACAGACAGACAGACAGACAGTCAGATAGAGCAGAGAAGGAGGGAGAGAAGCAGTGGAGGAAATATATAGAGAGAGACACAGAGAGACAGAGAAAGCCAGACAGAGATTGAGAGAGAAAATTGAGAGGTTGAGAGAAGATAGAGATAGAGAAGAGACATGGCGAGATGGAGATAGATCGAGAGGGATGAGAGATGAAGAGAGGGAGAGATGGAGAAAAGAGACAGAGAGAGTGGGAGAGAGAAAGACATAGATACAGAGATGCAGAGAGACAGACAGATAGATAGACAGACAAAGAAATAACAGCCAGACAGAACTGACAGAGATTCATGGCCAAATATGTATTCAGCAAAACAAAACAACAAAACAAAGCAAAAGCAGCCGACCAACAACAAACAAACAAACAAAAAGTACAGCAACCTTGCAGCTGTTGTTACATTGTTATCTACGTAACATGGTCGTTCATATAATATGTACAGATTTGCATGGGATCAATATACTACACATTCCTTCCTTCCTTCCTTCATTCATTCATTCATTCATTCACGCATTTTGATTGCTTTCGTTTCTCAGCTAGAGCTCCGTGGCTCACCTACAGTGAGATTGTGTGTATGCGACTGGTTTTTGCCCACCATGAAGGTAGCTGCATTCCGACTTCAGGGATGTCTGCTAAATATATTCGTGTTTCCGTAAATCCCCGAATGCTGACATGAATTACGGGATCTTTAATGGCCATATTAAATATTGGTCTTCTTCATGATTGTGTATGATATACAAAAAGGAATTGAGGCACTGGCAGGTCTGCATTTGAAGTTGACCTGGGAGATTGTTAAAAATTTCCAGCCTTTAATTCACCAGACACTGGCGAGATTCGAGCCAAGAACTTCATGGACTTCATGGAAAGAAAAGTTTGGTCAAAACAATCTAGAGTAGGTTTCTGGCCAGTTTTGGTACTGCTTTTGTGTTATTTCATTTATTCGGAGCTCTCTCTCTCTCTCTCTCTCTCTCTCTCTCTCTCTCTCCTCTCTCTCTTCTCTCTCTCTCTCTTGTCTGTCTGTCTCTCTCACTCTCTCTCTCACTCACTCTCTCTCTCCTCTCTCTCTCTCTCTCCCCTCTCTCTCTCTCTCTCTCTCTCTC
>CM054146.1:51602757-51612757 GCA_028751875.1 Rapana venosa
CAAAGCCCCAGATTTCCATTAGATCCTAAGCCAGAGACAACACGGTTGTTTGGGGGGAGAGAAGGGCAACAAAACATCATGCAATTCCCCCAGCTAGCTTCCTAACACAATATTTCGTTTCCATCAGGTATGCACGCACAAGGCCGCGCGCATAATCACGCACGTACGCACGAACCTGTTCAGCTGCACTTCTTGAATTCACCTCGCACTAAGATACTAGTATTATTATATCATAATAGTGTGTGCCGTCGGGAATGGACGACATATTACATAACCGCATGTACACGGGGACTAGATGTAAAATTTTAAAAAAAACACATGAGTGCTTATTCCATTATCCTCGAAATCAAAAAATTAAAAAGTAATATATATATATATATATATGGTTTTTTTAAAAAAGCACATGACTGCTTATTCCATTATCCTCGAAATAAAAGAATAAAATAAAAAAAATCTCTTGAACTACATTTAAGTTTGTACTATAATACTAGAATTGTAGTAAGCCATTGTGCGCCGGTGGGAATGCATGACAAAAATGACATAACCGCATGCACACGGGGACTGGATGTTAGAAAAAAAAGTAAAAAGGAAATGAAGACGTTTTCCATTATACGCGAAATCAAAGAATAAAAAAAAACACACGTTCATATACTGCGAGTAAGAAAAACGCAGGCACACATGCACGCTTTTATAAACACGCATGTATGTGCATAAATACGCTTGTAGTAGCCTACACAGGCGGTCAGACATAATGTCAAAGTCCTTCGGATGAGACTATAAACCGAGGCCCCGTGTTCGAACGCACGCAGAACATCTTACGCACACGTTAAACCCTGTTCCGCTTTTCGGAAGAGTAGGCCATTGTGTGCCGGTGGGAACAGATGACAAAATTTACAAAACCGCATACACACGGGGACCGGATGTAAAAAGCGCATGAGTGCTTATTCCATTATCCTCGATATAAAAGAATTAAATAAATAAAAATTAAACACACATACACACACATATACACACACAAGCACGCACATAACACACACACCCTCTCTCTCTCTCTCTCTCTCTCTCTCTCTCTCCTCTCTCTCTCTCTCTCTCTCTCTCTCTCTCTCTCTCTCTCTCTCCTCTCTTTCTCTCTGTCTCTGTAATCAAGAGTTCTCTGTCAAATGTTCGTCAAGAACTTTTTCCCCCAACATACGTAGCTGCTACTATAAGCACAACATTCTTTCTTTGGATGTACCTTGGAACGCTTTTTCATGAAAGATATACCGTTGCTCTTTTAGTAGTAGAAGCGATACTGATCAATGTTATTGCAATGGTGAAACACATCTCTGGATGCTGCAAAGGGAGGGTTAGGCGGTTGTGAATGAAGAGACAGACAGACAGACAGAGAGACAGACAGAGAGAGAGACAGAGAGACAGACAGACAGACAGAGAGACAGACAGACAGACAGATAGATAGATAGATAGATAGATAGATAGATAGATAGATAGATAGATAGATAGATAGATAGATAGATAGATAGATAGATAGATAGATAGATAGATAGATAGATAGATAGATAGATAGATAGATAGATTTTTTAAACATTCTTTTATTTCGAGGATAATGGAATGAGCACTCATGTGCTTTTTTTTTTTAGCGAGTCCACGTGTGTATGCAGTTTTGTAAATTTTGCCATCCATAGATAGATAGATAGATAGATAGATAGATAGATAGATAGATAGATAGATACAAGACAGGTAGACAGCTACATAGACAGATACATAGACATCCCTCTAAATCATTCAAACCAACAGCTCAGCTGCGACTCGAACCCTCAACCTGATAGTACTTCAGATTACGAGTGTGATGCATTAACCACTACACTATTCCTCTCTCCGGCCCCGTCTCTCTCTCTCTCTCTCTCTCTCCTCTCTCTCTCTCTCTCTCTCTCTCTCTCTCTCTCTCTCTCTCTCTCTCTCTATCTCTCTGGTGTCCTTGCATAAATCAACAAACGCTGGGAACTTTTGACACAAGCATGGAAGCATCAAAGGAGAAGAAAAACTGGGGTCACCGTGAAACTAGGATATCAAGCGGACCAATATTTCTTTTACGCATCAAAAAGTAAGATTACGCAACAACAACATCCACAACAGAACAAACTATGGCGTATTACTCCTGCCGAAAAGGTGAACATTACCAGGAAGAAAAGATTCGACAATGTAGAAGAAGAAAAAGATAATGAATGAATGAATGAATGAATGACAAAGCTATGATTTCTTTCAGTCCAAACAGTTTGTACCTGCTTTTGATATTGCTGTTAAACTATGAAATCTGAACAGAGGAAAAGTGTTGTACTCTACTACGCAGTTTGAATCGGTAGAGGTCTTGTATACATTACGTGAAGGCTATGCAGTCGCCTCGCTACAAAATATGCAGTGTTATGTTCATTGGTCTTTTTCTTGAGAGCACGGTGCTTGCTGTTTTTCATGCATTTTAAGAAATGCTGTAGCACACGATACTGTAACGCACTGCAAGCTACAGAAAAGGGCTCTGTTATAACAAAACATGTATTATTTCTTATTTTGTTTTGCATTTCTTTCTCTCTCAGCTTCTGATCATAAACGAACAGTAAGTAAACCACTTCCACTCTGTGAAAATACTAAACCGTCGCACATTTTATTTTTGTTCTTCGGTTAGACTTCTGAGGTTCAATAATGGAGAGATTCTTTACGTATGCGACCGTTTTTTTCCCATTACCATTTAGGTAACTGCATTACGACTTCAGGGACTGCACATATTAAACGTGTTCATGGTCAAAACCACACTTTTCATAACAAACAGTAAAACGCACATCTTCCGAAACAATCACTCCACCATACTTTCAATGTTCTCAAAAAGTTGCCACCATCATTTAATTTGTTTCAAGCATAGCATTCTCTTCTAGTGATACCAGATTAAGACTTTATAGATAAATAAATAGATAGATTAACAGACGAATGAATAAATAAAATAAATAAGAGCCAGTTTCCCCCCATAAGCAAAACAATCCACACACACTCCGCCAAAATCAGCAAAAGTCACAGAAAGTAGGCAAACACGAAAAAATCCCACATACATGCAAAAAAAAGATAGAGTCAAAGACCCCCCCCCCTCCCCCTTCTCCTCTACCCCCGGAATACACTTAGTAGCTTCGTGACTGCTGTGGAGCAGACGACAAGACTGTTGTTGACCCAGAGCGTCAGACTATCGATTCCAAACACCACCACAGACTGATAGGCGGCGACTCTATCTACCTACCCCGGCCAGTTTGTCTTGAGGGGAGCAGGGAAAGAGACGTATTTCTTTGAAGATAGTGAGAGTCAAGGAAAGAGACGTGTTTCTTTGAAGATAATGACAGACAAGGAAAGAGACGTGTTTCTTTGAAGATAGTGACAGACAAGGAAAGAGACGTGTTTCTTTGAAGATAGTGACAGACAAGGAAAGAGACGTGTTTCTTTGAAAGACAAGGAAAGAGACGTGTTTCTTTGAAGATAGTGACAGACAAGGAAAGAGACGTGTTTCTTTGAAGATAGTGACAGACAAGGAAAGAGACGTGTTTCTTTGAAAGACAAGGACAGAGACGTGTTTATTTGAAGATATTGACAGACAAAAAAGAGACGTGTTTCTTTGAAGATAGTGACAGACAAAAAAGAGACGTGTTTCTTTGAAGATAGTGACAGACAAGGAAAGAGACGCGTTTCTTTGAAGATAGTAAAAGTCAAGGAAAGAGACGTGTTTCTTTGAAAGTCAAGGAAAGAGACGTGTTTCTTTGAAAGTCAAGTAAAAAGAGACGTGTTTCTTTGAAAGTCAAGGAAAGAGACGTGTTTCTTTGAAGAGAGTGACAGTCAAGGAAAGAGACGAGTTTCTTTGAAAGATACTCTGGGAGACAAGGGAAGGGATGTGTTTCTAGGAAAGAGACGCTTTTCTTAAAGAGGGGAGGGGCAGACGTATTCTTTAAAGAAACGGAAAGAGAACGGTATTTCGATGACAAAGAAGGAAAGAGACGTGTTTCTTTAAAAGACAAGGACAGAGACATGTTTCTTTAAAAGATAAGGACAAAGACGGGTTTCTTTTAAAGATCAGGACAGAGACGTGTTTCTTTAAAAGACAAGAAAAGAGACGTTTAAAATACATAGACAGTAACGTGTTTCTTTAAAAGACAAGAAAAGAGACGTGTTTCTTTAAAGACAAGGACAGAGACATGTTTCTTTAAAAGACAAGGATAGGAAGTGTTTCTTTCAAAGACAAGGAAAGAAAAGTTTTTCTTTTTAAAAAAAACTGTGGGGGGGGGGGGGGGGGGGGGGTTGATACGTGTTTCTTTAAAACAAACAAGGAAAGAGCTAGAGACGTGTTTCTTTTCAGGACAAGGAAAGAGTCATGTTTCTTTAAAGGTACCGGGGGACTAAGAAAGAAACGTGTTTCTTTGAACATATTCAGAGACAAGGACAGAGACGCGTTTCTTTGAAAATGCAGACCAGGAAAAAGACGTGGTTCTTTAAAAGTACTGAGAGACCAGGAAAGAGATGTAGGTCTTTGAAAGATATCGACAGACAGGGAAAAAGACATGTTTCTTTGAAGATATTGACAGACAGGAAGACGTGTTTCTTTAAAGATAGTGACAGACAAGGAAAGAGACGTGTTTCTTTGAAAATGCTGATAGACAAGGAAAGAGACGTGTTTCAAGGAAAGAGACAGAAAAAGATATGTGTTTTCTAAAAGACAAAAAAGAGAAGAGATTTAGAAATGGACGATGCGTTTCTTAATAGAGCGCAGACGAATTTCGATACCAAGATTAATGATCTTAACTCCGGGAGAGAATAAAGTGAAAACAGTGCTGAGGTTTCCCAAGGCGGTCGAGATAAAAATTAATTGATCTGAGCTACACACTTGCAAGTAGAAAACAAGGCAACACACGCGCGCACACAAACACACACTCACACACACACACACACACACACACACACACAAAACACACACACACACACACACACACCACACACACTTAAAACACACACTTACACACACAGAAGGGCTGGTGTCCTCTACACGGCCTAATCTCTTCTTTTTCTACTGCTGCTGCTGCTGCTGCTGCTTGTTCTTCTTCTTCTTCTTTCTTCTTCTTCTTCTTCTTCTTCTTCTTCTTTTTCTGCTGCTGCTGCTGCTGCTGCTGCTGCTGCTGCTGCTGCTGCGCTGCTACCATTACTATTAGTTCTACTATTACTTCTTCTTCTTCTTCTGATGCTGCTGCTGCTGCTGCTGCTACCATTACTATTTCTTCTATTATTACTTCTTCTTCTTCTTCTTCTTCTGCTGCTGCTGCTGCTGCTGCTGCTGCTGCTGCTGCTGCTGCTGCTGCTGCTGCTGCTGCTGCTGCTGCTGCTGCTACTCTCCTTCTTCTTCTTCTTCATCATCATCGTCGTCGTCGTCGTCGCCGAACGCTCAGACAACTAGTACAGTCTGTCACATGAGTGAAAATGCATTGTGCTGCCGTGTAGCGCCTGACAAGTCAGGCCCAGCACATCCGACGTCGGCGTGGGACAGAACTGTTTACTTTGAAGTCTTTCTGGGGGGAAAAAGGCTCAAGAATAGACCACAAAGGCAGAATATAGACAAGAAGGACACTAAGAAAAGGAACAAGACAGAAACAAAGAAAGGGATAGAAAAGAGGGAATTTCCTAGCACATAATGTCCAGAAGGTGGGGGATGTCGTTTATGCTGAAAGGCCTCCGATACCCTTCAGGGGTAAAGGCCTGATCTTATGTTGCCCAAAGAAAACAAGTACATACATTACACTCGTTTGTCAGAAACTGTACTTTAGCAAATGTTAACGAACTTGCTCAAGGTTAATAAAACTTGTTTAGAGAGGTTGACGAACTAAGCGAAAGGTTGACGAACTTAAACACTTGGATCCATAAGACCACGATTTATTTACCCGACTTATTTGGATTTTTTTTATTTGTTGGAGATTTTTTTGGCCAAAGTTGTGGCAAGTCTCTGATATCGCCTTTTCGATCGGTTGGACTTCGAATAACGACATTAAATCAAATCGAAGTCTCTGAGAGAGAGAGAGAGAGAGAGAGAGAGGAGGATGAGAGAGAAGAGAGAGAGAAGAGAGAGAGAGAGAGAGAGAGAGAGAGAGATAGGGGGGAAGAGATAGAGGGGAAGTGGGGAGGAAGGGAGGAGAGAGAGAGGGGGTGGGGAGGGAGGAGGAGGAGAGAGAGGAGGAGAGAGAGAGAGAGAGAGAGGAGAGAGGAGAGAGAGAGAGAGAGAGAGAGAGAGAGGAGAGAGAGAGAGAGAGAGAGAGAGAGAGAGAGCTGTAAACTAACATGATAATGAATCGAATTAGTCTCACACTCTCTCTCTCCCACAAGATTACTGGATGACTTTAGTGTCTTTTCTAATCACCTAAGAGTACAAGAAGGTGGGATTTGGGGGGGGGGGGGGGGAGGGGGCGGGAGAGAAACCAATCCAGTCCAACCGAGAGAGAGAGAGAGAGAGAGGAGGGGTGAGAGAAGAGGGGCAGGGAGAGAGAGAGACCGAGAGAGACAGATACAGAGACAGACACATACAGAGACAGAGCAAATAAATGGAATGAAGGAAGGAAGGAAGGAAGGAAGGAAGGAAGGAATGCTCCTAATATTCAATAATCACAGATAATCATGTGTAGGCAGAAAATAGACAAGAAGAAGAAATGGAACAAGACAGAAACAAAGAAAGGGATAGAAAAGAGGGAATTGGGGACGGGATAGCTCAGTGGTCGGAGCACTCGCTTTCCCCCAACCAAGTTAAGCAGCGTCAAGCGTGGTTACCAGTTGGATGGGTGACCGTTTGCGCGCCTTGGCTTCAGTACAGTTCCCCCTGTTCACCCAGCTGTAAATGGATACCTGCCCTCTATAGGGTCAGGGAAGGTAAAGCATCGAGGGAGAGGAGATGGGCGCCGCCCTCAATATGCTGGCCCTAGAGAAGTGAGGTCTCTGACGCCTCGCTCCCCCTACGACCTTATAGGTTATGGGACTCCTTTACCTTTTCCTTTACGTAAATCATGTGTATATATACTTGTTCAGAGAAAAAGGAAGCGGAAGAAGAAGAGAAGAAGAAGAGAAAGAAGAAGAAGAGAAGAAGAAAGAAGAAGAAGAAGAAGAACAACACAACAACAACAACAACAACAACAACAACAACGAAAACAACAAGAGGAGGATATAGAAGAAAAGTGAGAAAGAGAGAGAGACAAAGGAGAAAGAGAAAGAAAGAAAGAAAGAGAGTACACGAGAGACATTGATAGGACAATAGACATGTTTGTCAGGGAGAGAGACAGACAGACAGACAGCACACGGCAGACAGAAGAGACACACCGCCACACACCCCAGCCTACTTTCTTCTTCCCTTCCTTACTTCATGCGAGGCGGCCAATGGAATGACGGACCCTGACAGTATGTGTCAGGCCATACTGAACAATCTCCTGGCCTTTTCCTCTAAACCGACCTCTACTCTTCTCCTCACCATAGTCCGCACGCATTAAAAAGGTGTACCAATCCAATCTAATCAGAAAATGAACTCTTTATATCCGCTGCAGACCACCGACATAACAATTATCAGGACTGTCACCTCGCTAGAATTTTAAAAACTTTCAGATAATCCCCCGAAGTCGGAATACTTACTTTTTCCTTCCGCTTGTACTCTGTGGCGTCGCGGGGAGATATAACTGTCTGTCTGCTGCAAGGCGGGTAGCTTGGAGGAGGGACTTTCAGTGTTTCTGCCACGGAATCACTCCAGCGTCGCCTGTGTCTACCTCTAGCCCTCGTGCCAGAATACCTCAAGTTGTAAGACGCAAGGCTGGCTGGTTTGGCGGCATCCGTGTGAGGTGCCCGAACCACTTGGTTCGTTGTTGTTCAATATGGTGTAGGACGGGTGTGGCTCCTACCATGTCTCTGATCACCTCGTTTCTTATCTTGTCTCTCCTGGTCTTGTTGACGGCTTTCCTCAAGCACTTCATCTCTCACGTTACCAGTTTCTGCTCCAGGGCTTTTGTCAGGGGCCATGTCTGGCACTGGTAAGTGAGAAATGGCAGGAAGATGGCGCTGGATCAGCTTTGCCTCCTAAAGCCCAACCCCTCGTCCCCGTCGTAGGAGGTGGAAACAGGTCATGCTGGCTAACGGGGCTCTGGTGAAACTACCACGGGCCTAGCTAGCCGGTAGTGGATTTAAAAAAATTGCTCAAGACAAACAAAGGACATATAAATGGAAGTCGGACTGCAGCTACCTAAATGGTAGTGGAGGGAAAATGGTCACAAGCGCCAACAAAATATGATTATTTGGTGAACCTCGGAGCTCTATGTAGCAACTACATAGATGTACAATTTAAAGTTGTTGTTTTTTTAACCTCAAAATCTCAGATTAAAAACGGAGCAACTACATAGATGTACAGTTTAAAATTGTTGGGCTTTTTTTAAACGTCAAAATCTCAGATTAAAAACGGAGTAACTATATAGATATACAGTTTAAAGTTGTTGGGCTTTTTTTAAACGTCAAAATCTCAGATTAAAAACGGAGTAACTATATAGATATACAGTTTAAAGTTGTTTTTTAAACCTCAAAATCTCAGATTAAAAACGGAGTAACTTTATAGATATACAGTTTAAAGTTGTTGTTTTTTAAACCTCAAAATCTCAGATTAAAAACGGAGTAACTACATAGATATACAGTTTAAAGTTGTTGTTTTTTAAACCTCAAAATTTCAGATTAAAAATGGAGTAACTATATAGATATACAGTTTAAAGTTGTTCTTTTTTTTAAAAACCTTAAAATCTCAGATTAAAAGTGGAGCGAGTACATAGAAATACAGTTTAAAGTTGCTGTTTTTGAAACCTCAAAATCTCAGATTAAAAACGGAGCGAGTATATAGAAATACAGTTTAAAGTTGTTGTTTTTTAAACCTCAAAATCTCAGATTAAAAATGGAGCAACTACATATATATACAGTTTAAAGTTGTTGGGGGGTTTTTTAACCTCAAAATCTTAGATTAAAAACGGAGCAACTACATAGATATACAGTTTTGGGGTTTTTTTAACCTCAAAATCTCAGATTAAAAATGGAGCAACTACATAGCTATACAGTTTAAAGTTGTTGGGTTTTTTTAAGCCTCAAAATCTCAGATTAAAAACGAAGCAACTACATAGATATACATTTCAAAGTTGTTGGGTTTTTTAAACCTCAAAATCTCAGATTAAAAACGGAGCAACTATAGAGATGTACAAATGAACACAAGAATTTTAGAAGAAAAAAAATATCCAACTCTTCTGTCGTTCCTGGTATCATTTTCCGAGCTAGCTGTGAGGTCAAAGCCAGGACAATCACCACGTTGAGGGAGACCCCCATAAAACGACGTAGCATTATGGCCATGGCCCTGTTGAATGGAATGTGTAGTGCCTGGTCTTCCTCTGCCGCTTGTTACTCTGCAGGAGGTCTGCCTGCTGGCCTCAGCCCACACATATTCTGACTTCAGGGTAGCTCATTACTTAAAGGTTTCATAGGAAAAAGATTTCAGATTTGCTTGAAAAGAGAAGGTAGGAGAATGGGCTGTGTAGGAAGAGAGGGAGGGAGAGAGAGAGAGAGAGAGAGAGAGGAGAGAGGAGAGAGAGAGAGAGAGAGAGAGAGAGAGAGAGAGAGAGAGAGAGGGAGGGAGGAGAGAGATGGAGGGGGAGAGAGAGAGAGAGAGAGAAACAGAAAGAGAGAGAGGGGGGAGGGGGCGTGTAGACAGGTAAGGGAAGGGCAGAGAAAACAAAGGGAATGATTGATAGGGGAAATTTTCTAGCACAGAATTTCCACAAAGTGGAGATGCTGTTTAAAAGTTTATTCTGAAAGAGCCCTCGGCATCCCCACAGGTTGAGAAGGGGGAGGGGGTGGGGGGGGGGCGTAATGGCATTATAAAACAAGATAAAGCCAGTACTCGAATCTTTACAGCCAACTTATGTTCGTGGTAAGC
>CM054146.1:51615257-51620257 GCA_028751875.1 Rapana venosa
AAAGTTCTGACAACTCTTGTCTGTCTGGCTGTCTAGCTGTTTGTCTGTCTTTCTGTCTGGCTGGCTGTCTGGCTGGCTGTCTGGTTGGCTTGATGACTGCTTAGCTGGCTGGCTTTTTCTCTGTCTTTGTCTGTCTGTCCCTGTTTCCCTGAGTAAAAATGGACAACTGCTCTCTCTCTCTCTCTCTCTCTCTCTCTCTCTCTCTCTCTCTCTCTCTCTCTCTCTCTCTCTCTCTCTCTCTCTCTCTCTCTCTCTCTCTGTGCTGTGTTACGTCAATGGATGGTCTAATATAGCATTCTAGAATGTTCTTTTCATTATTTTAGTTATTGCTTATTGGTTCCTATTGTTCATCCTTATTACTTTGTGTTCATTTTGAAACTGAGTTTACGTCAGAGCTTAATGTCGTATCCGTTCATAGAGAGCTCATTTTTGGTTTTTTGGTTTTCATTACGTTAAATGCATCATGTGATTTTTCTTGTATTTATTTGTATTTACAAAAGAAAGTCGTGTCAATAGGCCACTTTGGGCAATGACAATAAATTGGTCAAAGCGTCAAAGCGTCTGTGCTGTGTGTGTGTGTGTGTGGGGTGTGTGTGTGGTGTGTGTTGTGTGTGTGTGTGTGTGTGTGTGTGTGTGTGTGTGTGTGTGTGTGTGGTGTGTCTGTGTCTGTGTGGTTTTTGTTTGGTTGGGTTTTGGGGTTGAATTTTTGTGGTTGGTTGGGGTTTTTTGTTTTGTTTTGTTTTGTTTGCTTTTTTTTCCCCTGTATAAAACAAACCTTGATTACGATGATTAATGGTATTTTATGGGCAGATTCTGAGTAAAAAAATACTTTGATGAGAAAAGTGCATACACAGTTCAAAATTGCCTGATTTAAGTTGAACGCTCTCTCTCTCAAAATCAAACATGCTTATTTCAGATAATAATTAATTCTTCATACAGTAATCCCTCTAAATCCTTCTCAAGCACCAGCAGTAAACAAGGCCAAAATGGAAATCTGAGTAATTAACAAATTTGCCCCCTTTTTTTTTAAAGACGATTATGACAAAACCTCTTACTCAACGATTAATAATTTAGCCAGGGAAACGTCTCTCTGTCTCTGTGTGTCTGTCTGTCTGTCTGTCTGTCTGTCTTTGTCTGTCTCTCTCTCTCTCTCTCTCTCTCTCTCTCTCTCTCTCTCTCTCTCTCTCTCTTTCTCTTCTCACTCACTCACTCACTCTGTGCGTGTATGTGTGTGTGCGTCTGTCTGTATGTATGTATATATATATATATATTTTTTTTTAAATTCTTTTATATCGAGGATAATGGAATAAGCACTCATGTGCTTTTTTACATCCAGTCCCCGTGTGTATGCGGTTTTGTAAATGTTGTCATCTGTTTCCACCGGCACACAATGGCCTACTCTTCCGAAAAGCGGAACAGGATTTAACGTGTGCGCAAGATGTTCTGCATGCGTTCGAACACGGGGCCTCGGTTTATAGTCTCATCCTGAATGTATGTTAGTATGTCTGCCTACCTGCCTGTCTATCGGTCTGTCTGTCTGCCTGCCTCTCTGTCTGTTTGTATGCCTCTTTGTCTGTCTGTCTTTCTGTCTCTCTGTCTGTCTGTCTTTCTGCCTCTCTTTCTTTCTGCCTCTCTGTCTGTCTTCCTCTCTGTCTGCCTCTTTGTCTCCCTGCCTCTCTTTCTGTTAGTCTGTCTTTCTGTCTCTCTGCCTCTCTGTCTGTCTGTCAGTCTGGCACCATTGCAGTGTCGATAAGGGATGACTGTCATAAACTGGTCAGGCTTGACAGAGATATGGAAGAATTGCTCCCCCTCTCTAGCCTGCAGACTTCACGTGTAGCGCTGCGTACCGTATTTAGTACAAGAAATGTACGGATTCAGCTCAAAATGCGTGACTGCAGACCTCGATATCCATGGCCCGCGACATGACTCCTTGTTGCTGATATCACATACCAGAATAATTATGTCTTTGAATCGGGGCAAACTCAACGGATTTTCTTTGGGTAAATTTCGGGAGTACTCTTTTTGCATTCGCAGCCTCGACTTTTGTTTTAGGGTTTTTTTTAAAGTTTTTGTTGTTGTTGTTGTTGTTGGGGGTTTTTGTGGGGGGAGGGGTCCAGGATGAAAGCTTTGAGGTTCACCAATGGTGAGATTTGTTTGCGCATGCAACTGTTTGTTTGCCCGCCATGAAGGCAGCCACATTCTGACTTCGGGGATAGTTTTTACTTAACTAACATCTTTTTAGATCGTATTTGTGGATGGTTGCATGCGTGTGAATGATTTGAATGCAAGCGCTTTGATTTGTTTTATTTTACAAGATTCAGCGCTATATAAATTCCATACATTATTATTATTATTATTATTATTATTATTATTATTATTATTATTATTATTGTTGTTGTTGTTGTTATTATTATTTTATTGCCGTTATTATGGCTTGTCTTTTTGGGGTCTGTGTTGACTGAAAGACAATGTTCTCAGCAATTTAAAAAAAAACAAATGTCTGGTTTCTTATGCCTTCAGCGCCTGGGCTTTATCACAATTCTTGATTAAACCACTGACGCTAGGGGCAACAACAGCAAAGTGAGAGGCTGTATGATCAGTGGCTTTCCCACTCATGGCATTCCACTTTACAGCTTAGTCTTTTAGTGATCGACTATGACACTCTGACTAGGAGGCTTGACTTGCACAGTCCTTAAGTGCTGCAGCCCTGGGGGCTGGTTGGCCTTTGGAGAACATCTCCAACGCTGACTGTCCATAAGCCCACTTGGCCGAGAGAGTGGGGATGTACTGTGGGCAAGGCATCTCCACTATAATCAAATTTCTGCCCAATTTCCGAAACAGCAGCTGCCTTCTCTGCTGTTTTGGAGGTCATCGTCGAACATGACGGACAAACATATAATTATAGACCCGCTTCATGCAATTAAACATCTTGAACCAGTTAGCGACAAAAAGAACACTTAACGACACAACAATTCACACACATCACGCCACACCGTCTGCACAGTCAAGGCACGTGCGCCTGCAACAATTGCCATCCCTCCAACCCCTTAACCCCCCAACCCCAGCCTCACCCCCACTCCCCTTCCCCCGGTCAAAAAAAAACCAACAGAAAAATCCATCAATATTCTCCACCCATCTGGTTACTTGTCAATCAGATGAACTATCAGGGCCGACATTCCGTCTCGCAGTCGACTTGTTTCTGAGAGACTGAGGGTCATTGGGGGATTTGTCGGGAAAGACCGGACAGGGGGGAGGGGGGGGGGGGGGGTGAGGTGAGGAGAGAGAAAGAGGGGGGAGGGAGAAGACAAGGGGATGGTTGGGGAGGGGGACGAGGAGAGGTGGACTAAGGAGGAGAGGGGGGGGGGGGGTAAGGAGGAAATGATGATGGTAAGGGGTTGGTTTACAGATGCAGGAGGAGAGAAAGTGCCGGGGAGGTAGGGGGTGAATATTTGTAAAACTTGACTTCTCTTCTAGCTTCTTGAGGAGTCGTTTGATGTTGTTGTTGATGTTGTTGTTGTTGTTGTTGTTTTTAATTAAGGGGCAACTGCTTTGTGAACTCTCGCAGAACATCTATCTTGCGCGCAGACGTTAAAACCTGTTCTGCTTTTCCGAAGAGTAGGCCATTGTATGCCGGTGGGAACGGATGACGAAATTGACATCCGCACGCAGACGGGAACTGGATGTAAAAAAAAGATAAACAAAGAAGCACATGAGTTCTAGTTCCACTATCCTCGAAATAAAAACAATACAAAATATATAGGGGTTGTGTGGTTTTTGTGTTTGTTTGTTTTTTTAAAAGCAGTGTGATGGTAAACGAAATAAGATTTTTTTTTTAAATTCCCTGGTGGAGCCCATCCCTTATCCAGGAAACAAGGATGCATGCTGGGTATGGTTGTGAACGTAGGATCGATGCTGCCGGCTATAGTTTGTCTTTGTTTCTACAACAACAACAACAAAAACAGCACAAAAAAAAACAAAAAGAAAACCAGACTTCTTTTTAGCGTGTGCACAAGATGTTCCCTGTGTGTTGGTACACGGGATCGCAATTTACAGGATCATCTTCAGAATTCTCAAGAGAGTGGAGTGGGGAGGAGTGGAGTCAGTACCGATGCTAACTCCAAGGAGAAAACAAAAAATCTTCATTCCAAACGCACACCTCAGCGCAGACTCAAACCCTCGCCCGTCAGATCACGAGCAGGATACTCTAACCACGCGGATGTCCTACCCTCCAAAAATTCTTCTTCTTCTTCTTGTTCTTGTTCTTCTTCTTCTTCTTCTTCTTCTTCTCTATTCTTCTTCTTCGCAATTCTTCTTCTTCGCAATTTTTCTTCTTCGCAATTCTTCTTCTTCGCAATTCTTCTTCTTCGCAATTCTTCTCCTTCGCAACTTTTCTTCTTCTTCTTCTTCTTCTTGTTCTTCTTCTCCTCTTCTTCTTCTTTTGCTTCTTCTTTTTCTTCGCAATTCTTTTTCTTCTTCTTCTTCTTTGCAATTTCTTTTTCTTCGCAATTCTTCTTTTTCGCAATTCTTCTTCGCAGTTCTTCTTCTTCTTCCTCTTTCGCAATTCTTCTTCGCAATTCTTCTTCGTCTCCTTTGCAATTCTTCTTCTTCGCAATTCTTCTTTTTCGCAATTCTTCTTCTTCGCAATTCTTTGCAATTTCTTCTTCTTCTTCTTCTTCTTCTTCTTCTTCGCAATTTTTCTTCTTCTTCTTCTTCTTGCAATTCTTCTTCTTCTTCCTCTTCTTCTTCTTCTTCTTCTTTCGTCTTCGCAATTCTTCGTCTTTGCAATTTCTCTTCTTCTTCTTCTTCTTCTTCTTCTTCGCAATTCTTCGTCGAATGGTCAGACAGAAACTATTGTTGTTTGTTCTAGGTGCTAAAATGCGTTGTGCTGCCGTTATGCGCCTGACAAGTCAGGTTCAGGGTATCCGACTTTGGCGTGGGCGAGAACTGTTATCTTTTTGAGTTTTTTCCTGGAAAACAAGGGAGGAGGATGGACCAAGAAG
>CM054146.1:51627757-51637757 GCA_028751875.1 Rapana venosa
CCCCCCCCCCCCCCCAAAAAAAAAAAAGAAAGAAAAGCCATCAGACACAAAGACATAAAAATATTCTTCTACGAAATGAACAAAAATCGATTTCCTATTCAAACGGATTAATTTGAAGTGTCGGTATTTCCCAAGGCTTTACCCAGAAAGCGAATAGAAGATGACACGTGAGTGCTGGTTTCAGAGCAAAATAGCAGAGAGAGAGACAGAGAGAGAGAAAAGAGAGACAGACAGACAGACAAAGACAGAGTCAGAGATAGACAGACAGGCAGACAGACAGAGACAGAGACATACACAGACAGATGAGGACGGGGAAGGGAGAGAGAAAGACAGAGACAGACAGACACAACGAGAGACAGACAGAGATTCAGAGAAACAACTGGAGACAGAGACCAAAGAGGAGGGAGGGAGAAGAGACAGATAGACAGACAGACAGACAGGAACAGACAGACACACAGAGACAGAGAGAAGAAGAGAGAAAGAAGACACGCGAGAGGACAGAGACAGAGTCACACTACACTACACTACACTACACTATACTACACTACACTACACTACACTATACTACACTATACTACACTACACTATACTACACTATACTACACTACACTATACTACACTATACTACACTACACTACACTACACTGCAGACAGACAGACAGGCAAACAGACAGACACATACACATACAGACAGCGAGAAATCAGAGAAGTTCAAAGAAGACTTTCGAATACAAGCAGCACTGAAGAGTATGATGCGGGCTAGAGACGAAGGTAAGGGATGGAAGGGTAAAAGTAGAGGAAGGTTAGAGAAGGCAAGAGACATGGAGGGTGATGGAGAAGGATGGGTAGGGGTGGGGGTAGGGGGTAGAAGGTGGGAGGTGGAGAGAGAGAGAGAGGCTAGGGATGGAAGAAAAAGAGACAGTCCCAGTCCAGTCAAGTGTAGATAAGAAAGAGTCTGGTTGTGAAGTTGTCATGTTGCAGGCATCTTCAAGGTGAAGTGAGACTCTGGGTGTCTCTGTGATCTGCCCGTCTGTCTGTCTGTCTGTCTGTCTGTCTGTCTGTTGCTCTGTGTGTATGAGTGTTTCTCCTTCTTCTCTGTCTGTCTCTGTTTTTGTCTGTCTGTCTGTCTGCCTACCTGTCTGTCTGTCTGTCTGTCTGTCTGTCTGTCTGTCTGTCTCGTCTCCTCTCTCTCTCTCTCTCTCTCTCTCTCTCTCTCTCTCTCTCTCCTCTCTCTCTCTCTCTCTCTCTCCTTTCCCCCTCCCCATCTCTGTATGGTTATGGCCCTATTGAAATAACTATCTGCGTCTCTCTCTCTCTCCCTGCCTCCCCTCCTCTTCTCTCTCCTCTCCCTCCCTCCCTCTTCCCTCCCTCTCTCCCTCCTCTCTCTCTCCTTCCCTCCCTCTCGACCCTTCTATCTCCTCTCCCTCCTTCCCCCCTTCTCCTCTCCTCCCTTCCCCCTCTATCTCTCCATCTCTCTCCCTCTCTCTCCTCTCCATCTTTCTCCCCCCCCCCATCTCTCTCTCTCTCTCTCTCTCTCTCTCTCTCTCTCCTCTCTCTCTCTCTCTCTCTCTCCCTCTCTCTCTCTCTCTCTCTCTCTCTTTTAAAGACATGTGAAGGTGTTCGATCTGGAACAAAATCAATCATTCAATGCTAAGGGAAATTCTTCCACTAGCTCTTTCTATGTACCAGCTAAGCGTGGGAGGGAGGATGATCACCAGCAGCACAGCAGCAGCAGCAGCAGTAGTAGTAGTAGTAGTAGTGGTGGTAGAAGTAGTAAAAAGTAGTAGTAGTAGTAGTAGAATAGTAGTAGTAGTAGTAGTAGTAGTAGTGGTGGTGGTAGAAGTAGTACAAGTAGTACAAGTAGTAGTAGTAGTAGCAGCAGCAGCAGCAGCAGCAGTAGTAGTAGCAGCAGCAGCAGCAGCAGCAGCAGTAGTAGTAGTAGAAAGAAGCTGAACAGTTGGCATTCAAGAGGAGAGAGGTAAAGCTTTTCCTTTGAAAAAAAAATTGCAGTCTTGGGTGGCAGGAGATTGAAACTTTGAGAGGGGGTGGGGGGGGGGGGTTGTTTGGGTTTTTTGTTTGTTGGTTGGTTGGTTATTTTGTGTTGTTGCTGTTTTATTTTGGGAATTTGTTGGCATGCAAGAGGTGGGGGAGAGAGCTTTTCCTTATAAACAATTTCAGTCTTGGGTCATACGTACTGCGTGGGGGAAAAATGGACACTTTAAGAGGTAGAGGAGTGTGTGTGTTTTTGTTTGTTGGGGTTTTTTGTTGTTGTTGTTGCTGTTTTATTTTGTTTTGGGTTTGGGTTTTTCTTTGCATGCAAGAGGTGGGAAGGAAAGCTTTTCCTTTGAAAAACCTTGCAGTCTTGGGGTGATACGTACTGTGTGGCTAAAGATGGAAACTTTGAGGGGGGTGGTGGGGGTGTTTTATTTGTTTGTCGGTTGTTGGGGTTTTAGGAGGGGGAGTGCTGTTATAGATGCATACACGTGAGCAGGGGTTTGGACTGAGAGAGAGAGACAGACAGACAGACAAACAGAGAGACAGAGAGGCATAGAGAGAAGCGGGAAGAGCAACATAACTACACAAAACACATAAGACTCACATTAGTACACCAAATGCATGAGACCAACGAAAATACACCAAAGACATCCTACAAAAGAAACACCAAATACATCAGACCAACACCAAATACACCAAATACATCAGACCAACACCAAATACACCAAATACATCAGACCAACACCAAATACACCAAATACATCAGACCAACACCAAATACACCAAATACATCAGACCAACACAAATCCAAATACATCAGACCAACACCAAATACATCAGACCAACACAAAATACACCAAATACATCAGACCAACACGAAATACACCAAATACATCAGACCAACACAAAATACCCCAAATACATCAGACCAACACAAAATACACCAAATACATTAGACCAACACAAAATACACCAAATACATCAGACCATCACAAAATACACCAAATACATCAGACCAACACAAAAAACACCAAATACATCTTACACAAAAAAACCACCAAACACATCAGGTAAACCAAATTACACCAAATACATCAGACCAACACAAAATACCCCAAATACATCATATCAACACAAAATACACCAAATACATCAAACAACATAAATACACCAAAGACAATATATCGTACCGCAAAAAAACATACCAAATACATCAGACCAAGAAAAACGCACAAAATAAACCAGTCCAACCAACATATCAATCCAATACAATCCTAGCCTATCATTTCTAGCCCCGCCCATCACATAGGCCATACAAGAGCTGTCACCTCGTAAAAAAAAAATCCCAGTTTAAAACTGTGGAACTATATAATGTACAGATCAAATCAAGATTTAAAACCAACTCTGCTGTCGTGTTTCGTGTCAACGCCCTGGCCAACCATGAGGGTCAACCCAGGACTGTCACCGCATTGTGGAAAAAACAACACGAATGACACATAATTATAATGAGGCGGAAAACAAATACATGAATCCTCAAAAACCAACCTTTGTTCGTGGTAAAATTAATACCTTTGACATGTTAACTCGTATCGGATGGAACTCAAAACCACGCTTTGTTCGCAGTAATTAATTATGACATAACTGTTACGTCATATCAGACGGAAATTCCCCGTGGGAATGCCGTGGGGAGGGGAGGAGGGGCTGTCGTTATAAATAGCATCCCCACATTCTGGGAATTCTGTAAAAGGTATTCCCTCTTTGCTGTCCTCTTTGTTTCTCTCTTGCTCCATTTTTTCCACGTCACTTCCTTCTTGCCTACGTTTTGCCTTCTTAGTCTATTCTCCTGCCTTATTTCCAGAAATATCTAAAAGATAACAATTCTCTCGTATATGAAAGGGAAATGTGCTAGGACTGACTTGTCAGCAGGTGCTTAACGGCAGCGTAACGCTTTTTTTTTTGCTCGCATTATTTATTTATTTATTTATTCTTTTATATCGAGGATAATAGAATAAGCACTTATGTGCTTTTTTACATCCAGTCCCCGTGTGTATGCGGTTTTGTAAATTTTGTCATCTGTTTCAACCTGCACACAATGGCCTACTCTTCCGAAAAGCGGAACAGGATTTAACGTGTGCGCAAGATATTCTGCATGCGTTCGAACACGGGGCCTCGGTTTATAGTCTCATCGAAGGACAAAACGGACAAGAAGACTTGCTGTCTGAGCGTTTGACGAAAAAGAAGAAAAGAAAGACGGCAAAACGTCTGATTCTCTAACGAAAATACACCCAAGTCGATCAATCACACCAACATAAGTACACTCACTTCTCTACAGTCCTTACGTTTTTGGTCTCTGGGCTCTAGGACTAGTTAACTCTCCTTATCACCAAGTAGTGAATGGACATTAAACAAAAACAAAACAAAAAACTAATTAACTCTTATCTCTATTTCGCGCGCGCGCGCGCTCCTCTCTCTCTCTCTCTCTCTCTCTCTCAATCTCTCTCTCTCCTCTCTCTCTCTCTCTCCTCTCTCTCTCTCTCTCTTCGTCCTTGCAACTCTGTTGGTTTGTTTTTTTTTCTAATACCCCTATCTCCCAGCAGAGGTGGTTTTATCTCCTCCCTAGCCCGAGTAACGGGTACCACTGACCGATAGCCTGTGCCCAGCGTCACTGACCCCTCTGATTGAGGTCAATGCAATCTGTGCTGTGTTGGGTCCAGCTGACCGCAAAGTTCCTGAGAAGGTTGCATGTGTGTGTGTGTGTGTGTGTGTGTGTGTTGTGTGTGTGTGTGTGTGTGGGGGTGGGAGGAGAGGGGTATGTAGTGTAGTGTGGGGGGTGGTGGTTGGGGGGGGTTCTCTGTGTTGGTGGGGGGGGGGGAGTTCTCTGTGCTACATCCATAAAATCTCTTTTTTCCCTCACCTCAAATCTCCTTGGATCTGCAAAAACAACTCCTCTGCCTAACACCCACAGCCTGTCTGAACTTCCATCCATATTTTCTGCCTTCTTCTCAGACAAAGTTCGAAACATATGCTCCAGACTGGATCAGACTCAATTCCAGCCTGCGCCTCCTGATCCCCAGTTCACTGGCACTCCTCTCTTTTCCTTCCATCCCACAAGTGAAAAAGAAATCATGACAATTCTGAAGGAAATGACTATAAAATCATGCGACCTTGATCCCATACCTGCTCCTGTTTTCTCACAATGCCTTCCACAACTTGTACCTATTATCACTAAAATAGTAAACTCATCTCTTGTGTCAGTAAATTTTCCATCAGCTCTTAAAACAGCAATAGTCACACCTCTACTGAAAAAGCACGACCTCGATCCCAACATTCTGAAGAAATATAGGCCTGTCCCAAACTTACCCTTTGTCTCTAAAGTACTAGAAAAAGTCGTTCTCAAACAGCTCAGCAGTCACCTTCATTCCAATGATCTCCTTCCCACTTTTCAATCTGCCTATCGCCCCAACCACAGCACCGAAACCACCCTAGTCCACACTTAAGATACACTTCTACTTGCTTCTGATGCAGGAAAAATCTCACTCCTCACTCTTCTTGACTTATCTGCAGCCTTTGATACCATAGATCACTCAATTCTTCTTTCTCGCCTCCAAAATACGTTTGGTATTAACGGCACAGCCCTCACCTGGTTTACTTCATACCTCACAGACAGGTTCCAGAAAGTTATTGTAAACAAAATCCAATCAAAACCTGTCAAAATGGAATGTGGAGTCCCGCAGGGATCAGTCCTGGGCCCTGTTCTCTTTTACTCTCTACACTGCTCCACTCTCACATATAATAAACAACCACCATATTGATCATCATTTCTATGCCGATGATACTCAGCTTTAGTGCAGTGATACTGTTGAAAACTTGCCTTCCCTCCTGACAAATATGTCCTACTGCCTTCAAGACATTCAAAACTGGATGACTCAGAACAAGTTACAACTTAATGCCGATAAAACCGAAGCCATGCTTATAGGGACCCAACATAAACTTTCCTCTATCGCAAAAACTTCAATAGGATTCGGCAATACGTCAGTTCCTTTGTCCAACTCTGTGAAGTATTTAGGAGTAGTTCTTGACAACACACTCTCTATGAAAAAATTTATCACCCAGACCTGCCAGTCTTGCTACTATCAATTACGGCGCATAAGCGCGATTCGCAAGTATCTGTCCACTGATGCAAATTCCAAGCTTGTCACATCTCTCATTCTTTCACGTTTAGACTACTGTAATTCTCTTTTGGCTGACCTACCAGCATCATCTATCCACTCTCTTCAACGCATACAAAACTCTGCAGCTCGACTGGTCCTAAGAAAGAAAAAATCTGAACACATCACTCCTCTTCTGCGATCTCTTCACTGGCTGCCTGTCTCACAAAGACTGGAGTATAAAATCAATACCCTCTGTTTCAAATGCCTCCACAAATCTGCACCCCCTTATCTCTGTAACTGTCTTCATCTGTACACTCCATCCCGTTCCCTTCGTTCAGCCGCAGATACTTTGTGCTTTCGAACACCCAGATTCAAACAAACCACTGTTGGCCGTCGCTCCTTCTCTGTTTCTAGTCCATCCACCTGGAATGACCTCCCTCTTCACTTCGACAAAAGCCTTCACTTGATACCTTCAAATCCAGCCTCAAAACACACTTATTTCCTACCTGAGACTTTCCCCCCAAATATATGTCCCTAATTTTCAACAGCATCTTTCACCTTCTATGTGTTGTTCCGAGTGTGTGTGTGTGTGTGTGTGTGTGTGTGTGCGTGCGTGTGTGCGTGCATGCGTGCACGCGCATGGTTTTGAAATATGTTGTTTATTATGTTTAAGGAGAGTTGCATGCCTGTAAATGATTGAGTGCAAGCGCTTCGATTTGTTTGTTTTTTACAAGATTCAGCGCTATATAAATTCCATATATCATTATTATTATTATGTAGTGTAGTGTGTGTGTGAGTGTGTGTGTGTGTGTAGTGTGTGTGTGTGTTTGTGTGTGTGTAGTGTGTGTGTGTTTGTGTGGTGTGTGTTGAGTGTAGAGTGGTGTAATGAAGTGTAATGTGTGTGTACTGTAGTGTAATGTAGTTTGCATAGGGTTGGTGTGTGTTTGTGTGTTATGTTTGTGTGTGTAGAGTAGTGTAGTTTAGTGTAGTGTAGTGTGTGTAGCGTGCGCGCACACAGAACAACAACAGCACACACACATGCACACACACACGCATGCACACACCCACACTTCTTCCTTATCCTACCTTTATTTTCTCTATTTCTCCAGCCTTTGAAATAAACACGGTAGCTGTCCTAGCAAGAATTGGGAAGAAAACCAGTTGTAAAGCTATCCTTGAAAAAACCCAATTTGATAAACTTACTCAATGTTATGAAAGCTGCTGTCTTGCAAGCTTGTTTTGTTTTGTTTTGTTTTTGTTTTTGATTAATTGTGTGGGTATGTGTGTGTGTATGTAGTGTGTGTATAGTATGTGTGTAGTGTGTGTATGTGTGCACACGTGTATGTGTGTACGTGCACGCGCGCATGAGCCAGTACTTGCACGTTGTCATACATGGGATATCCATAATTATGTGGACGTATAAAAAAAAGTTTTAAGTGTAGGAAATGGTTGCCTTGGTCTGTGATATTGAATGTGTGGTACTTAGAGTGATAAATGTTTCCTTGTTGATATTTTTATCAGCTATACTTGTAATCTACATGCATTTCTCCAACTTTTCAGACACTGGGAGTTCTTATTGGTACTGGTATTCTTCTTCTTCTTCTTCTTCCTTTTTTTGTCATGCTTCTCCCAGGGGGGGTTACATTGATGAGCCTTCTCCATCTCTCTCTGTTTTGAGCTTCCTCCTTATTTATGCCCCTTTCTCTATGATCATCTGCAATACAGGCAGCCCAGGTTTTGCTAGGTCTTCCCTTTGGTCTCTTTCCATCCACTACGAAGTTCATTGCTCGTTTTATGATGGGGTTGTCTGCTTTCCGTTGAACGTGCCCAAACCAGCGCAGTCTATTGGTGCTAGCTACAGACTTCAGATCATCAACTTTGCACATTCTCCATAGTTCTTCATTCGTAATCCTGTCTTCCCATTTGATCTTTGTCATGTTGCGTAGCATTCGGTTTTCACAGCTCTTCAACAAACGTTCGACGGTTTTTGTGAAAACCCACGTCTCCGAACCATACAGGAGAACAGGTCTGATGCAGGCCTTATATATCAGACAGCGTCTCTCCTGTGGGATTTTCTGATTTCCGAGCAGACGAATTGGTACTGGTATTGCGTGTATAAATTTGAAATAAATTAATATTATTTGTGAAAGGTAGCATGTGAATCAATAGAATAGAAGCACTTTGATTTGTTTGCTTTCCATAAAATCCCATTTTTTATTATTATTATTATTATTATTATTATTTTTATTATTATTATTATTACTATTATCACTATTATTATTATTATCGTTAATATTGGTAATCTGAAAACCATGCTGCAAGGTTTGCGGTTGAATTTGAAAACAATTAAAGTCGGAATATCTCATAAGCAAAACAAAACAAAACAAATATGAGAAGGAAAATAATTCCAGAAAAATATTCAAGTACATACATACATACATACATACATACATACATACAAAAGAACCTATTCGTGATAGTAATTCATCAAGACAGGAAGCAATTAACACTGGCAGACATTGGTCAAACTCATGTCCTTAATTAGCGGACCAATTCCGGCCATGAATCAGTCCCTTGTCATACGACTCCATAATGAATATGCAAATTCTGACCTCTAGTGTGTTCCTTTCGGGTCAAGGTCACAAATGAACGAAACAAAACGAACTGAAGGAAGGAATACCAGCAGACTGGCAAAAAACAATGATCACAGGTTCTATGCCAGTTATCACGCTGAAGCTACACTTTACTGATGAGTTTTGGGCCTGGAAATATTCGCTAAACCATTAGATACCCTCTATCGTACTCTTGAATGTGCATAGCACGTACAAGCTAGTTCTGTGTGTGTGTGTTTGTGTGTGTGTGTGTGTGTACAGAACTTACCAGTTCTCTCTCTCTCTCTCTCTCTCTCTCTCTCTCTCTCTCTCTCACTCTGTCTGTCTGTCTGTCTGTCTGTATATACAGCAGTTATAAGTTCTCTCTCTCTCTCTCTCTCTCTCTCTCTCTCTCTCTCTCTCTCTCTCTCTCTCTCTCTTATATTGTTATTTAAACAGAGAATGAAAGATGTGTATTTACAAGAGTGGAATGGATCTGTCATGGTCAAAGACATGTGTGTTTAAAGCTAACTTTGAATGTGAACGATATTTTTAACTACTTAGATATAAAATGTTTCAGAGACTGTTTAATAAAACTTCGTCTTGGCTTACTACCAATTAATGGATCATCTTTTAAAAGAACTTTTAAGAAAAATATCGACCACTTGTGAAAGCTGTGTAATGTACTGGAAGATGAGGATCATTTTCTTAAGAGCTGCATTCTTTATACTGATTTAAGACATAATTATTTGGACTCTAGTAACCAACCATACATGAGTTTGCTAAAATATTGTGCAGTTTTTTCATTCGCAAACTCAGCTTTTATTTTTTCAATGCTTTGATAGTGCGGCAGGAATATGTTGAAAATTTGGAGAACTGTTTAATGTACACAACTGCTTAAAGTAGATAATTTGGTCTAATTTTTGAATAGTCCCATGTTACATTAGTTTTGTTTGGGCAGTCGCCATATATGTCATGTTTTCTTTTGGCTTTGTTTTGATATGTTTGGTTTGACCCCATTCTAGGGGCTGGTGGCCTGAAGAATAAACTGTGTTCATTGTTCTCTCTCTCCCTCTCTATCAGAAGAATATGTTTGTTTAAAGTAGGTCATCAATTTGTCTTAAGTTAGAACGAACCATATTCATGCTGGTCATGTTCTTTGGAAGTCGCCACCTATGTCATGAAGTTCTTTGTTTCGTTTTTGCTCTGTTTTGCCTTTGTTTGCTTTGCTACGCTTTGTATGACCCCATTCTAGGGGCTGGA
>CM054146.1:51650257-51662757 GCA_028751875.1 Rapana venosa
GAGGGAGGTGTTAATGAGAATGTTGACCTCGCGAATAATTGATAACAACAACACGAGCTGACTACAGACAAGGATGAACCCCAAAAAGGAGAGACATTTGCTGTGCTTAGATTTTCAATCGTAATCATTATTATCCGGATATAACCCCCTAATGCGCGAACAATTAAAAAAAAATTTGTTTTAAAGACACGGGAGTGCATACACACACGCACAAACACGCAAGCGCGCGCGCGAACATCACACACACACACACACAAGCGCGCGCGCGCGCGCGCACGCACATACGCACGCAGAGAGAGACAGAGGCAGAGATACAGACAGAGACATACAGAGAGAAGACAGACACAGACAGACACAGACAGAAACAGACAGATAGATAGACGGACGGAGACAGTCAGACAAACATATGGATAGACAGATATACAACTAAAGACAAACCAAAGAAAAACAAAGCGGCAAATACAGAAATGAGAGAGAGAGAGGAGAGAGAGAGAGGAGAGAGAGAGAGAGAGAGAGAGAGAGAGAGAGAGAGAGAGAGAGGAGAGAGAGAGAGAGAGAGAGAGAGAGAGAGAGAGAGAGAGAGAGAGAGAGAGAGAGAGAGAGAAAGGAGAGGAATAACGAACAAAAAGACCACACAGATGGAGAAGAAGAAGAAGAAGAAGAAGAAGAAGAAAGAAGAAGAAGAAGAAGATGATGATGATGATGAAGGAGGAGGAGTGAGGAGGGAGGGGAGGAGGAGACGACGACGACGACGATGCGACGACGACGACGACGACGACGACGATGATGATGATGATGATGATGATGATGATGATATGATAGAGGAGAAGGAAAAGGAGGAGAAGGAGGAGAAGGAGGAAGAAAAGAAGAAAGAAGAAGGAAGAAGAAGAAGAAGAAGAAGAAGAAGAAGAAGAAGAAGAAGAAGAAGAAGAAGAAGAAAGATGAAGAGAGATGAGATGATGATGATGATGATGATGATGATGATGATGATGATGATGATGATGATAGAGGAGAAGGAGGAGAAGGTGGAGAAAGAAGAAGAAGAAGAAGAAGAAGAAGAAGAAGAAGAAACAACAACAACAACAACAACACCAACAACAAACAACAACAACAACAAGAACAAGAACAAGAAGAACAACAAGAAGAAGAACAAGAAGAACAAGAAGAAGAAAAAGAAGAAGTGAGAAGGAGGAGGAGGAGGAGGAGGAGGAGGTGAGGAGGAGGACTATCAGCACACACTTTGTCATAACAGAGATAAAAGGTGATCGACCCCGAGAAGAAATAGGCGAGCAGGGGTGTTGAGAGAGAGATAGAGACAGACAGACAGAGACAGAGAGACAGAGAGACAGAGACATACAGAATCGGGTTCGAATCTCGTTCAAGAGGATTTTTCCTCTGGAGTTAACATCAGTGCTGATTCCACTTTCCACTCTCCCCAAAAGTCCTTCGGAAGAGACTATAAACCGAGGTCCCGTGTGCGAACGCATGCAGAACATCTTGAACACACGTTAAAACTGTTCCGCTTTTCGGAAGAGAAGGCCATTATGTGCCGGTTGGAATGAATGACAAACATTACAAAACGGCATACTCACGGGGACTGGATGTAAAAAAGCACACGAGTGCTTATTTCATTATCCTCGAAATAAAAGAATAGATAGATAGACAAAGAAATGGGAAGCAGAGAAGCAGAGAGAGAGAGAGGGGGGTGGGGGGGGGGGGGGGGAGAGAGAGTGAGAGAGAGAGGAGAGAGGAGAGAGAAATCGACAGACACACACACAGACAGGCACACAGACAGACAGGCAGGCAGGCAGACACGCAGGCACACAGACACACAGAGACAGAAACAGAGAGACACAGACAGACATATACAGAGACAAAGACGAAGACAGACAGAGACAGAGTGAAAGACAGACAGACAGACAGGGCAAGAGAAATGGGAAGCAAACGCACGACCTCTCAAGTAATTCCAAGATAATTTTTGCTTCTACCTTACATTCAACGGCTCACACACACAAAAAACCCCACTTCTGCTAAACATCAATTTTGTCTTCAGACGATTGACGTAGTCTCTGTAAGAAACGGTGGACATAATTATAAAGGTCAACAGCACCTTTTAAAGATTACACAACAACAATAACAACAAAACTTCAATAAATTGTATTGGAGAGAATATGATTACGAAACTCGTGAAGAACAATGAAGAGGTCAGAAACCAGTAGATCTGGATTAAGACAGGAAGGGAGGATGGGGAAAAGGAGGAAGAAAAAGAGGAATAGTAAGAAGAGGAGGAGGAGGAGGAAGAGGATGAGAAGGAAGAGGAGGAGGAGGGGAAAGGAGGGGGAAAGAAGAAGAAGGAGGAGGAGGAGGAGTTTGTGTCTGTGTGTGTGTGTCTGTATCTATGTTACTCCCCCTCCCTCTCTCTCTCTCTCTCTCACTCTCCCCTCTCCCTCCCTCCCTCTCTCTCTCTCTCTCTCTCTCTCTCTCTCTCCCCTCTCTTCTCTCTCTCTTCTCTCCTCTCTCTCTCTCTCTCTATCCCTCTCTCTCTCGTTTATCAATTCATTGATTTATTCATGTTTGTTTGTTTTCACTTTTTCCCCCATGAGGGCCTGGTGTAAAGAAGCCTTTGGCTTATCCAATTACCCTCAATAAAATATTTGAGTTTGATTTCGAGTTCCAGTTCTGTACATGCGTGCGTGCGTGCGTGCGTGTGTGTGTGTGTGTCTGTCTGTCTGTCTGTCTGTGTGTGTCTGTGTTTGCGTTTGAGTATGTGAAGAAGCTTAACTTGTCAAGGAAGACAACAAATAGGACGGGGGCTATATGCAGTGATCCTCACTTGGGCCATTATCTGAAGACATCGGTGTAGTTTTACCTGCTTTGGGAGTGCTTTGTCTACAGATTCGGGGGATGATTAAAGAGTCCTCCACTGCATGCAGTTCTTTGTAAGGGATTAGCAGTGGGATGGTTTCACTCAAACATACGCGCGTGCGCGTGCGTGCTTGCGTGTCCGTGCGAGTGCGCGCGTGCACACACATACACAGACGCATACACACACAGACACACACATAGACACAGGCAGATAGACAGACATGCACACACACACACACACACACACACTCACATGCTCATGCACTTGGACACGCGCGTGCAGAAATAGCGCATGCACGTTTACATACACACATACACACACAAATACATACACACGCATGCGTGCATACACACGCACATGCGCGTGCGCGCGCACACACACACTGTCTGTCTGTGTGGTGTGGTGTGCTGTGCTGTGCTGTGCTGTGCTGTAATGTAGTAGTGTAGTGTACAGTAGTGTAGAGTAGTGAAGTGTAGTGTAGTGTAGCGTAGTGTGTGTGTGCGTGTGCATGTGTGTATGCATGTGTGTGCTCGCACCTATGCATGCGTGTCTGTGTCTCTGTGCGTGTGTGTGTGTGTCTGTCTGTCTGTATGCACTTGCGTTTGTACGCCTGTTCGCGCTTGTATATACATACACACATACATGTATGTTTGTGTTCAGCACTATATTGTTCTAGTACATTGTTCTAGCAGTATATTGTTCTAGCAGCACATTGTTTCAGTGTATTGTAGTGTAGTGTAGTAGATGGGTATAATACTTTCATAAAAGAAAAGATATTGTTCTATACACAAAATTTCACAAGAAAAAAATATTTGCTTCTCTGTCCCAAACAAAATGTATATTCACGTGTAAGGTCGCTGTAATACCTTGTATGACTTAGGGCTGGTATCAGTGTATTTGTACCGAAGTGTGTGTGTGTGTGTGTGTGTGTGTGTGTGTGTGTGTGTGTGTGTGTGTGTGTGTGTGTGGTGTGTGTGTGTGTGTGTGTGGTGTGTGTGTGTGTGTGAGAGAGAGACAGAGAGAGACAGAGACAGAGAGACAGAGAGAGATTTCAGAGATATTTGCGTGTCTGCCCACATTTAGTATCTGTTATATCGCCATACCTATGTCACTTCCCACACAAACAGGTGCAACCTGATCGTCTGCTTTTGTGCTCTGCAGTACAGTTAGTTAGACGACAGAAATATGGAAGGGGGGGGGGGGGGGGGGGCGGGGGTAGGGGGGGGGAGGAGGGGGGCAGGGGAACAGGGAAAGAAAGGGGTTATGTGTGTGTTGTAGTGTAATGTAGTGTAATGAAGTTGCGTGTGTATGTGAGTGTGTGTGCGTATGTGCATGTGTGTGTATGTATGCTTGTGTGTAGTGTAGTGTAGTGTAGTGTAGTGTAGTGTAATGTAGTGTGGTATAGTGTAGTGTAGTGTGGTGTAGTGTAGTGTAGTGTAGAGTAGTGTAGTGTAGCGTAATGTAGTGTAGTGTAGCGTAATGTAGTGTAGTGTAGCGTAATGTAGTGTAGTGTAGTGTAGCATAATAATAATAATAATAATAATAATAATAATAATAATAATAAATGGAACTTATATAGCGCTATATCTTGCAAAGACAAATCAAAGCGCATGCATTCAACCTAATCTTACACAGTCATGCAATCAATGATAAATAATCAAAAGTTTAAACAAACAGATATTTACAAACATGGTGCGTTGCAGACAAAATCTATGAAATAAAATTTCGATAGTCAAATGATTTTCAAAAGCACACATACACTCGCACAGGCCGTATACTTTAGCAGGGTGATAGAACATGGGTTAGATATGAAACAGGAGGGGGGAAGTCTTGGGTTTGAAATAAATATGTTTTGAGGCTGGATTTTAAAGTGTCATAACTAGGTTTCTGGCGAAGAGAGAGAGGAAGGTTGTTCCAGATGGATGGACCAGAAATAGAGAATGAGCGGAGGCCAACAGTGGATTGGTTGAATCTAGGTATACGTAGGCACAAGGTATCTGCAGTAGATCGGAGGGAACGTGAAGAAGTGTACAGGTTAAGACATTCACATAGGTAGGAGGGTGCAGTTTTGTGGAGACATTTGTAACAGAGGGTACTGATTTTATAATCTACTCTCTGTGGCACAGGCAGCCAGTGGAGAGATCGCAAGAGAGGGGTAATGTGCTCAGATTTTTTCTTTCTGAGAACTAGTCGAGCTGCGGAGTTTTGTATACGTTGAAGGGAGTAGATAGATGTTGCTGGCAGACCAGCTAAAAGAGAATTGCAATAGTCCAGACGTGAGAGAATGAGAGAAGTGACAAGTTTGGCTGTTGCATCAGTGGACAGGTACTTTCGAACTGCACTAATACGCCGTAATTGATAGTAGCACGACTGACAGGTCTGGGTGATGAATTTTTTCATAGAGAGTGTGTTGTCGATAACGACACCTAGATACTTCACGGAAGTGGATAGAGGGACTGATGTATTGCCAAGTTCTATTGAAGTTGTCGTAATGGAAGAGAGTTTGTGTTTGGTCCCTACAAGCATGGCTTCGGTTTTATCTGCGTTTAACTGTAACTTGTTTTGTATCATCCAGTTTTGGATATCTTGAAAGCAGTAGGCCATCTTTGTCAAGAGAGAAGGCAGATTTTCAGGTGTAACACTACTTTGATCTGAGAGTCATCTGCATAAAAGTGATGGTTGATATGATGACGATTTATTATATGTGATAGTGGAGCAGTATAGAAAGTGAAAAGAACAGGGCCGAGAACTGATCCCTGCGGGACACCACATTCCAGTTTGGCAGGTATTGACTGTATCTTGTTTACTGCGACTGTCTGGAATCGGTCAGTGAGGTATGAACTGAACCAGGAGAGGGCTGTGCCAGTAACACCGAATGTTTTTTGAAGACGGGAGAGAAGAATTGAATGGTCAATAGTATCGAAGGCTGCAGATAAGTCGAGTAGAGTGAGAAGGGAGATTTTACCCGAGTCAGAAGCAAGTAGAAGTGTATTTAGGGTATGGACTAGGGTAGTTTCAGTGCTATGGTTGACGCGATAGGCAGACTGAAACTCAGGAAGAAGACTGTTGGAGAGAAGGTGGTTATTGAGCTGTTTAGAACTACTTTTTCAAGGACTTTAGAGATGTAGTGTAGTGTAGCGTAATGTAGTGTAGTGTAGTGTAGTGTAGCATAATACACAATGAAGTTGTGTGTATGTGAGTGTGTGTGTAGTGTAGTGTAGTGTAGTGAAGTGCAAGGTAGTGTAGTGTAGTGTAGTGTAGTGTAGTATATTAGAGTACAGTGCAGCGTAGTGTCGTGTCGTGTCGTGTAGTTGCAGCGCAGTGTAATGTAGTGCAGTGTAGCGTGGCGTAGTGTAGTGTAGTTTTGGTGTAATGTGGTTTGTGTGTAGTGTATGTATGGTGGTGCAATATAGTGTAGCTTGGTGTACTGTTTGTGTGAGTGCGTGCATGCGTACGTGCGTGCGTTCGTGTGTGTGTGTGCGTGCGTGTGTGGTGTGTATGTGTGTGTAAATGCACCAGTTTTTAACAACAACAGGGAGGAATCATGCAAATTTCGATATAAATTGAAGGAAAACAAAGCACAAAATCAGTAAAAGAAACATTTAAACACCAAAACAAAAGCAAACGGAACAGAAATAGAATCAGAAAGGAGAAAAAAGAAAGGAAATACTGTAGATGCAGAAACAAAACAAAATCAGACAGAGAAAGACAAAGATTGCAAACGACATCAACCACAAAAAAAAAACCACTCAAGTAAATAACCCAAAAAAAATTCCTACGAAAAGATATCGATTTAAAAGCAGAACGAACAAAAAGAAGAAGTGGAAGAAATAAAGAAAGAAAAACAATAGAAAACATGAAACAAAACAAGAACAAATCAAAAGAAACGATATATATCAAGCAGATAGAGAAGGAGACATGAAACAAGCATAGCACAAAAAACGTGCGTGCATACACACACTCACGAGCGCGTGCCCCTCCCCCCCCCTCACACACACATACACACACGCGCGCGCACACCACACACCCACACACAACACACACACACACACACACACACACACACACACACGCACATACACACACACAGAGAAAAAAACAGACAGACAGACAGAGAACAAACCAAAGACAACCAACCTTTAACTAATTAAAACAATTAGTGTTCGACAACGCCTTTTCTTTGTATGCAGTTTCACATCAACAGAAGGCCATAGCAATAATTCCAAAAGTGACTCTTTTCAGAAAAAGCATATAAAAGCAAAAAACAACCAACAGTATGAAAAACAAGAAAAAGGGAGGGAGGCAGGGACAGACAGACAGACAGACAGACAGACAGACAGACCTACATGCAGGCTGCTGAGAGAGAATTGAATTGAACTGAATTGAATTGAATGAATTTTATTTAAAGCGGGTAATGGCATAAGAAAACATACTTTTTTACAACCAGCCCTCTGGAGAGAGAGAGAGAGAGAGAGAGAGAGAGAGAGAGAGAGAGAGAGAGAGAGAGAGAGAGAGAGAGAGAGAGAGAGAGAGGGGGGGGGGGGAGGGAGGGAGATACAGAGATAGAGAGACAGACAGATAAATAGACAGAGACAGAGAAAGGTAGAGACAGAGATAGAGAGACATAGAGAGAATCGCAAAAAAATAAATACAAAAAGGAAACGTATCTACACACACACACACACACACACACACACACACACACACACACACAACACACACACACACACACACACACGCACGCCACCACACACCACACACACACACACACACACACCACACACACACACACACAACACAACGCACACACACACACACACACACACACACAAACACACACGCATTCACACGAGTCCCATTTTCCTTGGCAGGTAATTTGCATATTTTCTGATTCTTCCTGTCAACATATCAATACCTTTTTTTCTTCCCTGGCTAGAGTTCCGAGGTTCACCAATGGTGAGAGCTTTTGCGTTTAAGTTGAGGATTAGTTGAGGGGCTTTGGCGTACCATGAAGGTAGCTGCATTCCGACTTCGGGGAGGATGCCTAAGCGCAACTCCGGTGTGCATGCGGTTTTTATACAAACATGAATTATCCATCAAACATTTGCCACCCGTTCTTATCAGCACGAATGGCCTACTCTTCTGAAAGGTAGAACGGGTTCAACTCGTGCGCAAGATACTCTGCGTGCGTGCGTGCGTTCGCACACAGGACCTGGGTTTATAGTCTCACCCGACTTTTGGGGAGGAGTGGAGTCAGTACTGGTATTAACTCTAAAGAAAAAGACATAATAATAATAATAATAATAATAATAATAATAATAATGAATGGAACTTATATAATTAAACGGACACGGCCCAGGCCAAAAGCTGTGTCAGTTATTGATGCGTCAGCTAACTGCCAGGCCTACCAACATTTGTTTGTTCGTAAAGTTGGTTGGATTTGCCTTATTCAGCCATAACAAGCCTTAAATACAACCTGCACTCTCCTTTAAAGGAGAAAAAAAACCTGAAGTCGGAGTATGGCTGCCCCCTCACCTATACGGCGAAAACTTAAAAACGCCTACACGCAAACTTCCATTCAGTTTTTGCAATTTCAATCTCACGTGACCCCAGGGGGATTAAGTGGTCAGATGCACTTTTGGGTGCCCCCCCAAGTGTTAACGGGGGAACCCCAAACAATATCAGCCCAACAAACAACAAAGGGACGTTCAGTGGCTGCTCAAACCCCCAACCCCGTCAAATCGCGAGCACCACCCTCTAACCACAAACCCAGGATCGGTGGTCTAGAGGTAACGCCCCCTGCTAGAAAGCGAAAAGTCCGGGTGGGGTTGTGGGGCGGTTCGTCCCCCCGTTTGGAGCCGAAATTTTTCCCCCCACCCATTAGCCATGGGGGGGTCGGGCGCTAGTGTTTCGGATAAAACATAAACCGGGGTCCCGTGTGTTCACGAAATTTTTTTGCGCACTAAAAGAACCCACGGCAACAAGGGGTTTTCCCTGAAAAATTTTCTTGAAAAAAGCACTCTGATGGGGAAAACAATACAGTTGCAGACAGGAAAAAGAAAATTAAAAGGGTGGCGCGCTCTTTGGCGACGCGCTCCCCCGGGGAGAGCGTCCAAATTTCACGGGAAAAATCGCCGTGATTTAAAGGGTATGAAATGAAATTTGAGCGTTTTGATTTGTTGCTTTCCCAAGTTTCACGCTATATAAATTCCATATTTTATTATTATTCCCATCTCCCGCCCTTCCCCAATTAAAAATGATTTCTTAGGGTGGAAGTGTGTGTACTAAAAATAAATTTCCCCAATTCAGTGATACTTACACAGAGGGAACAGGGTCTATAAAATTTTGTTCCTCTCTCTTCAGAAAAATTGACCCAATGAAAAAACCGGGTCGGTATTATCACCCGATCTATCAGGGGTTTTGGGAGGGGTTAAACGATCTTTGTCCCTTATCGTCCAAAGTGTCACTTCGAGAGGGACATCTTAAAAAAATTCTTAATTTTTGTGATTTCGGGTTTTGGGGAGAGGGGGGAGGCGCGGGAGTTACAGTGAGTGATTTCTGTGTTTTTGTCTTACTATGGGGTTTTTGGTGTATGTCACAGACTAAAAAACCTCGCAGGGACACACGCAAAAAAACGCCGCCCCCCCCCCCCCCCCCCCCCCCCCCCCCCCCCCCCCCCCCCCAACCCCCCCCCCCCCCCCCCCCCCCCCCCTTTTTTTTTCCCCGGTTCCCTTTTAACTTTCAAAAAGTTTATTTTAGGTTTTTTAGTCCCCAAAAAACAAAATAAAAAAAAAAAAAAAACATAACACACACAACACACAAAAACCCCCACACACCATCCCCCCAAAAAAAAAGACCATCACAAACAATCACCCAAAACACAAAAAAAAAACCCCCCAACCACACAACACAATCACACCCAAAAAAACACACACACACACACACACACCCCACAAAACAACACACACACACCACACACTGAACGATCCCAAATTTTTATCATCCCCCCGTTTTAAAAAAAATTACACCTTCACCAAATCCAATTTGTAGCAAAACTTTTTTTTTTCTTCAAAACCTTATTTTTTAAAAGAAACCCCCCCCAAAAAAAATGGAAAACCTTCTTTTCTTTCTTTCTTCTTCTTCTCTTTTTCTCTTTTTCCCCTTTTTTTTTCCCTTTTCTCTTTTTTCTTCTTCCTCTTTTTTTCTTTTCCCCTTCTTCCTCTTCTTCCTTTTTCTTCTTCTTCTTTTTCTTCTTCCTCTTCTTCTCTTCTTTCTTCTTCCTTTTTCTTTTTTTTTTCCCTCCTTCCTTTTGCCGTAGGAAAACTTAATTTTAAGGGGGCCCCAAAATTCCCCCTAAAAAAAAGGAGAATTTAAACTAAATTAACAATGCGTTTGTGGGGGTAATGTCTTGCAATCCGGGGTGGGTTGGGTTTGGGGTTTTTAATTTTTCAGCAAAGGGGGGTGGTTTGGGGGGGGGGGGGGGGGGGGGGGTTGGGGGGGGGTGGGGGTGGGGGGGGGGGGGGGGGGGGGGGGGTTGGTTGGGGGGGGGGGGGGGGGGGGGGGGGTGGGGGGGGGGGGTTTTTGGGGGGGGGGTGGGGGGGGGGGTTTTGTGGGGGGGGTTGTGGGGGGTGGTGGGGGGTTGGTGTGGGTTTTGGGGGGGTGTTTTGGGGGGGTTTTTTGTTGTTTTTTGGGGGGTGTGTGTGTGTTTTTGTGTGTGTGTGTGTGTGTGTGTGTGAGGTGTGTGTGTGTTGTGGTGTGTGTGTGTGGGTGTGTGGTATGGTTGGTGTGGTGTGGTGTGGTGTGTGTTGTTGTGTGTGTGTGTGTGTGTGTGTGTTTGTGTGTCTATCTAGTCTTTCCCTCTGTGTCTGTGTGTCTGTGTCCGTGTTTTAATGCGTGTGTGCGCGCGCGCGCGTGCGTGTGCGCATGTTGTGTGCTGCGCGTGCGCGTACGTGCGTGCGTGTTGTGTGTGTGCATTGTCGCGGTGCGTGCGTGCGTGTGTGTGTGTGTGTGTTGTGTGTGTTGTATTTGTGCGTGCAAGCGTGCGTGCGTGCGTGCGTGCGTATACTGTGTGTATGTTCCCACTGTATCTCCCCGTTCCAAAAAAGTAAACGGAAGAAATGAAGAGCCCTAATAGAGAGAGACCGTGTGGTATTATGAAGAGAAGAAACGAAAAAGAGAAAGGGAGTGATCTATTTACTCCTGTTTGGTCAGGCAGAAAGCATAGCAGGCTTTTATCCTTCCTTTTCTGTGTGCAGTTGAAAGCCACGCTGCTGGCAATTTGTTGACTGTTTGAACAGGGGGCAAAAAAGTGATATAGTCTCTCCGTGGGAAATCTTGCGTTAGAGTGGCTTTCGTGGCTTTCTCTACAACACTTGAAATCTGTGAGGTATACATGGATAAATCGCACTTACACACATATGTATACTCACATGTTCGTGCTTGCATGCTCGCACACACAGACGTAGTACACGTATGCGCACACACACGCACATGCGCAAGCGCACGCGCACATATATACACACACAAACACACACACACACACAATACAACGTGCGTTCGCACGCGCACACACCACACACCCATCACACACGCACCACACACACACCAGCACGCACGAAACACACAAACACACGCACCACGCAGACATACACACCCCACACACAGATATACAACACAATAAACAAACACGCTCGTGCGGATGGGAACGCACGCACCCACGCACGAACACACACACACACAACACACACACACACACACAACAACAACACACAATCAACACCTTTTCTTGACACATAAACCTACAGAAAAATAGGAATCAATTAAAAACCAAGCATGAACGTAAATTATGTACCGAGAAAGGTTTTTTAAGCACAGATAGAATACAAGTATCAGAGTTTTGCATAGATTGAATGGGCAGAAGAATTCCATATTTTTGGGAGGGCAATGAAATAAAAGCCTGTTCATCCACTATCTTAACTGTGTACCTGGTTAGCTTTGACACCTTTTATTAGCGGAAGGTTATTAAGTTGAAAGAGTTAATAAGAACACAGTGAAGTTGATAGATACTATACACGTGATCCATCAAAATGACTGTGGACAAAACCTTCAATTTTTGTTACTGGCAGCGAGGTTTAACAGGAAGCCAGTGAAGACTGTTTAAGGCAGGAGTTAAACACCCATGTTTTCCTTTTATATGAACAAAAAAGATGCGTAACCCCGTTTTGAACCTGATACAACAGGGACGCTATAGCCGAGTGGTTAAAAACTGCCAGACGCTCGCGCGCGCGCACGCACGCACGCACAACACACACGCACGCACGCACGCACGCACGCAGGCGCTCAGGCACACACACACACACACACACACACACACACACACACACACACACAAGGCAAACATAAAGGCAATCATATCGTTTCGCACGATTACACACGTGTTGTGTGTGTGTGTGTGTGTGTGTGTGGTGTGTGTGTGTGCGTGTGTGTTGTGTGTGTGTGTAGTGTGTGTAATGTTGTGTGTGTGTGCGTGTGTGCGTGTGTGTTGTGTTGTGTTGGTGCGTGCGCGCGTGTGTGTGTGTGTGGTGTGTGTGTGTGTGTGTGTGTGTGTGTGTGTGTGTGTGTGTGTGTGTGTGTG
>CM054146.1:51680257-51687757 GCA_028751875.1 Rapana venosa
AAAAGGGGATAGACACAGACAGACAGACAGACGGACGGACGGAACGAAAGGAGGACAGACAGACAGACATAGACAGAGAGGGAGGGAGAAGACAGAGACAGAGAATCAGAGAGATAGAGACAAAAACAGAGACAGAGAAACAGACAGACAGACAAAGAAAAAGAAAAAGCAGACAGACAGAATGACAGAGAGGGAAATAAGAAGACGGGGAAACAAACAAACAAACAGATAGACAGACAGACAGAGAGAAGAAGCTGAGGAGAAATGTTGAGGGCCCAGCAAAATTGAATGAATAAACGAGTTTATGAATGAATGGATCTAGACGAATGAATTCATTCATTGTTGGATAGAAGAATGAATCAATGAATCAATGAATTAATTAATTAAATTAATTAATTAATTAATTAATGTTTTCTAACAACAAGAAAGAACCAGAAAAATGTATTTAGTCAACTCAACCGTCTATATACATGAAACAAAACAAACCCCTAAGGAAGCAAACCAGATAGCGATAAATAAAACTCAAAACACGAAGAAATACAGAAACACAGAAGGCAAACTATACTGCACCAAACACACAAACATGCATGCGGGCGCACGCTTGTGCGCTCTCCTCTCTCTCTGTGAAAAAGAAGAAGAAGAAGGAGAAGAAGAAGAAGAAGAAGAAGAAGAAGAAGAAGAAGAAGAATCTCTCTGCCCTTCCCCCCTCCTCCACGCCGAGTTTCTGTATGCGAACGCACGCAAAACATCTTGTGCACACGTTAAAACGTGTCCCACTTTTCGGAAGAGTAGACCATTTGTGCCAGTGGGAAAGGCTGACAAAACACACAACGCTGTATGCTCGCGGGAAATGGCTGTAAAACAGCACATGAGTGCTTATTCCATTATCCTAGAAATAAAAGAAACAAATAAATAAATGTGCAGCACGCACACACACTCACACACTCACACACACACACACACACACACACATACACACATACTGCACCATCTAGAATTAAACTTTGACTCTGACACAGATGCACATACACACACATACATACAACATATACAACACACCATACACACACACATACACACACATACACACACACTGTAGGCTACCATCTAGAATTAAAACTTTAACACAGATGCACTCACACACACACTCGCTCTCTCGCTCTCGCTCTCGCTCTCTCTCTCTCTCTCTCTCTCTCTCTCTCTCTCTCTCCCTCCCTCCTCCCTCCCTCCCTCCCCCCCCCCAACACACACACACACATCCCATCCCCCACCCCACCCTCTACAGACACACAACAGGCCCGGGAAGGGACACACAGACAGAAGAGATGACAGATAATGAAGATAAAAGAGGATTTGGGGAGGAGGACAAAAAAGAGACAATAAACCAGGTTAGTCCCAAGCACGTGATACCCGGCTTGTGCTGCTCTGGCGACCTCCCTCCCTCCCTCCCTCTCTCCCTCCCCACCCCCACCCCCCAAAAAAAATAAAGCACTTAGGGTACAATTACTCTCCACTGTTGTTGATGTTGTGTTTGGTGTTGTTTGGTGGTTGAGTGTGTTGCTGTAGTTGATGGCTTTGCTGATGTTTTGATGTTTATTTTATCAATATTCTGTTTCTCGTTTGTTTAATGTGTATTCGCTTTGAGGTGATGTAGACGCTTTTTTTTTTTCAAACCAATATATGTAATAAAACAAAAGATTTTAAAGGCACTGATGATGATGATGATGATGATGATGATGATGATGATGATGATGATGATGATGGTGATGATGATGATGATGATGATGATGATGATGATGATGATGATGATGATGATGATGATGATGATGGTGGTGATGATGATGATGAAAGGATGTAAAGCAGAGCTAGAGAAGATGCAGTTTTCTTGTGCAAAATACTTACAGAATTAACACTTTCTCAAATAGGAATCATGAATGATAAGAATAGTGAAATCACATGGGGGTTTTTCACCTGTAGATTTTAAAATTGCATCTGCAAGTGATTTTTTTTCATCTGCTGCTGTTATTGTTCGTGGTTGTGCCAGTGGTTCATATTACTGAATTAATGTTATTGTGACGTTGATGATGATGATGATGATGATGATCATCATCATCATCATCATCATCATCATCATCATCATCATCATGAAAGCGATGGTAGCAGTTTTAATGGTTGTTGCTTTTTGTTGCAGTTTTCATCATCCACGACAAGGTCTTAACATTACAACATGTATTCTCCATTACAAAGATGAAAGATCAATCTCTGAAGTCGGAGGGTGGCCGCCTTTATGGTGGGGTCTTTGAACACACACACACACACACACACACACACACACACACACACACACACACACACACAACACACACACACACACACACACATGCAATAATGTAGTATTTCAGTATAATCATTAAGAAATTTGTTCTTAGATAGATGGCTTGATGACAAAAAGTAAATGCATTGCTTATTCAATGTACCATCTGGAATTAAAAAATTTGACTTGACTTGACTTCACACACACACACACACACACACACACACACACACACACACACACACACACACACAACACACACACACACACACTAAAAAAGAGAGAGAGACAGAAAAGAGACACAGACACTCCCACAGAGAAGCACACAGACAGAGAAACAAACAGACAAAGACACAATCAGAAAGACAGTCAGAGAAACCAAACCAAACGAAAAACACAAAACAAAACAAAACAAAACAAAACCATCCACCTTACCCTCATCGTCCGATCCTATATAGAACATCCTTCTCTCGGCGAAATCCACACTGGAACGGTTAGAGTTAACCCACCACGCCCCTGTCGCTCCCTTCTTTCATTTGAATTTGTCCAAGACACACACGACCCGACAGCGATGACACCTTTAATTAGCTGTCTGTTTCACTGCCATGCATGCCATTCACTGCCACTGTCAGTGTCACTGCCTCTGACGACTGAACAACGATGCCACTTTAAATTAACTGTCTGTCACTGCTATCCTCTGCTACCGCCAATGTCACACTGCCTCTGGTAGTGATTTCAATACTGATAATGACACGTAAGTGGATGTATTTGTTTTGAATTTTGTTGTTGTTTTTGTTGTTTGTTGGGCGTAGGGGGTGTGGGTGTTTTTTGTTTTGTTTTCCAGAATGTTAGCTTCTTGAACGAAAGATGTTGACTGATAACTTTTGTTGGCAAGTTTTATCAGGTTGGAGTGTGTTTTGGGGTTGTTGTTTTTTCCTGCTATGGTTTTTATTGTTGGGTTTTATTTTTGTACTTTAATCACTGTAAGCTTTTTCTTATAAAAACAATATATGTGTGCTGGGTTGTTTTTTCTTTGGATGTGAGAAGGTTTGTTTTTGTTTTCAGTTGGATTTTTGTGGGTTTCTTTTTTTTTGTTGTTATTCTTTTTTTCTTTTTCTTTTTTTTGGGGGGGGGTCTTTGTCTTTACTTGGCACTAATAAAACAGCAAAAAAACCCCTGTCATTTACACTTGTAAAACACACCTCTGTCACTGACACTTGCTTGTCACAATTTTCATACGGGTCAGGAATTGGTTTGTTGTTGCTGCTGCTGCTGTTGTTGTTATATGGTCATTGATATAGTTTAGAGCACAACTGTGTCACGAACACTTTCCATGTCACAACTCTTAATGATCTTTTATTTTTGCTTGTCCTTATTTTTTAATTATTGCAACTCTTGTCACCGATGCGGATTTTTGGTCAAAACTTATGTCACTGACACAGTTCTTTTGGCACAACTTTTGTCTCTGGCACTTCTGGGCTCTTGTGAATACATCAGTTCACAATGACACTATTTCCTGGGCATTTGTCAATACATCAGCTCACAATGACACTATTTCCTGGGCATTTGTCAATACATCAGTTCACAATGACACTATTTCCTGGGCATTTGTCAATACATCAGCTCACAATGACACTATTTCCTGGGCATTTGTCAATACATCAGCTCACAATGACACTATTTCCTGGGCTTTTGTCAATACATCAACTGAAGATGGCACTATTTCCTGGGATTTTATCAATACACCAACGGAAAATGACACTATTTCATGGGTTCTGGTCAATTCATCACCTCAGAATGACACTATTTCAAGGGTTTGTGTCAATGCATCAACTCAGAGCGACATTATTCCTTGGGCTTTTGTCAGTACATCAACTGAAGATGGCACTTTTTCCTGGGCTCTTCTCAATCCATCAGCTCACAATGACACTATTCCCTGGGCTCTAGTCAATACATCAACTTAGAGTGACATTATTTCCTGGGGCTCTTCTTAATACATCAGCTCAAGATGACACATTTCCTGGGCTTATGTCAATAGATCACTCACAACGACACTCTTTCCTGGGCTACTGTCCATACATCAACTCAGGATAACACTATTCCCCGGGTCAATACACCAGCTCAAGATGACAATATTTCCTGGGCTCCTGGCAATACATCAACTCACGATGACACTATGTCCTTGGCTCTTGTCAGTACAGTCAACTCAGAATGACACCCACCACTGTCACTAAATTCAGCTCATTGCCTTGACATTGGAAGTAACACAAACACACAAATGAAGTGACTTTTCTTCTTCCTGGCCACAACTCTACATCAAACTAACAGTCACGTTTCCTAATTCTCTATTTTCTGTTTAATTTAGTTGGAAAGAGCTCCGTGCAAAAAAACTTGACAGCTAATGCCTAGAGCGCTTTAACTGAATGGTGATGAAAAAGGGAATGGTTGACACCGAATTTATTCCAAGCGCACGGGCTAAATCTTAAAATGATATTTAAAACATCATAAATCCATCTTAAACAGAATCTATTCATGGCACATCAGCTAAATCGTAACAACATAAAAAGGTAAATTCGTTTGAACATAATTTTTTTAGTTCCTCGGCCAGAGCTCCTAGGTTCACCAATGGTGAACTTTTGCGAATGCCACCATTTTTGCTCACGAATGAGGTAGCTGCACTATACTTCAGGGGTATTTGTCTCTCTAGAACAAACAATAAATCAACAACAACTACAAGTACACACCATATAAGCTTCCATATCGTACTCAACAAAAAGGCTACAGACTAGAGGGGAGAATATCCTGAAATCCACTCAACAGAACCCAGATCACCGCAGAGCCCAGTGCCCTAGGCGAGCGTTTGCAGAGACCTAAGCTCTGGTATTATTAACGCTGATGCCACTGGGTGACCCAGTTGCCTCCCATTGGGAACAGCGTTGCAGCCGTGTGCTATTTTCAGAGCACGACAGACAGCATGTACTCGGTAATACTGGGAGTACTGTGTTTTGATCTTAATTACGGAATAAAATCTTGCATGTCTTTGAGCGTTATAATCATGTTGCTGATGTTTAAACGGGCGAAATCCCTATTATTGCTCTTTGTTACAGAAAAGGATGCTATATATCTTAGGTTAAAAATGATGATAATAATAATAATAATAATAATAATAATAATAATAATAATAATAATAATAATAAATAATAATAATAATAATAATAATATAATAATAATGAATGGAATTTATAAAGCGCTGAATCTTGTAAAGCAACAAATCAAAGCGCTCAGGGTTTTTTTGGTTTTTTTTATATCGAGGATAATGGAATAAGCACTCATGTGCTTTTTTAAAACTTCTTTTTACATCTAGTCCCCGTGTGTATGCGGTTTTGTAAATTTTGTCATCTGTTCCCACCGGCACACAATGGCCTACTCTTTCGAAAAGCGGAACAGGATTTAACGTGTGCGCAAGATGTTCTGCATGCGTTCGCACACGGGGCCTCGGTTTATAGTTTCATCCGAAGGACATTACTGACAATGAAATTTGGAAAATTATGGGATTTTTTTAAAAACGTTTATTACATCTTAAGATTACCTATGGTGAACTGTATGTAATTATTCGAAAACCATTTTTTTTGCCTTTCATAATAGAAGAGGTACATATATTAGCTTTTTATATTACTAATACTGCTATTGTTGCTAATTTCGGTAACAGTTTGCACAGTAAAGTACACAACCTGAGCACATAAGCAAGCATGCGTATGCGCACACACGAGCACACGCGCGCAAACACACACACACACACACACACACACACACACACACACACAAACAAACACACACACATTAAGGCGACTATAAGCTAAAAATTGTCATTCTCTTTGAAGAAAATATCCAAAACGCTAAAGAAAAACCCCAACAAAGTTTCCCTAAACAAGTTTTTTTTTTTTTAATAAACTAATATTATTTCCGCAATGCTAACACCTGCACCAAAAACAATGTATCAATCACAATAAAACCAAATTTTGTTTTAACCGTTCTCAATTCTTACCACACAAAAAGGACACTTCTGCACCTTAGGCTGTGCCATCATTGTCACTGCCACACCGAGACCAAATGATTCAATAAACAAACTCCCTGAAGTCAGAATGCGGCTACCTTATTAGAGGCCGACCGTCACATACGCAGAATCTTACCGTTGGTGAACCTTGGAGCTCTAGCCGAGGAATAAAATGATAAATAAATAAAATATTAGAATGATATTTTTTTTATTTATACCACTTTAAGTCACGAGATTTCTCTGCGTGAAATTTGGGCTGCTCTCCCCGGGGAGAGCGCGTCGCCACAAGAGCAGCACCACATTGTTTTTTGGTCTGCAACTGTATTTATTTCCCTATCAGAGTGGCTTTCTTCTAAGAATTTTGCCAGGGACAACTCTCTTGTTGCCGTGGGTTCTTTTACGTGAGCTGAATAATTCTGTGTAACATACGGGACCTCGGTTTATCGTCTCATCCTAAAGACTAGCGCCAAGACCACCACTCATGGTCTAATGGATGGGGGGAAATGTTCGGACCCAAACGGGATTCAAACCACCGCACAATTCCGACCCGGACTTTTCGCTTTCTAGACAAGGCGCGTTACCTCTAGACCACCGATCCACCCAAGCAATCAACGGCTGATGATGACACTGATTCATCTTTTTACCGTTAGCGCTGACAACATATATAATTTTATATATATATATATATATATATATATATATATATATATATATATATATATATATATATATATATATATATATTATATATATATATATCTGTACGTATATATACAAGCGCTAACACACAGCTTCCAGTTCCTCTATTCAGTATCAGTAGTAGTAGTAGTAGTAGTATCAATATCAATATCAATATCATCACCACCACCACCACCACAATGAGACCGACACACCACACTCATTGCGCAACCGAGGCCCTACTATCATAATCATAATCACCACCACACTTCTAACAAACACCGCCACAAGCCACGAAAAATACACACCCACAGAAACACAACACACACGTAATTATAAGTAACGAAGCAATGATCCCCCTCTCTCTCTCTCTCTCTCTCTCTCTCTCTCTCTCCCCAAAAGCAAAAATACACACAGACACCACTTTTCAATTTCTAACCGTTTCAAGTTGTGA
>CM054146.1:51697757-51715257 GCA_028751875.1 Rapana venosa
GTGAAACTGGTATCTGTTGCTAAATATCGTAGGCAGTATACAGAAAAAAAGGCTAAGCAGTGATAACAACAAATAAATAATAATAAATTGCATTTAACTAAGTACTTAATGTTTCTTCCTCCTCCTCTTCTTCTTCTTCGTCTTCTTCTTCTTCTTCTCTTCTTCTTCTTCTTCTTCTTCTTCTTCTTCTTCTTCTTCGAATGCTCTGTCAGCAACTAAAATTGTCTGTCCTATGAGTAAAAGAAAAAATCGTTGCGCTGCCGTTAAGCGCCTGACAAGTCAGACCCAGCGCATCACGACTTCAGGGTGCAAGAGAATTATCCTCTTTTTAAGTCTTAACGTTTGAAGTTTAATCACTTCGACGTTTAAGTTAAAACGATCAATCAATCTCATCACCCGTTAAGCATGATCAATCAATTTCTCTCTCTCTCTCTCTCTCTCTCTCCTCTCTCTCTCTCTCTCTCTCTCTCTCTCTCTCTCACTCTCTCCCTCTCTCTCCCCCCACGCTCGCTCGCTCTCTCTCTCTCACACACACACATACACACACACAACACACACACACACACACAACACAGCTGTACTCCTCTCTTACCCTCCCCCCTTCTTTTCATCATCCATCCCTCCCGTTACACCTCTCTCCTCTCTCTCTCTCTCTCTCTCTCTCTCTCTCTCTCTCTCTCTCTCTCCCTCTCTCTCTCCTTCCCTCCCCCCTATCTCTCTCTCTCTCTCTCTCTCTCTTCTCTCTCTCTCTCTCTCTCTCTCTCTCTCTCTCTCTCTCTCCATTCCTCCCACCCTCTATCTCTCTCTTTTCTCCCTCCATTTCTCTTCCCCTCCTTCACCCTCTCTCTCCTTCCTCCCACCCTCTCTCTCTCTCTCTCTCTCTCTTCTCTCTCTCTCTCTCTCTCTCTCTCTCCCTCTCTCTCCCTCTCTCTATCTATCTATCTATCTATCTATCTACCTATCTATCTATCTATCTATCTATCTATCTATCTATCTATCTCTGTAATCCAACTTCAAGGCAATAGCCTCAGAGATTTCTTCTTTTTTTTTTTTTGCACGCAGTGTTAATCCTATCGTGAGGAATCTGGACAGACAGGCAGGCATCGAACGAATCGGAGATATGATCGATTAGAATATACTAGTATAATGTGAAACGTTCAGCGTTATAATACCATGGCTATTTGGCAAGGCGGTTGTTGGCTTTGATGTCCAAAAACAAAAGGATAGTCAATTATTTAAATAATTCTGCAAAGATGATATAACTTCTAGTGATAAGAATTAGTAGTACATGTGCCATATACGGACATGCATGCACATCAGGGTGCGCGCGTACACACACAGACACACACACACACACACACACACACACACACACACACGGTTATACACAGACTTACACACGTACGTAAACGCGCGCGCGTACACACACTCAAACACACAAACACAAACGTGCGCACACACACACACACACATACAAACGCACGCACACACACCATTATTATTGCATAAATCATGATTGCATAGTCCAATTGGTTTATTGTTATGATTATTGTGGACTTTAAAGACATTATACTTCTGTGGCTTAGATTTTCTCGCGTTGGTTACGGTTACAAATAGTTTTATTGTTCATTCCTTAGAGTCTATTAGAAATTAGGATTTTTATTATTCCGTACTCAAGAATTCTTTGTATTTACATTTTCTTACAGTTCTGTGTAGATTTAATTAATACATTAATCCCCTACCCCACTCCCAGAAATCCTCCTCCCCCCCCCCCTTCCCTCCACTTTTTTTTCTTAATGTGTCTAATATCACATTTTGTGAAGAGACGTAAAACGAAATCGAACACACACAAATTCACACGACTGCATGAAATAAATAAACAGAGGGAGCGGGTGATACACACAGAGAGAGGAGGGTAGAAGGAAGAGCGAGAGACAGACAGATACATAGACAGACAGACAGAGAGAAGTGGGGGGGGGGGGGTTAGGTAGGGTCAGACAGACACCAAACAGAAGACGGACAGAAAGACAACAGACAGAAAGACAACAGACAGACAGAAAGACAACAGACAGACAGAAAGACAACAGACAGACAGAAAGACAACAGACAGACAGAAAGACAACAGACAGACAGAAAGACAACAGACGGACAGAAAGCCAACAGACAGACAGAAAGACAAACACGCAAAACTATATAAAAAAATAAAAAAAACACCACTGAACACCACCAAAGTGACCCAGCAGCAGTGCAGGGCCCCCTCTGGATGGTGGCCCTACGGCGGCCTGATAGTGATGAGCTCCCTGTGGACCTCCGACCCTGAGGATGAGACCCAACAAATATGGGTATGGTTGTGGCGGGGAGATTGGAATGAGCGGCGTGGGAACAGCAGGACGGGGGACGTCACAGAAGATGAGGCAGCCAAAAAACAACAACAACAACATCAACAAAACACAGACAGAAAGGCTCGGTGTCCCCTGGGGTACTCTCAGGGGTGCCGTTGCTGTGATGGACACAGACAGTCCCCTGTGTTTCCTGTCCTCTATAGACCAGGCCAGGGGTGCACTGCAACTGACAGTACTAGGGGCACAGAGACACAGAGAGAGAGAAGAGACAGAGACAGAGAGAGACAGGAAGAGAGAGAGAGGGGGGAGAGAGAGAGAGGGGAAGAGACAGAGGGGAGAGAGGGAGAGAGAAAGAGAGGGAGAGGAGGAAGAGAGAGGGAGAGAGAGACAGGGAAGGAGGGAGAGAGAGGGAGAGGAGGGAGGAGAGAGAGAGGGGGGAGAGAGAGAGGGGAGAGAGAGGGGGGAGTGAGGGAGAAGAGGGGGAGAGAGAGAGGGAGAGAGAGTGGGGAAGAGAGAGAGGGGGGATAGATTATGACATTGACCAGTTTGTGCCACAGGCACTGACAATATAAGAGAGGAAGAGAGAGAGAGAGGGGGGGGGGGGGGGAGAGAGAGACAGAGAAATTGACAGACAGACAGACAGACAGAGGCTGAGAAACAGACAGACAGACTGGGAGTGAAAGATGGAGAGAGAGGAGGAAAGAGAGAGAGAGAGAGCGAGAGTATGGATGGATGGATGGATGGATGGACGGAGGACGGACGGACGGACGGACGGACGGACGGACGGACGGATGGACAGACGGACGGACGGACAGATGGACGGACGGACGAACGGATGGATGGATGGATGGATGGATGGATGGTGGATGGATGGGTGGGGGGGTGGGTAGTTTGGTGGATGGATAGATGGATGAATGGATGGATGGATGGATCGATGGATGGATCGATGGATGGATCGATGGATGGATCGATGGATTAGTACATAAAGGGGAGAGAAAGGGGTACTAAGAACTGATCAACATACAAAATTGATACACAGAAGAACAGATTGACAGATGGATGGACTGACTGACTGACTGACTGACTGACTGACTGACTGACTGACTGACTGACTGACTGACTGACTGGCTGGCTGACTGACTGACTGACTGAGATGTATATCACAAAAGAAAATTGTGGTTTTTTTAATGACAAACTATCATAACGACGCCACCACCACCACCACCACCATCACCACCACCACCACCACCACCACCACCACTACTACCACCACCAACAACAACAACAACAAAATGCCAGACCTGACCCCAAAAAAATCGATCATTTTTCGAAAAAGAACTTCCTTACAGTCTGAAGGCGACTAATGATTTTCCAATTAACTGATCGAAACCAAGACAAGACACACACACAGAGGAAGGAAAAGACAGAAGGTGGGGAGGAAGAGAGGGGGGGCTGGGAGGCAAGGGGGTTCAGGGGGGGGGGGGGGTCTGGAGGCTTGGGGGGAGGTAGGGGCTAGAGTTAAGACCTAAAAATGAACAGCTCGAGTTGGGAGGGAGGGATGGGGTGAGGAGGAGGTAGACAAAATAATGTGGAAGGGGGAGGGATAGGAATTGCTTACGTATAGTCTCGACGTTGACCTGTTGTTATTGTCCGTGTGTGTGTGTGTGTGTGTGTGTGTGTGTGTGTGTGTGTGTGTGTGTGTGTGTGTGTGTTGTGTGTGTGTGTGTGTGTGTGTGTGTGTGTACGTATGTGTGTGTGTGTGTGTGTGTTGTGTGTGTGTGTGTGTGTGTGTGTGTGTGTGTGTGTGTGTGTGTGTGTGTGTGTGTGTGTGGTGTGTGTGTGTGTGTGTGTGTGTGTGTGTGTGTGTGTGTGTGTCCGTATGTAAGTGTGTGTTTCTTCCTTTTGTTTGGTTGTGGGATGGGGGGTATGTGGCCATTCTGCTTTTATCCTTTTCTAAAAACAAAACCCAAAAAACACACAAACCAAACACAATAAAACATGAACAGGTCAAACGGACAGACTAACAGACTGACAGACAGACAGATAGTCTAAAACGCAGAGATAGGGACCAAAAAAGTAAATAAGACACATCCACAAAAAACACCCGCTGGGACTCAAAATAGAGACAGGAGACAGAAGGAAAGTGACCATTAATTTTTTTAAGCAGAAAAATAACATACAGATAGACTGAGAAGAGAGAGAGAGAGACAGACAGAAGGGCAGACAGAGACAGACAGAGAGAGAGACAGACAGACAGACAGAGACAGAGAGACAGACAGAGAGAGATATTATCATTTACTTATTTATTTATTCATTTATTTATTATTTATTCTTTATATCGGGATATGGAATAAGCACTTATGTGCCTTTTTATATATCCAGTTCCGTGTGTAGCGGTTTGTAAATTTTGTCATCTGTTCCACAGAGAGAGAGGAAGGAGAGAGAGAGAGAGAGAGAGAGAGAGGGGAGAGAGAGAGAGAGAGAGAGATGGAGAAGGAGAGGGTAGAGAGAGAGTGGTGGGAGGGGGGGGGTATTTAACGAGGAAAAGGATTATGAGTTCAAAACAGCTTTTTTTGCGTGTTGCCCATAACATCCAGTAAATCAACACATGTCGCGGCTAATTTACGTTAATCACATCAGGAACAAAAAGTGTTGCATGTAAAATGTCATAAAATTATTTTAGTCTGATTTATGAATATTAAGGATGAGTAAACACAGAGAGAGATATGATGATGATGATGATGATGATGATGATGATGATGATGATGATGATGATGATGAAGAATCAAGTTGTCTGTCTATCCTATAGTCTAAAAACCTATTCAATACCACTGAAGTCAGCTAGCTAGCTCTATATTTACCTACCTATTTGCCTATCTGTCTGTATATTTATATCTGTTTATCTATCTATCTATCTATAAAATTTATGTCTATCTGTTTGTCTGTCTGACTGTCTGTATATCTGTCTAGCATGTCTGTCTCTCTGTCAATCCGCCTACCTACATTTCTATCTATATATCTATCTATCTGTCTGTCTATCTGTCTGCCTGTCTGATTCATCTCCTTCTCTCTCTCTCTTCTTCTCTCTCTTCCTATCTCTCTCTCTCTCTCTCTCTCTCTCTCTCTCTCTCAGGTCGGTAGTCACAAATCATTACTTGTTTGTGCATTTGCTTTGCCAATGATATGAATGAACGCATTGTTCCATCCCAAGCCCAACAAATGTATTGTGGTCCAAGGCCAATGTACATTAAATCATTTCAGAGTTCAGAGTTCAGAGTTCTCTCTCTCTCAGGCAGACAGACAGACAGACAGAGACAGACAGACAGATAGACAGACAGACAGGAAAGTAAGAGGGACACCGTGGATGCAGAGTTGTAAAGAATAACAGACATCAGTGATAGATCATTCACACTTCGTAGATACTTTCATGATGGTTAAACCTCCAGGGTAAAGTAAAGTGAAACTCAAGCTGAAAAGATGATGAGACATCACATCAAATTAATTACCCACGTCAGTATTTAACATTAAGCGCGCGCACGTGCACACACACACACACACACACACACACACACACACACACACACACAACACACACACAGACACACACGTGCGCACACGCATGCATACTTACACACACGTCTACACACACACACCTTCTTTTTCTTGTAAGAACACTTTCTGAAAGAGTAGTTCTCATTACGAGGAAGATGTAGGGGGCAGACAGATCAAGAACTGGATGCAGAACAATCATCACAGATTAGACCCGTCTTAACATTGGATATCTGTGTTGTGTTGCTGCTGCCAAAAGGCTAAAGAAGGCAGACCAGCCTGGAGAAAACTGTCGACCAACATACGCTCTATCGTGCCTCCCGACCACCCACCCCCACCCCCTTCCTCCTCTCCCTCACCCCTTCCTCTTGACCATCTTGGTCAAGGGACTGTCTGTCTGATTGATTGATTGATTGATTGATTGATTGATTGATTGATTATTTGATTGATTGATTGATTGATTGATTGATTGATTGATTGAGTTCTTAGCGATGATGACGCAAGTCTAGACAAAAAAAGTGGCAAGCTTCCTTTATATCAAAACATTCTTTGTAAAGGAGGGTGACGCTTTTCCCAGATGGATATTAATAAACAAAAAATAATTCATCTTTATTGGCAAAAAGTCGTATCCAGGTGGATGGGTATGGTCTAGAGGTTAACGAATTCGTCTAGCTCTTGAGAGATCGATGGTTCGATCCTCGTTTGAACCTGAACTTTTCCGCCATTCGCTAAACCAAGTGTGGTTATCTGGGTACTAGTCTTTCGGATGAGACGTTAAACCGAGGTCCTGTGTGCGAGATGCATTAAGCACGCGTAACAGAACTCATGACAAATGTCCTTGGCATAATTCTGTTATTTTATGAAAAAAAGCCACTTATCTTGAGGAAAATGGCATGCTTGCAGAGAGGGAGAACACAAATTGGCGCTGCTCTTGTGGCGCCGCTCTCTCCCTCTCTCTCTCATTCCCGGGGAGAACAGCCCAAATTTCATGCAAGTTACGTGCATTAATGACATGCAAATCCTACATTATCCCTTTTGTAATATGATTATTTAGTTTTGTACATGCTGCATTCACAGTTTTTAAAAAATGTAATCCAATACAGAATATTCAGATGAAGATGCTATTAATAGTTTTTTAATCCAGCACAGAATTTTCAGATGGAGATGCTATTCATATTTTTTTCAATCCAGCCCATAATTTTCAGATGGAGATGCTATTCATATCTTGTTTAATCCAGCACACAATTTTCAGATGGGAATGCTGTTCATACTACCATACACTTCGAACCATGAGGAAAAACCACATAAATACCCATTTATCTTATCACCTATTATTATTATACTGAACAAACCCCTGGCGTACCCACCCGAAGAGAGAGGGAGAGAAATAGAGAGAGAGAGAGAGAGAGAGAGAGAGAGAGAGAGAGAGAGAGAGAGACAGACAGACAGACAGACAGACACAGATAGACAGGCAGAGAGACAAAGAGTTATTCATTCTTCCCCATACCAAACGAGCTTTCAAGAAATCAAATTGCCCATAACAATAACAAACAACACCAACAAGCCTGGCATTAAGATTCGAAGAATACCTTTTTCAATACCAACCAAACCATTTCTCACTAGCATTTTTTCTTTCTTTTTCTTTTTCTCTCCCACTCTGACGCGAACGCACAAATAATAATAGGTCTATGCTCGCCATTTGTGACCCGATCAAGGACCCCGTTTATGGATGAGAGACTTCTTTCACATAGTATTCTCAATCGGTTTGGCCTTCAAATGGAGGAAGAAATTACCAAAAGTCCACATATAATTGGCATAACAACATAGGCCCAGTCGAGCGAGAAATTTGATTCGTGTCCTAACCCCTTTTTGACCTTGTATGGCTGAGTCGCACCATTTCGAGAGGAGTTTTTTCCCCTTTTTTTAATCGAAGCATACCACAACGTTCAATTTGGTGCGGACAGCTTAGGTGTTGGTTTGTGTGACCTTAAAAGGAAAACAATTGTAATAACACAAAAACTTTGCTGACACGCTTGTGTTTAAACGCTTATCGTCCTTCCTTGTTTGTAATGAGTTTTTATTATGCAAATGGTCGTCACAGGAAGCTGCCATATTACAAAAGAGAGACAACTACAATGTCTTCTCTCCACAAATTGAACAGAAGAGAGAGATATGACCTTGGCCAACAATCTTGGTCAAATAAATTATGAACATGAGCCTAGGGTCAGGATACGTTGAAATGATGTAATACGAATCATGTTATATAACAGAGAATGTTATTTGGGAATTAACTTCAAAAATATATTCAGACACACAACAAATAACCAACTCCAGACAGGGCTTGTAACACCAACACCCCCACCCCTCAACAACCCTCTACCCCCCCCCCCCCCCCCCCCATCTATACGGGTGGACAACATGGAAAGTGTCCATGCGCATAATATGCACTTTTGTACACGTGCATATATCTGTACACACTAATGCAAAAACTCTTCAACTGATCAATAGTACGAAACTTTATGCTTTCATATTTATTTAAATATCCTATGGTTGTTTGGTTGTCGGTGGGTTGTTTTTTTACTGATATGCCTACATAACAAAGCTCTTGTCAATAAACCTGCACTAACACACGCACGTATATGTACACACGCACGCACGCACACTCACACACACACGTATACACATACGCACGCACGCACGCACGCGCGCGCGCGCGCGCGCACACTCACACACACACACACACTGAAGTTTTGCTCAAGGCCAACATTCATAGCTAATCCTCATGTGTAAATGTATAACACAGACACAGTACAGCTGAACAAGACGAAGCCAGCTCATGAATATGTATATATCTAGACCTATATCTATATCTATTTCCATACATACACACACACACACACACACATATATAATATATATATATATATATTATATATATAAATATATATATATATATATATATATATATATATAGGTAAAGGTAAAGGAGTCCCATAACCTATAAGGTCGTAGGGGAGCGAGGCGTCAGAGACCTCACTTCTCTAGGGCCAGCATAATGAGGGCGGCGCCCATCTCCTCTCCCTCGCTGCTTTACCTTCCCTGACCCTAAAGAGGGCAGGTACCCATTTGCAGCTGGGTGAACTGGGGGAACTGTACTGAAGCCAAGGCGCGCAAACGGTCACCCGTCTGTTCCTCTCTCTCTCTCTCTCTCCCTCTCTCTCTCTCTCTCTCTCTCTCTCTCTCTCTCTCTGCTCTCTCTCTCTCTCTCTCTCTCTCTCTCTGTGCGCGCGTGCTGAAGTGCGTACATGCACACATGCGTGCTCATTTGTGCATGGAAACACTCTCTCTCTCACGCACGCACGCACGCACGCACGCACGCACACACGCGCACACACACACACACACACACACACACACACACACACCACACGCGCGCAGTCAGAGTTCAATGACACCGGGCAGGTCCATATCAATCAATCTGGTTCTCTGTCCGCCCGTATGCAGAGGCATGCCTACGTGTGGAGGCAACTGGTCGTATGCCCCCCCCCCCCCCCCCCCTGTCTCTCTCCCTCTCTCTCTCTCTCTCTCTCTCTCTCTCTCTCTCTTCTCTCTCTCTCCTCTCTCTCTCTCTCTCACACACACACACACATACACACACACAACACACTTATCTATTTTTAAGGGCGGATGTAAAAAAAACCGTCATTGTACCTATCTATTACTCTCAGAAAATAAAAGTTCGTTCTCGTTGTGTGTGTGTGTGTGTGTGTTGTGTGTGTCTGTGTGTGTGTGTGTGTGTGGTGTGTGTGTGTGTGTGTGTGTGTGTGTGTGTGTGTGTGTGTGTGTGTGTAATGTAAACCGTATGAAATGTGTTCCTTCATATAGATGCCATGCCATGTTGAATATGTCTATTGTTTTGGAAATGTTTGGGGATTTTTTTCCTTGACTTTTTCTTGTTTTGGTTGCATCCCCTTCTCCATTGTCCCCAAATGAATGGACTAATACTAACCCACCACATTATATCATTATGTATTTGTAATCTATTCAGAGACACACAGAGAGAGACAGAGATAAGGAGATTGTGTATATGTCTGTGTGAGTGTGTGTGTAAAGTCAAGTCAAATTTTTCTTTCCAGATGGTACATTCAATAAGCAATGCATTTGCTTCTTTTATCAAGCCATCTATCTAGGAAAAAAATGTATGTGTGTGCAATGTGTTAGCTCTCTGTGCATGTATGTATCTATGTATGTATGTATGATGTATGTATGTATGATGTATTATGTATGTATGTATGTATGTATGTATGTATGTATGTGTCCGTGTGTGTCTCTTTTGTCTGTGTGTTTCTGTGAGTGTGTGTGCAGATGCGTGTGTGCTTGTGCCAATTGTGTGTGTGTTTGTGAGGGTGTGGGTGTGTTTGTGTGTATGTGCATGCAGATGCGTGTACGCAAGGGGGAGATTTTGTGTGTGTGTGTGTGTGTGTGGCGCGCGCGCGCGCGTGTGTGTGTTTGTGTGTGTGTGTGTGTGTGTGTGTGCGCGCGCGCGCGCGCTCGTACTTCCGACAGACAGACAGTCATAGTTTCAGAGAAGGTGATAAATTCCTTCATTTCCTCGACACCTAAAAGAAAGCCGAAGACGACTGGGCATCAAATCACACCAAAGAAACAACACACACACACACACACACCACACACCACACACACACCACACACACACACACCACACACACACACACACACACACAACCACACACACACACACACACACACACACACACCACACAACCACACACACACATACACACACACACCACATACACACACAACCCATACCAGCTACCATACCAGCACGGACCAGTTAACTCTTTGCCTACCAAGGATTAAAAGCCCTATAACAGGCCTACAGAAACAAACACCATAGAGCCCATAGATAGCCACGGGCCACTTAACTCTTTCTCGACCATCGATTAATGAACCTATCCGAGCGTTCCAACCACAAAACTTCCAACAACTACAACAACAAACAAAAAACTCCACCATTCTCCCGTTCTCATAGAAGCACAAAATCTCTGTCGTAAATTCTGACCCTCTTTTGTTGCACCCTCTCTGACAAACCTGACAGAATGACTTGCGCAGTGACCCTTAACCTTTTGACCCTTAATGCTGTCATTTTTAACATGGTGGCAAGAATACAAACGCCACTTTTGTCTGTAGTAGCAACATAACTGTGGTGTGAATACAAATGGGATACAAACACCAACTGTTTGTTGATGTTTGTTGATTTAGATACAAACACCTGCTTTTCTTTTTTCTTTTTCTTTTTTTCTTTTTTTTTTGGGGGGGACGAAAGTGAAGGAAGTGGAGTGCATCAACGTTTATCTTGTAGGCTTACCTAGGTAGGAATAATTACGAAGATTATCTGTGTGAATACTTAAGACATTAATACAAGGACCATTGGTGTTTTTATAGAGTAAGGGTGAATTTGAAACACTGCTTGTTTTAACGCAGGTGTGTGTGTATAAACGTAAAGAACTCTACTAAAACTGAGGATGTGCACACACCTGTCTAGGAAGAGAGAAGTCTGGGGTTCAAATCTCACTCTGGTGTGGACTACACACACACGCGCGCGCGCATGCATGCATGCATGCACACACACAAACATACATTCATACATACACACACGCGCGCACACATATACATCATCATCATCATCAACAATATCATCGTCGTCGTCGTCATTTTACTCATCATCATTATCATCATCATCATCAACATACACTAAATTAAGAGCAACGGTAATACCGCGTTCTGATATAATATTTGATGAGACGATCAAGCAAAGCCTTGTGCATAGTGCACAGATAAGAACCTACGGCATCAGTAAAGATGTTTTCTGGCGACGGCCTACAAAATAATTTACTCTGGTAACCAAATATAAACGCCGAAAATAGAAGAGTAAGTCTGGCGTACAACACACTACAATGACATCCTCTGGCCAATGAAAAACATCACAACTCTCAGAAAACGCGAAGGAAAAAAAAATATGACCTTGACCGTAATCATGTACCAATGTTTACTGAAGCGACGAATAACTGTTCGCAACCATGTCCATATAGAATTACAAATTGCTTTTCTACAGATTAAAATCTCACACGGTGTTGTACACGGTCATACGACTTCGAACAACGACAGCCTTTTAACAGGAAGCTGTCAAAGAATCGCGTCAACGGTTTCAACAATGGCGACGATGCTTCTTCCGCTTTTTTGGTCAACAATTTGCTCGGGGGCTTGGTCAGAGAGAGAGAGAGAGGGTGGGGGGGGGGGGGGGGGGGGGGGAGGAGAGAGAATTAGAGAGAGAAAGAGAGAGAGAAAGAGGAAGAGAGAGAGAGGTTTCATATTTTCTTATCACTGACTTTTTTTTTAACATTAAATTTATGATCACACTATCGTGTTATGCTGCTTTTACACTTCTTCTTGTCTTCACTTGTTCACTATTTGTTAAAAGCTTCGTTCAGGTTTGTTTGGGGGTTTTGTAGTTTAGATTAAGGTCAAGATCGCGTTTGGCGATTTAGTCTACCGTTATGTGAAAATGTCTTCTATGATTTGAAATTTCATACAACAAAACAATGCCAAGAAAGTCTAACGAAAATTGCGCAATATGGAATTTATATAGCGCTATATCTTGCAACGACAAATCAAAGCGTCTGTATTCAACCTATTCCAACACAGTCATGCAACCAATAACAAACAATTAATAGTTTAAACAAACAGATATTACAAACATGGTACGCTGCAGACCAAATCTATGAAATATAAATTACGATAGTCAAAACCAGTTTTTCAAAAGCACACACATACACACACACACACACACACACACACACACACACACACACAGAGGTCATACACTTCGACAGGGTAGTGGGACACCGGCTTGTGAAGGAAGGGACAGTTCTGAAATGAAACAAGAGGGGAAAATCTTAGGTTTGAAATAAATATGTCTTGAGGCTAGATTTTAAAGTGTCATAAGTAGGCTTTTTGGCGAAGAGAGAGAGGGAGATCATTCCAGGTCGATGGACCCGAATTAGAGAAAGAGCGACGGCCAACGGTGGATTGGTTGAATCTAGGTATTCGTAAGCACAAGGTATTTGCAGCAGAGCGGAGGGAAGGTGAAGGAGTGTACAGGTGAATACATTCACAGACATTCATATGTAGTGAGCGTTTCAGTCCTAAACTTTTTACACTCTGTAGGGGAGGAAGGTCGTGGTGGAGGGGGGGGGGGGGGAAGGCTTATCAAGATCAAGACATCTGGATGTCCATCCATCAGCTTGGCAAAACAAACCATTACAATACAAAGCAGTACAAAACACTACTGTTCAATACAAGACAATGATTTTATACACATGAAATAAATATAAAACACCAATCCAAACATGTTACAGCCCCCGTTGACCACAGAAGCCACATCACGATTGTCACCTTGTTAACCTAAATCCCAGATTAAACCTGCGCAAATCTATACAGAGATTTAAACAAGATTAAAACCAACTCTTAACTGTCGTTCCTTGCAACAACGACCTGGCCTCCCATAAGGGGGGTCAACCCAGGACGGCCACCGCTTTATGGGAGAAACCACATGAACGACACCTACAAGATAAAAACCAATACCCGAATCCTCTAAACCAACACCACGCCAAGAGATGGATGGAGAAGCACATGGACAGACACACAGACAGAAAAACAGATACACTACATAAAATAACACAAAATAGCCAGTCAATCAATGTTTTAGCTTTCCAAAGGGATGTCTTAGACAGTAGAACATTCCATATACGCTTAGCCCCTTTCGCCCAAGGAATTCGCGAAAGACGTTAAACCGACTGTTTCATCCAGGGCGCTGGTAATACCCAGGATGCATGCTGGACATATTTTTTGGGTGAGTCAACGTCCTAACCAACACTGATATAGCCTACGGGATCTTTTATGTACAAGTTTTTCTTTTCTGCCTACAAGTGCGCTCTACCGAAAGTAAAGACCTGACCTTTCACATTTATTCACCAGAAATATCGTGAAGAAAAAAAAATGTACATTCTCAAATCACCAGACGCTGTTAATATTCAAACCTGCAACCCACGACTTCAGAACTATATTAGGATGAACAGTCCGTGGCCATAGCCACCCGGCCACGTGAGCCCATCAGGCCGCTGACAGCGAGATGGGAGCCAGACCCAAACAAAGGAAGCACAACACCCGATGCACCTTTCCCCAGGCTCAGACACCTGCCACAATACAACCTCAGTGTCCGGCACATACCTCCTCACCTGCACTAACGGCAGAAGAAGCAAAAAAAGGCTCCACCCTAATCCAGTCACGATGTTTATAGCCCCGTCGACCACCTAAGAGGCCATCCATACCAGAGCTGTCTCTGTTCCCTTCGTAGCTCAGATTAAAACAATTAATAGTTTAAACAAATATTAAAACTGTGCAGCTCTATAACAATCGAAACACAAAGACTGATGGCCTAGTTCATAATACGTTTGTCAACTACTGGTGTAAGCTAAATGCCAAGACCTACATTAAAATGTTAGAATTATATGCTATGCTGATATCGTTTTCATCCGTGACAAGCTCTTAGCGTAACCGCCCGTACACGCATCCGAGTAAAAGTAAAATCTTCTGAAGTCGGAGTATGGCTGTGTATAGTGTGAGGTTCTCATCAAGTAATGTACTTAACGGTCCCACTGTGATTTCCGGGTGGGATGAGTGAGTCAGAGTGCATGTTCTGGGTGAGCCCTATGTGTGTTAAACTGGGAAATCTCCCAACAATAACAAAATAATCAATCATTGTTGATGTCTTCGTCGTCAGTAATTTATGCTCACGTCGTTTTAACAACAAATCTTTGCAATTATTAAAACAGACTTTCAGCAGAGAAAAATGCCCAAAATCGCGTAAAAAGATTTTTTTAAACCGGAGGAAGAACTGAGAGAAAGAAAGGAGCCGAGAAACTAACAGAAAAGGATGGACAGAAAGAAAGCGAGCGCCCTGAGAGAAAAGGATAAACAGAAGAAAAAAAGAAAAACAAAACCTTTACAAAACCTTCTGCAATAAAACAGGACAAGAAAAAACCAAAAGGATCAATGCTAAGGAAAAAAATTAAAACACCAACACCCAAAAAACAGAAAAAACTCAGAACAAACACAAACACTAACAAACAGACATATCTGCCACGCCTTTAACCATCACAGTTTTCTCCTACCACAAGCAAAAATCACCTATCAAAATAACCTAGTCCACACAAAACCGTATCACATTTATTTTCTTAACAGCCAGAATCTACTTCCAGCAGTTCACAGCATCACTATCACTAGCACTAATAAGCATCTACAACAACAACAGAACAGATTAATAAGCCGTTTGCTTGGAATGTATGGAACTATATCTCTCATATGTAAAGCTCTGTCACTCGTCTCCAAAACAAAGAGCAGTATGTGGTATTACAGGTGAGTTGTCGAGGTTTATTCTAAAAGATCTTATCTCGTCCTTGTTTCTGGTGGAAGAAGAGGGAAGGGAGAGAAAGAGAGAGAGAGAGAGAGAGAGAGAGAGAGAGAGAGAGAGAAGACAGAGACAGAGACAGACAGACAGACAGACAGAGAGAGAGAAAGGAGGGTCAGTAAGGGAGGGAGACAGACAAACAGTGAGAGATAGAAACAAGCCGAAAGATAACAGACGGGGGCACACAACAACAACAGCACGCGATAAAACAGAACAAAAATACTAACGCACACACACAACTCATACACACATCTCAACACGCGCAGCGCCACACACACAACACAACACACACACACACACAACACACACACACACACACACACAGATATCGATATAGAGAGTCAGAGAAACAGAAAGACAATCAGAATTACAAACAGCACAAACAGAGAAACAACAATGTCAATCAGATAAGAAACACACACACCACACGCAACCCCCCCCCCCCCCCCCACCCCCCCCACACACACACACACACACACAATATCACAATATCGAAACAGAGAGTCAGAGAAACAGAAAGACAATCATCAGAATTACAAACAGGCACAAACAGAGAAACAGACAATGCCATGCAGATAAGAAAAAACACACACCCACACACACACACACACACACAACACACACACACACCCACAAAACGATCCAAAAGAGCCACACCATCTTCTACTCCCCCCACTGACAATAAAGATCAGAGACACGGGGCAAACACAGGAGACACAAACCGCGCAACACCTCCCGCCACACTATAAAGCATTTACCACTACCACCATCACCACGGGACGGGATAGCTCAGTGGTCGGAGCACTCGCTTTCCCCCAGCCAAGGTTAAGCAGCATCGAGCGTGGTTACCAGTTGGATGGGTGACCGTTTGCGCGCCTTGGCTTCAGTACAGTTCCCCCAGTTCACCCAGCTGTAAATGGGTACCTGCCCTCTTTAGGGTCAGGGAAGGTAAAGCAGCGAGGTAGAGGAGATGGGTGCCACCCTCAATGTGCTGGCCCCTGGAGAAGCTGAGGTTTCTGAACGCACACATAACATCTTGCGCACACGTTAAAATCCGTTCCGCTTTATGGAAAAGTAGGCCATTGTGTGCCGGTGGGAACTGATGACAAAATTTACAAAACTGCAAACCACACGGGCACTAGATGTAAAAAAAACATGTGAGTGCTTATTCCTTTATCCTCGAAATAAAAGAATAAAGAAGAAAAAGAAGAAGACGCCTTACTCCCCTACGACCACATAGGTCATATGTCCACATAGGACACCTTTACCTTTTTACAATGAATAAGCAATAAGTGCTACTGACTGTGAGTGCCAAAGCACACACACATTGAGGTGTGAAGTTTGCGTGTATGTATGGCTGTTTTCAGGTAACAAACAACACCATAAAGGCAGCCATACTCCAGCTTCAGAGGATTTGTTTTATCTTTAATGGAGAGTACGGTTAGTTATGCTAAAATATCTTGTCGTGGCTGAAGACAGCCATGATGATTTGAAGAAAGAAAGAAAAGAAAGGAAAGGAGAGAAAAAACGAAGAAAGAATGGAAGAGATAAAGGAAGAAAGAATAAAAGAGAGAGAAAAAGAAAGAAAGGAAGGAACGAAGTGTGAAAAGATTCATGAATGAACGAATATCAGTAAAGAAAAAAGAACAGAAACAGAGAGACAGACAGACAGACAGACAGAAAAGAAAAAGAAAGAAAGACAGATAAAACGAAAGACAGCCACACTACCAATACAACAACAACAAAAATCAATCACGAAACCCAATCACACCAAACCAACAGATCGGCCATGGACATTGCAACATCCCTCCATTCTGCACAAATAAATAACATTCCCTTTAATTAGTCAAACCAGTGTCACTGACCATCTGATCATTCACAGTACAAAATACTTTCTTTGACGATAAACTGATTCCATCTAGATGCTTAAACAACCACACAAAATAACACCCCAAATGAATGTCTCGGTGGAACGTGAAACTGTATGTAAACGAAACGTCTGCTTCATGTTAAACAAGAGTGACTCTGGTTCGAGTACAAACTGGCATGATTCAGT
>CM054146.1:51722757-51740257 GCA_028751875.1 Rapana venosa
TACATCCAGTCCCCGTGTGTATGCGGTTTTGTAAATTCAGTCATCTGTTCCCACCGGCACATAATGGCCTACTCTTACGAAAAGAGGAACAGGATATAACGTGTGCGCAAGATGTTCTGCGTGCGTTCGCACACGGGACCTCGGTTTATAGTCTCACCCGAAGGACTCGTCCAGTGTGTGTGTGTGTACTTTTCAATCTCACAATGGTTCCCATGTTTAAGTGAGTCCAGAGCGCATATTCTGGGTCTGGGTGAGTCCCAAAGATGTTAAGCTGCGGAACGCGCAACAAAAAACAAAAACAAAAACTTATTCATGTATATATTTCATAATTTGTTTATTCTTTTATTTCGAAGATAATGAAATAACCACGCACGTTTATTTTTAACATTCAGTCCCCGTTGCGCGTACATGCAAGTGTGTAAAATATGCTGTCATCTGTTCCCACCGGCACACATGGAATACTCTTCTCAAAGGCGGAACAGGTTTTTAACGAGTGCTGCAAGACGTTCAGGGGGGTGAGGGGGTGCAAACGAAGGCTCGGCATCTTCAATTCTCAGCACGCTATCGCTACAGGCCAGGAAACAGTGACGTGCATTACACGTAACCGATTCATTGATTGATCTGCACTTGCTTGCTCTACTCTGTGGGGCTGGGCTGGACTGGGCTGCTTTGAGATCTTGTTAAGATCTATCTATCACAGCGAAAAAGGAAGTGATATGAGAGAGAGAGAGAGAGAGAGAGAGAGAGAGAGAGAGAAGAGAGAGGGGAGACACACACACACACACACACAAACACAAACAAACAGACACACAAACACACAGAGACAGACAGACACAGATAGACAGAGACAGACAGACAGCCAGAGCTAATTCGGATAGTTTGGTCATTAAACCATGGCCCCACATAAAGGGGATAGTGAACAAAACATACACCAGGGGGAAAAAACATTATAGAATATCAAATAAAACAAATAATCGAGAGAGCAGAGAGAGAGAGAGAGAGAGAGAGAGAGAGAGAGAGAGAGAGAGAGAGAGAAGAGGGGGAGAATGAAGGAATGAGTGGGGAGGAAAGGGAAAAGAAAGCGGAAGAGAGAGAGTGCACTGTCAGACAGATAGATAACGACATACAAACTAGCACAGGCTACAAGGAGAGACAGACAGACAGACAGAAAGAAAGTAAGGAAAAAGAAAGAAAGAAAGAAAGAAAGAAGGAAAGAAAGAAAGACAGGCATGCAGGCAGGCAGGCAGCGACATAAAGAGGCAGACACTGACACAGAAGGAGAGTAATGAGAGAGGGAGAGAGAAAGAGACAGACAGACAGGGACAGACAGACAAGACAGACAGATAGACAGACAGACAGACAGACAAGACAGATAGAGAGATAGACAGACAGACAGGACAGACAGACAGACAGATAGACAGCCAGGGGCAGAAAGAGATAGACACTGACACAGACGGAGAGGAAGGAGAGAGGGAGAAAGAAAGGAGAGAGGGAGAAAGAAAGGGAGACAGACAGAGACAGACAATACAAAGAGACAAGACATATATATAGACAGACAAGACAGATAGACAGACAGAGACAGCCAGACAGACAAGACATACAGACAAGACAGATAGACAGAGACAGATAAGACAGCCAGACAGACAAGACAGAGAGATAGACAAGACAGACAGACAAGACAGACAGACAAGACAGACAGGCAGACAGATAGAGACAGACAAGACAGAGACTGCCACTGACGCTGACACTAAACAATATTTTATTCGTCATTAAGCCTCGAACCCATGTAGACTGGAGCAGGGAAGGGGGGGGGGGGGGGATAACACTGTCATTTTATACATTAACAGTATAAACACTTTTCAGTTATTGCGCATCTACATTGCAAAAAATCTGCAGCTACATTTTGCAATTACAAATGTTATTGTTCTTCTTCTGCTGCTTGCTGTTGTTGTTGCTGCTGCTGTTGTCGTTATCGATGGGTTGTTAAGGTGTTCCCCATGTCAACACCCTAGGGTCCACCCAGAATATGCACTCTGCATGTTAATCTACACATGAACAATATTGAAATATTTCAGTTACGCGTGTCCACGCTGCCAAAAATAAATCTACAGCAACGTGTTCCAATCATCAATATTGTTGTAGTTGTTGTTGAATACAGTAAACCGGGGAGGAGAGAACAAGAAACTGAACAACCACACACACACACACACACACACACACACACACACACACACACACACAACACACACACAAACATATCACTTGAGAACACTAAACAGTACAAACCAAACACAAATACAGAGAGAGAGATTGTTATCATTATTATTATTGTTATTATTATTATTTTTTTATTTATTCTTTTATTTCGAGGATAATGGAATAAGCACTGGTGTGCTTTTTTCATGCAGTCCCCGTGGGTATGCAGTTTTGTAAATATTGTCATCCATTCCATTCCACAGAGAGAGACAGAGAGAGAGACAAACAGAAACAGAAACAGACAAAAAGAAAGCAAGAGAGAAACAGAGACAGACAGACAGACGAAAACGGACAGACAGACAGACAAAGATTGTGGAAATGCAGCAAAAGAGAAGAGGGAGACGGCGATTTATGACACCCCATTCGGCTTCAATAGTACAAGATCGTCCCGCCATTGGCAGCCATAGCCACGCCTTGCAAAAGGCGGCTTCCGATGTGTGCTTCATTAACATGATGATTGCCTCCCTTTGATCGATCTTCATGAATAGGAGTATCGATCTGTTGGACAAAACATGAACCCCCAAAAGACTGCAGGATATTTTTGTTTTTCTTGTTTTTGTTTGTTTTCTTTGTTTGTTTATTTTGTTTGTTTGTGTGTTTGTTTGTTTGTTTGGGTTTTTAAGGTATAAATGGGACGGTATAGCTGAGTGGTCAGAGCACTCACTCTCCACAAGCTAAGATTAAACAGTCTGAGGTCGGTTGCCTTGCAAATTGATAACAGTTCGTGCGCTTGGCTTCAACACAATCCCCCAGTTCATCCAGCTGTAAAGGAATACCTTCCCTCGTTAGGGACTGGGAAGAAACAGCAGGGAGGGAGAGGAGATGGGCGCCACCTTCAAGATGCTGGCCCCCTAGAGAGGCTGAGGTCTCTGACACCTCGCTCCCCAGCGACCACATAGGTTGTGGGACGTCTTTTCCTTTACCGTTTGAGGAATGAATTTGAATGTGGATATCTCTGACACAAGACGGCAGGTGTGTTGCAGATAAGAGGGATTTAGTATTAACATAGAACTTTGTTCTTTAGATAAGAAAAAATAGCCCTGAATATCAAATTGTGGGAAAGCATGCTCAATACACTGATGTTTCTTTTTACCTGGGAATCATATCACTGTGACACAGCAAGTACACACTGGATGAGGAGTTTGTATGTATCTTTTTTTAAAATTTTATTTAATTTTATTATTTTATATCGACGATAATGGAATAAGCACTTGTATGCTTTTTTACATCTAATCCCCGTGTGTATGCGGTTTTGTCAATTTTGTCATCTGTTCCCACCGGCACACGATGGCCTACTCTTACGAAAAGCGGGACAGGATTTAACGTGCGCGCAAGATGTTCTGCCATGTCTAAGAATTTTAAACAATGTAGTCTGGAAGCGATAATTGTTAGCATTTACCTAGATTCAACCAGTCCACCGTTGGCCATCGTTCTTTCTCTGTTTCTGGTCCGATGTCTGGAATGACCTCCCTCTCTCCCTTCGTCAAAACCCTTCTTATGACGCTTTTAAATCCGGCCTCAAGACACATTTATTTCCAACCTAAGATTCTCCCCTCTTGTTCCATTTCATTTTTGTCCTGCCCTCAACAGCCAAAACCCCATCCCCCTGCGGAGTGTACAACCTTTATGTGTGTGCGTGAGTGTGAGTATGTGTGTGCGTGCGTGCGAGCGTAAGAGTGTATATACATTTGAATTTGTATAAATTCCATTTATTATTATGTTATCTTCTCGATCTTCATTATTTGCTGACATTGTTAATATATGGACTTTATCTACAAAACGTATTCCTTGGTGTGCTTGCAATTTGCAATTTCAGTTTTCTATAAACATTTTCCGACAAAAATAAAGTCAATCAGCATAAATTTCAGCTCACCTAATCTTCATTGATTTATGTTCTGCAAATAACTAACACATTTTTTAAGTAACGATTTTGATACACAAGTGTATTTGTCTTTTTTGTTTTCATGATCCAAATACATTAATAATGCGTTTGATTTGAGGGCATGACACTTCAAAATTATTTAAAAACACACTAAAATAGAAAATATGGTTGGTATGTATGTATGTATGTACGTAGGTATGTATGTCTATATGTATGCCAGTGCAACATTTCCTGTAATATCTCTCTCTGATTTAAAAAAAATACATATATATTTTCCTTTGCAACTCGAATATTCACTCCATGCACACAAACCCTCATTCTGATATTTATCTGTGGGAAATACTGTTCATATTTTTCACTCAGTGTCTTCCTTTAGCCATTTCCATAACTATAAATCCTCAAACTGCTCTCTTCTCAAAATTCCATCTTTTCCACAGATCAATATTCCTATCCGGCAGATCGATAAGCGGGGAGGCAATTATCATGTTAATGCAGTGCAGAGCGGAAGCAGCCTTATGAAAGCACTGCAGTCATTTCAGATGGGGGGATTTGTGCCGCGCAATCTTGTACTATTGAGTGGAATGGGATGCCATAAATCGCTGCCCGTGTGTTCTTCTTTGCAGCATCTGTCTCTCTGTCTCTGTTTCTCTGTTTCTGTCTCTTTGTGTCACTGTCTCTCTGTCCTGTCAGTCCGGTACTCTCTCTAAGGATAAGGCACTTTCTCGTAAATGCAACTATGGAAAAAAATAATCATTCTCTCTTGCACGTCTGTCTGTCTGTCTGTCTCTGTCTTCTCTCTCTCTCTCTCTCTCTCTTCTCTCTCTCTCTCTCTCTCTCTCTCTCTCTCTCTCTCCCTCTCTCCCTCTCTCTCTCTCTCGCTCTCTCTCCCTTACACACACATTCTCTCTCGCCCCGCTCGCTCTCTCTCACACACACACATTCTCTCTCTTCATCTCTCTCCTCCTCTCTCTCTCTCTCTCTCTCTCTCCTCTCTCTCTCTCTCCTTCTCTCTCTCTCACTCACCTCCCTCTCTCCACACCATCTCTCTCTCTCTCTCTCTCTCTCTCTCTCTCTCCTCTCTCTCTCTCTCTCCTCTCTCCGTCTCTCTCTGCTCTGTCTCTCTCTCTCTTCTCCACACACACACACACATTCTCCCCCCCCTGTGTGTGTGTGTGTGTGTGTGTGTGTGTGTGTGTGTGTGTGTGTGTGTGTGTGTGTGTGTGTGGAGAGAGAGAGAGAGAGAGTATCTCAGTACAGCGGACATACATACATACAGACCAGAAGGCAGGCAATAATCAGCAAAAGGATGGAAAATGTCTTGTATGTAGTCTGTGTCTGTAGTGTGAGGGAGGTCTGTATGTAGCCTGCAGCCATGTCTGGATAGACGACCCGACAGACAGCAGGTGTGAACTGCACACAGTCATCGTGATGTGTTAGCTCCTGTGTCGTTTATTAGTGACCCACGTACACACACACACACATACATAGCCATATGTGTGGCATCTCTTTTCTCTCTGTCTCTAAGTTTCTTTCTGTGTTTCTGTGTTTTTTAATTCTGTCTGTCTCTCTGTCTGTCTGTCTGTCTGTTTTCTCTCTGTCTTTCTCTCTCTCTCTCTCTCTCTCTCTCTCTCTTCCTCTCTCTCTCTCTCTCTCTCTCTCTCTCTCTCTGTGACACACATATCCACACGTGCATAGGTGCACAAAGACACGTGCAAGCACATACACATACATAATAGTACATAAACATACGCACACACACACTCAACACACACACTCAAACACACTCAAACACACACTCAAACACAAACACAGACACACACACAACACACACACACACACACACACACAAACTAACACACACTAACACACACACACAACAACACACACAACACACACACACACACACACACACAACACATACACTAAACACAAAACTAACAATGAGCAGCAATAGACAGACGACAGAACGGAGACAGACAGACTATGACAGACAGGCTGACACACAGACAGACAGACGGACACACACTGACAGTCACTGTCAACAAAAATCTGCGTCCATTCTTCAAATCAGTCTGACGTTTATCCTCCCCACCTTGCCCCTCCCCCCCCCCCCCCCCCCAGCCACCACCACCACCACACACCACTTCCCTCAGCCTGGCCCTCTCTCTTCGATTTTCTCTTTCTAAATCTTCACTCTTAAATCAAAAACAAAGAGGCAGAAAAGGAGAAAGAGAGAGACGGACATACAGATAGATAGACAGACGGACCGACGGACGGACGGACGGACAGACAGACGGACGGTCGCAGACAGATGTAAGACAGAGAGAGAGAGAGAGAGAGAGAGAGAGAGAGAGACAGACAGACAGACAACAGACAGACAGACAGACAGCAGACAGACAGACAGACAGACAGAGACAGGGAGACACACAGACAGACAGACAGACATGCAGACAGACAGACAGACGCACACACATACAGACAGACAGCAGACAAACAGACAGACAGACAGAGCAAGAAAGAGAAAGAGAGACAAAGATACCCAGAGACAGACAGAGACAGATAGACAGATAGACAGGCAGATAGACAGATAGACAGACTGACTGAAAGAAAGAGAGACAGACAGACAAAGACAGTCAGACAGAAAGAAAGAGATAGAGAGACAGAGACATACAGACAGACAGATAGACACACACACACACAGACAGAGACAGACAGACAGACAGGCAGACAGACAGGCAGACAGACAGAGGTCACGATCAAAGTCAGAACAGAATGTGGTGACATTAAGGACGGAAGCGATGGAGACGAGGCAGAACGTAAGAAGAGGATGAAACGCTCCGCTTCTTCAAGGATGGTTGTTTCTCAACTGTCATCTCTGAATTTAAGAGAAGAAGAAATAAAGAAAGAAAGAAAGAAATAGCTGTCTTGTCTCTTCATGATGTCTGTTTCGAATGCATTAACTTTCGTTCTCTCCTTGGGAATGCCGGGGGCCTGTCAGTATAAATAGCATCCCCACCTTCTGCAAAAATTCTGTGCTACAAATTTCCTATTTTCTTTCCACTCTCTTTGTTTCTGCCTTGGTCCTTTTTTGTTTTTCCTGTTACCTCCTTCTTGTCTATTTTTTTCCTTCTTGGTCCATTCTCCTGCTTTTTTTTTCCAGGAAGTCAAAAAAGATAACAATTCTCTCCCACGCCGAAGTCGGATGCGCTGGGCCTGACTTGTCAGGCGCTTAACGGCAGCGTGACGCATCTCCGCTCATAATTATAACAGACAACAACAGTTGCTGTCTGAGTGTTAGACGAAGAAGAAGAAGAAGTTCTCTCCTCTAAAAGAAAACATATGTTTCCTTGCTAGTGTCTGTTACAATAAAATAGCTTGTTTTCCCTTCAAATGAAATGTATGTTCCTTTGAATTTTTTTTTCTCAATGAAATAACGTTCTTCTTAAAAATAAAAGAAGAAAAACTGCTCCTACCAGTTTCAGTTACTAATAAAAGTGACTGTTCTTCTTTCATAAAATGTTTTGTTCTCTTGCTACCGTACTTTATTTTCTTTCTTATAAAATAACGTTCTTAATGTTTAAAAGAAAACCTTTGTTCCCTTGTGAGTATCAGTTACTAATAAAAGCACTTTTCTTTCTCTCAAATGAAATATTTGTCACCCCTTGTAAGTCTTTATTATCATCAAATCATATCTTTTCCTCTAAAAGAAAATGTTTGCTCTCTTGTTAGTTTCTGTTGCTAATATTTTTTTGTGGTCCAGTATACGGAAATGTGTATTTTCTCGCTTTATCTTTTTGTACCACTGGTTTAAACATGCTGTCGTTCAAACTACCATACAGATAGACACTGACAACAGAGCAGCAAGCTAGCTAAAAGCTTACAGTGTGCTCAACAGCAATGAAAGTGTCAAGCTTTACATTCGACAGCTGGTAGACATCAATCTGTTCAAACTGTAAAAAGAGAATATTTTTTCCACACCTTTCACAGGAGATATTAGTTTAGATTATCCCGTCAAAAGTTACTGCACTTAGACATTTTGTTAATGGAAAGGTGAAAACAAAATGTAGTATTATATATATATATATATATATATATATATTTTATATATATATATATATATATATATATATATATATATATATATATATATACACGAAAAGTAGCATTACAAAGGAACAAAAGAGCACAAGGGAATAAATGGTAACAAAAAACAAAACAAAAAAGATAATAAAGAGACTAAGGGAGAAAAACCACCATCTAAATTTTTCTCTCTTTTTCAAATCACCAAGTAGACTACAAGTAGACACAAGGCAGCAGTTGCCAAACGAATGAGTGGATTCACACTTGCAATGGATTGTTAATGCCCAATACTTACACAGTCTACATGCAAGTCATAATATAACGTAGGATGAGACAAGAAACAGCAGCATGGGCATCAATCTGTTAAAACATAAGTGTTTGTCTGGAATTACTGGCTTCCTTTCAAAAGGAACACAATTTTTATCATTCTGTCTCCCTCTCTATCTTATAGACAATTACGTGCTGGTATTTCAAAGAGTCCAGAAATTTATTTCAAAATCAAAACGGTTTTAACAGTTAATGATTGGTGCCCATGCTGCTGTTTCTTGAGTCATCCTACGTTGTATTATAACTTGAATGAAGTCCTTCGGATGAGACTATAAACCGAGGTTCCGTGTGCGAACGCACGCAGAACATCTTGCGCACACGTTAAATCCTGTTCCGCTTTTCGTAAGAGAAGGCCATCGTGTGCCGGTGGGAACAGATGACAATTCACAAAACCGCATACACACGGGAACTGGATGAAAAAGCATATAAGTATATATATATATATATTACATTATCATCGATATAAAAGAATAAAATAAAATATTTAAAATATATACATATATATATCTGCCACATTCTCTTTTTCAGTGGCTTTAAGGCTACATTATTTTCTTTCTGTCTCCTGAAGGACCACGATTTTCTGTATCTTAAAGGACTGCAATTGCTGTCTCTTGAAAGACCATCATTTCTGTCTTGAAATACCATCATTTCTGTCTTGAAATACCACCATTTCTGTCTTGAAATACCATCATTTCTGTCTTGAAATACCATCATTTCTGTCTTGAAAGAACATCATTTCTGTCTTGAGAAACCATCATTTCTGTCTTGAAAGAACATCATTTGTCTTGAAATACCATCATTTCTGCCTCTAGAAATACCATCATTTCTGTCTTGAGATACCATCATTTCTGTCTTGAATACCATCATTTCTGACTTCAAATACCATCATTTCTGTCTTGAAATACCATCATTTCTGTCTTGAAATACCACCATTTCTGTCTTGAAATACCATCATTTCTACCATCATTTCTGTCTTGAAATACAATTATTTCTGTCTTGAAATACCATCATTTCTGTCTTGAATACCATCATATCTGTCTTGAAATACCATCATTTCTGTCTTGAAATACATCATTTCTGTCTTGAAATACCATCATTTCTGTCTTGAGATACCATCATTTCTGTCTTGAGATACCATCATTTCTGTCTTGAAATACCATCATTTCTGTCTTGAAATACAATTATTTATGTCTTGAAATACCATCATTTCTGTCTTGAATACAATCATTTCTCTCTTGAAATACCATCATTTCTGTCTTGAAATACAATTATTTCTGTCTTGAAATACCATCATTTCTGTCTTGAAATACCATCATTTGTGTCTCTAGAAATACCATCATTTCTGTCTCTTCAAATACCATAATTTCTGTCTTGAAATACCACCATTTCTGTCTTGAATACCATCATTTCTGACTTCAAACACCATCACTTTACAGAAATACCATCATTTCTGTCTTGAAATACCATAATTTCTGTCTTGAAATACCATCATTTCTGTCTTGAAATACCATCATTTCTGTCTTGAAATACCATCATTTCTGCCTTGAACAATCATTATTTCTGTCTAGAAATACCATCATTTCTGTCTAGAAAAACCATCATTTCTGTCTTGAAATACCATCATTTCTGTCTAGAAAAACCATCATTTCTGTCTTGAAATACCATCATTTCTGTCTCTTGAAATACCATCATTTCTGCCTTGAACAATCATTATTTCTGTCTTGAAATACCATCATTTCTGTCTAGAAAAACCATCATTTCTGTCTTGAAATACCATCATTTCTGTCTAGAAAAACCATCATTTCTGTCTTGAAATACCATCATTTCTGTCTTGAAATACAATTATTTCTGTCTTGAAATACCATCATTTCTGCCTCTTGAAATACCATCATTTCTGTCTTAAAATACCATCCATCATTTCTGTCTTGAAATACCATCATTTCTGTCTTGAAATACCATCATTTCTGTCTCTTGAAATACCATCATTTCTGTCTTGAAATACCAATATTTCTCTCTCTTGAAATACCATCATTTCTGCCTCTTGAAATACCACCATTTCTGTCTTGAAATACCACCATTTCTGTCTTGATGGAAGGATGGTTAAGACGTTTGCCTGCCAACAAGTAAACCGTGAGGTTCTGGGTTCGATACCCAGCCTCGCCCTTTCTTCCCAATTTGACAAAAAAATCGAACTGAATGTCAAAGTCCTTCGGATGAGACTATAAACCGAGGCCCCGTGAGCGAACGCATGCACAACATCTTGCGCACACGTTAAATCCTGTTCCGCTGTTCGAAAGAGTAGGCCATTGTGTGCCGGTGGGAACAGATGACAAAATTTAAAAAACCGCATACACACACCAAAAAAAAACAATATATATATATAATAATATATATATAATATATATATATATATAATATATATAATAATATATATATATATATATATATAAATCATCTGAGCGCTTTGATTTGTTGCTTTACAAGATTCAGCGCTATATAAATTCCATACATTATTATTATTATTATTATTATTGTTGTTGTTTCTGTCTTGAAATACCATTATTTCTGTCTCTTGAAAGACTCATTCCTTTCTCTTGAAGAACCGTCCTTTCTGTCTAGAGAAGGAGTGTACATTCTGTCTCCTGAAAGACCGTAATTTCTCTCTATCTCTTGAAGGTCCGTAATCTCTCTCTCTCTCCTCTCCTCTCTCTCTCCTCTCCTCTCTCTCTCTCTCTCTCTCTCTCTCTCTCTCCCCTCTCTCTCTCTTCTCTCTCTCTCTCTCTTAAAGGATCGTAATTTCTGTAACTTGAAGGACGGTAATTTTTCACCTGTCATTAACTTTCTTTTTCACTCATTCTTTTAAATTTTCTTTCCTCTTTGAAATCAAAACAAGGAAAGGAAGAAACATATGAAAAGACAAGAGGTTTGTGTGCTACTAATTATGTATTTTTTGTTAGTGTGTTGATCTGTGTGTGTGTGTGTGTGTTGATCTGTGTGTGTGTGTGTGTGTGTGTGTTGATTGTGTTTTTGTGTGTGTGTGTGTGTGTGTGTGTGTTGTGTGGTGTGGGGTGTGTGTGTGTGTGTGTGTGTGTGGATTGCAACCCTAAAGCTTCATACAACTAACTCTCTCCTCTCTCATCAATTTTTAATTAATCCAATCAATATCTTTCCTCCCTCATAGAGAGAGGGACACAGAGCGAGAGAAGAGAGAGAGAGGGGGGAGTGCAGCAAAGACAGGAGGAGCATGTAACAAGAAAAGGTTCGGAGTATACGATCTATTTCTTTAATTTGGTCCAAAGTCTATCCTTCTATCGGCCTCCCCAATCCCTCCCACCCCCCCCCCCACCCCCCTCTCTGCCCCTACCCCACCCCCCCCCCCCCCCCCCCCCCCCCCCCCCCTCCACCTCGCCTTAGTTTTTCTCTTCCCCAACCTCTACACTCTCTAAATCAAAACAAAAGAGTAAGGGAGAGGGGCCAAGAGGAGGTGGGGGTTGTAACGATCAGAGCAAGAATGTGGAACCCTGCGTGCGTGCGTGCATGCGTGTGTGGTGTGTGTGTTTGTGCGCGCGCGCGCGCGTGTGTGTGGGTGTGGGTGTGTGGTTGTGTGTGTGTTGTGTGTGTGTGTTTTGTGTGTGGTGTGTGTGTGTGTTTGTGTGTGCACGGCGGTGGGGCGTGCGTGGTGTGTGTTTGTGTTTGTGTGGTGTGTGAAGTGGTAGTTGTCTAAACTGGTCAGGCTTGCAAGTCAAGAACTGTTCCCTCCCGGTCGGGAAACTTCGTATAGTGGTTCGAAGGATTGTGTGGTGTAGTAGTAGAAGAAATGATTTTGTTAGAAGCTATAGATGATATAGAAAAATTGTCTTTGAGATAGCTAGTGGTTAGAACATTGTGGATATGATTGATTCCGTTAAGGATATTTTCTAGTTAACATCATCGATCCTGCTTTGACTATAACCGAGGCCCTGTGCGAAAACGCAGAACATCTGCCCATGTTAAACCTGCGCTTTTCGTAAGAGTAGGCAATGTGTTCAGATGTTTTAAAACGCATACAACGGACTGATGAAGCAATAGTGGCTTTTTTCTTTATCTCGATATAAAAAATAAAATAAATGATTAATAAAATTATTGTATATAAACTATCTCTTTATATTATCTATTTTTAGATAATAGATAGATAGATAGTGATAGATAGATTAGATAGATAGATATAGATAGATAGAATATAGATAGATAGATAGCTAGATCAGATAATAGATTACAAGCATAAAACCACCTGCTGATATTTCATTTCAGCATATAATCTGAAAATCGTGTCAAATTTAACAGATTATCCTGGTAAAGTTATGGAACTGAAAGTGTTCAGTTTATGTTGGAAGTCTCATCTGCATATTTTTATCTAATCGATATCTTTTTACTGCCATCCTTTTTTTGTCGTGTTTACATCTGCGAAGATATAAAGAAAACAATCTGCTAAACAGTTTTAAAAGAATTCCTGGTTATTCATAGAGCAGGTTCGCACAGTTGAACGTCTTGTCCGTACCAGTTAATGACAGGACATCCACTTAACGACACTACCACAAACGTGAGAATGAGGAAGTGGCGGAGACGGGGCAGAAAATAGGTAGACGATTAACCTAACCGCTGTCTTACTGGCTGGCTCTTCTAGCTGGGATGGTAAGATAATGTCTCCTCCGCTGACTCCTCTCAAAATGGACTAGGCTAGCTGCCTCATCTGAGGAGTTTATTTTTTAATTTAAAGACACAAGATGTTGTTGTTTCTAAATAGAAAATATATTCGTTCCATTTTTTTGTGTTGGTCTCGTGGTTTGTTTGACTGTATGTAAACCTATACATGCCTACATACACACACGCACACACTATATATGAGTGTGTATGTATGTATGTATGTATGAATGGATGGATGGGTGGATGGGTGGATGGATGGATGGATAGATAGAAAGAAAGAAAGAAAGACAGACAGACAGACAGACAAACAGACAGACAGACAGGTAGATAGATAGATAGATAGATAGATAGATAGATAGATAGATAGATAGATAGATAGATAGATAGATAGATAGATAGATAGATAGATAGATAGATAGATAGATAGATAGATATTGGGTGAGTGGTCTAGAGGTAACACACCCATAAAGACAGCGAGAAGTCGTGAGTCCGATCCCTGTTTGAACCTGAACTCTTCCCCCATCCATCAACTAGACCTTGAGTGGTGGTCTGGGTGCTAGTCTTTTGGGAAAAAAATAAACTGAGGTCCCTTGTGCAACACATATTTAGCTCATGTAGAAGAACCCATGGCAACAAGAGAGTTGTCCCAGGCGAAAGTCTGTTGACAAAAGCCGCGCGCTCTCATAGTGAAACGAACACACATACAGACTAGACGCGATCCATCTTTTATAGTAGACCGGCTATGGCCAGAGGTATGGATGATATAAAAATGTACCAGTCATGTCATTTGCAACCTGGAGAGAGATGGGCTCCACCGGGATCAACTTGCCCACAACACGCTACTGCCTAAATAAAGTCAGCAGAGGACTCCAACGTACTTCAAGAACAGTTCAGACAGAAATCAGCCAAACCATTTTCCGTTGTTCATTCCACCCCGGGTTCGAACCACCACCGAGGCCACCTGTTTGAATGTATTCTTGTTTTCCCCGGAGTTAATATCAGTTCTGACTGACTCCACTACCCCGTAAGTCCTTCGGATGAGACTATAAACCGACGTTCTGTGTGCGAACGCACGCAGAACATCTTGTGTACACGTTAAAACAGAAACAAACACGTTCTGAATTTCGAAAGTGTAGGCCACTTCGCCCCAGTAGGGACGGATGACACTTTAAAAATAAAAACAACGCATGCACTGATCTGTGTTGTCTTTAGACCTCATCCCTGAAGTCTGAATACACCTACCTTTTAATAGCGGGTAAACGGTCGCATGGGGACGGGATAGCTCAGTGGTCGGAGCACTCGCTTTCCCCCAGCCAAGTTAAGCAGCGTCGAGCGTGGTTACCAGTTGGATGGGTGACCGTTTGCGCGCCTTGGCTTCAGTACAGTTCCCCCAGTTCACCCAGCTGTAAATGGGTACCTGCCCTCTTTAGGGTCAGGGAAGGTAACGCAGCGAGGGAGAGGAGATGGGCGCCGCTGACCTCAATATGCTGGCCCTAGAGAAGTGAGGTCTCTGACGCCTCGCTCCCCTACGACCTTAAAAGTTATAGGTTATGGGACTCCTTTACCTTCCTTTTTTTTTAAACGGTCGCAAACACAAAATCTCAACATTAATGAACACCAGAGCTCTAGCCAAAGAAAACGATCGTTAGTCATTCTTCTTCCCAACTCACTCTCAACATAGTTACATCCTACCACACCACACACCCCTTCTCTGTCTCTCTTACCCACATTCTGCTGCAGATACCCTGTGATTACGAACACCGAGATTCAACCAATCCACTGTTGGCCGTTGCTCTTTCTCTGTTTCTGGTCCATCAATCTGGAATGACCTCCCTCTCTCCCTTCGCCAAAAGCCTACTTATGACACTTTTAAATCCAACCTCAAGACATATTTATTCCAAACCTAAGATTTTTCCTTCCTGTTTCATCTCAAATTTGTCCCTGCCTTCAACAGCCGAAATTCGCACCACACTGCCAAAGTGTATAACCTCTGTGTGTGTGTGTGTGTGTGTGTGTGTGTGTGTGTGTGTGTGTGTGTGTGTGTGTGTGTGTGTGTGTGTGTGTGTGTGTGTGTGTGTGTGTGTGTGTGTGTGTGTGTGTGTGTGTGTGTGTGTGTGTGTGTGTGTGTGTGTGTGTGTACATTTGAATTTGTCAACTATGTTAATTGGTAATGGTTGTATGTGTATGGATGTGTTGTATGCAAGTTGTTCTTTGATTTGTTTTTGCAACATATAGTGCTATATAAATTCCATTCATTATTATTCTCCTTCCTACAACGTTTCTCACATATCCACCCTCCCCCACCCCACACCCCACCATCCAAAATTACTATTCTGAGTCTCCAACCACGAAACAATGGAAAACAAGAATATAGTAATGAATAATAATTTTTTAAAATATCACCCCATTTTTGTCTTGCTGTCCACTTGACTGTGGACGTGTCTTTAAATTATTCATACTCCTTCCCAGCTCAATTACCATAACCCTCCACCCCCTCCCTCCCTCCTCCCATCACTGTGTCTCTAACCCAAATTTTCCTTTTCGCATCTTCACCCACCCGCCCACCCACCCCTTCCTTCCCCAACCACCAAGATAGTATCTGTAGTCTCCTAGCCAGCAACAATGAGGGGCAGAGTATCCAATGACGAATGACTACCAGTAAACCCTTATTTTATGGACCAGCGCGACTATGGATCAACTCCCTGTTATTAGCCATTATGCTCTTTCTTCCTCCTCACTCCTCCCCATAACTCCTCAACCTCCTTCTCCCTAACCGCTACTCCCCGCCCCACCACTACCACCACCACCACTTCTTCCATAACTAATATCTTCAGTCTCCGACCAACACGTGGTTGAAGAGGGCTACGAAACGAAGGCTGAATAAATATAGCCCGGTTGTACTGTCCAGCTGGACTCTGAATCCAGCTCCGAATTGGTCATGGTCATTATTCCCACCTCATTGTCCCCATAAACCTTCGGCCTACCCTCTCCCTGACAGCTACTGCTCCCCCACCCCCTTATCCCTCTCTCTGAGAAACAATGGGGGAAAAGAATATCATATGAAGAATAGAATTAATGCAAGTACAGTTCTCTCTCTCTCTCTCTCTCTCTTTCACTCACTCTCTCTCACACACACACACACACACACACACACACACACACACACACACACAGTTTTTTTCTTTTGTTGTTGTTGATGTCCATCTTGATTGTAGACTGTCCTTGACTGAATCATGCTCCTTCCCAGCTTACCCTTGTCCACAATCTTTTTCCAACCACTACTCTACTCCCCCCCCCCCCTCCCCTTCACCCTCCAGGGTTGATGTTCTACTCTCCAACAACCAAGGAACAGTGGGAATAAGACTATCAAAAACAAAGAATGGAATACCAGTACACCCCCAATTTTTTTTGTTGGCTATGTTAAAAGGTAAAAAGGTAAACTATGTGGTCGTAGAGGAGCGAGGCGTCAGAGACTTCAACTTCTCTAGGGGCCAGCATATTAAGGGCGGCGCCCATCTCTCCTCCCTCCCTGCTTTACTTTCCCTGGCCCTAAAGAAGGAAAGTACCCATTTACAGCTTGGTGAACTGGGGGCCTGTACTGAAGCCAAGGCATGGAAACGGTCACATATCCATTTAGTAACCACGCTTGATGCTGCTTAATCTTGGGGGAAAGCGAGTGCTCTGACCACTGAGCTATCCCTTCCCCTTGACTATGACTGTACTAACCTTCAATCAATCAGACTTCGTCCTCCCTGCTCACCTTTTTACCATACACATTCAACCCCCCTTCATCCCCCTCTGTCTCCCTAAAGCAGGCGACAGACTTTAGCCTCCAGAATCGTGCAGTCAAAGACAGTCACGGCAAGCCAGAACCTAAATGGATCATCTGTGGCTGCAAACTAAATCTCAAGCGGGTTGTGACGTCAGGTTCCACCTGACCATTTGAATAGGTTCTGTTCTATCTTGGACGGCCAGTTCCCATTCTCCCAGCAAATCAGCACTCAGTTTAAAGCTACGGATCACGTTGTGCGGGCGAGCGTCTGTGTCTAGTGAATGTGACTGAAGCCTCAGGGAACGCAGCCACCTTTTTATGTTTTAAACGTGTCGTGTAGTGATTCGTACTTTTCGCATTGGGATAACTCAGTGGTCAGAGCACTCACTTTCCCCACCTAAGGTTAAACAGCATCAAACGTGGTTACACTTGGATGGGTGACCGTTTGCACACCTTGGCTTCATTACAGTCCCCCAGTTCACCCGGCTGTTAATGTGTAT
>CM054146.1:51745257-51760257 GCA_028751875.1 Rapana venosa
TATGTACATTAGAAAGAAAAGTAAAAAGAGGGGGGGGGGGGGGATGCAAAAAATGGCAATAATATGCACAGCGCCACAAATGCTACATAAACGTAAAGAATATAAGATCCTTTTTTGTCTATGCACTTTTTTTAAAAGACAAATGTGGCAAACGAATCTTAAACAAAAATGTCCTGAAATGAGACAGAACAACAACAGACTTCAGTTGGTACAGCCACATTAGATAAGGACGAAATGACCTAAATACAGTGATAATGGTGCTTTTATTTGTTTTGCAAGATAAGCCTATAAAATCATCATTTGTAAAGCCAGCACAGCAGAGCACAGACATTAGTTGTGTGTATGCAGTAGTAGTAGAAGAAAGTCGTAAATTTATAGTTTGTATAAGTAGCATAGTTGAGCAGCAGCAGTCAACAGCAGCAGTCGAGAGTAAGTAGTTTAATAGAGTATTAGTAATATATATAGTATCTGAAGAAATTCCCAAAATGCACTCTTAAACCAAACAAGACAACACATCGTAGCACATGAGAAGAACGCCGAATTTTTTTAAAACAATGTCACAAGAATTCTAAATGAGACAGTGAAAACTTCTAAAACCGAAAACAAACAAAGGAAGACTTAATTCCATATGCCACATTAATAGAAGGCGAAAAAGACGTAAACAATGAACCGCGATTTTTAAAAGGGCACACCCAAAAAATATAACAAAAAACAAACAACCCGAAACCGAAAAAAAAAAGACTTAATTTTAATCCCATTAGAAAGAAATGAAAAAAAGTAATGACTTTTTTCTAAACAGGGGCCACAAAATGCTCTTATAAACAACAATGACAACGACGACGACGACAACAATAACAACAAGACTTTAATGTTGAACGCCCAGTAAGAAAATAAAGGGAACGGCTTAAAGACACAAAACCAATGACAATCAGTCTAAATGGGCCCACAAAATGCTCCTATAAACGACAGAAGCAAGACGACTTCAATTTCCTTTGCCACATCAGAAAGACAGGGGAGGAGGGGGGGGGGGGGGGGCGGGGTGACCGCAAATGCACTGACAAGTCTAAATAGGGATGCAAAAATAAATAAATAAAGTAACCCCTCCTACAAACAAGAAATGGGGTAACCTGACTCTGAAATCACTATCCTAAAGTAAAAGGGAAAACAAGAGAGAGAGAGAGAGAGAGAGAGAGAGAGAGAGAGAGAGAGAGAGAGAGGAGAGAGGAGAGAGAGAGAGAGAGAGAGAGAGAAGGGGAGGCATGAGCAGACAAAGACAAAGAGTGGAGTGGGAAAGAAGAGAGACTAAAGTGAAACACATACACCCACGCACGCGCACGCGCGCGCGCGCGCCAACACACACACACACACACACACACACCACACACAGATATATGTATACATAGAGACAGACAGACAGTCAGACAGGCAGGCAGGCAGGCAGATAGACGGTCAAAAGGCTTAAAACTTTTTTTTTAATCCAGTATTCCAGGAAATGAAACATTCATTTCCTCAAATGTTAGACCAACAACATTTGGAACAGCAGCAGCAACAACAACAACAATAACAACAACAACAGCACTTCAATTTTGTGTTCCACATTACAAAATGTGGAAAAATACCGACACAAAAACAATGACAAAATACTCTCAGATGCTAATACCGTGACAAAATAACTCTAAAATGCACACATATGACAATTTATCTCATACACAAAATAATGATTTATCTAAAACGTCAAGCCAATCATAACTGTTCTAAGGTGCAAAACAATGAAAATGTTCATAAAACGTAAAAAAATTACAATTACTCTCAGATGTAAAAACTACGCCAATCACAGAGAGGTGCAAAATCCATGACGAATACGCTTCCACACAAAAACGATAACGAGTACTTGGAGATGCTAATCCAATGATAATTGTTCTAACATGCAAAAACTACAACAAAATCTCTAAGACACAAAACTATGACGATTACTCTCAGACACAAAAAAATAGTATTACTCTAAAGACGCAAAACAATGACAATTACACTAAAACGCAAAAGCCGTATAATTACTATAAGACGCAAAAAAAATGACAATAACTCTCAGATGCAGAAACAATGACAAATAATCTCAGACACAAAAACAGTATTACTGTAAGATGCAAAAACAATGACAATTACTCTCTGACCCAAAAACAATAACAATTACTCTCTGACGCAAAAACAATGACAATCACTCTCTGACGCAAAAAATAACAATTAGAAAAAACAATGACAATTACTCTCTGACGCAAAAACAATAACAATATTATTACTCTCTGACGCAAAAACAATGACAATGATTCTCTGACGCAAAAACAATGACAATTACTCTCAGACGAAAAAACAATGACAATTGCTCTCTGACGCAAAAAATGACGATTTACTCTACAACGCAAAAACAATAACAAATTATTCTCAGACCCAGAAACCATGACAATTACTCTACAACGCAAAAGCAATGACACATATTCAAAGATACAAGAGCAATGATAATTGTTGCCCAGTTTAAAAGAATAAAAATTACTTTAAGGCACAAAAACAATGACAATGATTCTAATCAGGTCACAATTTGTTCCTATAAACAAGGAAAAGAGCAAACTCGCATTGAGTAGATTAAAACATCATTTCCTTTTTTAATGGCTGAAAAGAAAGAAAAAAAGAAAGAAAGAAAGAAAGAAAGAAAGAAAGAGAAAGGGAGAGAGCCAAACAGAGCAGAGACAGAGAACCATGGATGAAGAGACAGACAGACGAAAGCAAACAAAGATAGACAGACAAACCACACACAAAGACAGACAAAAAGACAGACAGACAACTGCCCGTTCGACTTTAAGTCATTTCGAGCTTCGAAGACAGGAGGAAGGACAGGACAACAACAAAAAACAAGAAAGAGATCAATAAGAACATAATTCACAACCACAACAACAGCAACAGCAACAACGACAACACTTCAATTTCACGTGCCACATTAGAGAATAAGAAAAAAGGAATAAAAGACACATTTTAAAAAAAAAAAAGGAATGCCAAATAGCGGTGTAAACAGGGACGACAACAACAGGACTAAACAGCATTAACAACATCATCATCATCAACCACAGCAACAACAACAACAAAAACAACAACAACAATGCTTCAATTCCGGGTGCCACATTAGAGATGGGGTAAAAAGGAATAAAAGACACATACTTAAATAAGCAATGACAACAAGGAAGGCAACAACAGGACAAACAGCATTAACACATCATCATCATCATCAACCACAGCAACAACAACAACAACAACAAACAACAACAAAAAAACAACAACGACGCTTCAATTTCACGTGCCACATTAGAGAATAATATAAAAAAAGGAATAAAAAACCCATACTTAAATAAGCAATGACAACAGGGAAGGCAACAACAGGACTAACAGCATTAACACCATCATCATCATCATCATCATCAACCACAGCAGCAGCAACAACAACAACACTATAATTAGAGAAAAAGGGGGGAAAAATAATAAAAGGCGCATACAAAATAGCAATGACAATAACGTGGCCACAAAACGCATCCCTATAAAGGAGAATATGGACGACATGACACGGTGGCAGAGCGAAACAACAACACCATGTAAGAACAGACAAAAGAAGAAGAAAGAAAAAAAAGAGGAAAGAAAGAAAGAAGAAAGAAAGGAGAAAGAAAGAAGAAAGGAGAAAGAAGAAAAAGGAAGAAAGAAAGAAAAGAAGAAAGAAAGGAAGAAGAAAGAAAGAAAGAAAGAAAGAAGAAAGACTCCCTCGTTAGGATGCCAGGGGTCTGTCAGTGTAAATACCTTCCCCACCTTCTGGAAATTGTGTCCTAGGGATTCCTTTTCTATCCCTCTCTCTTTTTCTACCTTGCTCCTTTTCTCTCTGTCTCCCCTTCCCCCTCTCCCTTCGTGTCTATTTTCTGCCTTCTGTGTCTGTTCTACTGCCCTTTTTTTCCCAGGACTTTGAATATAACAATTCTCTCCTTAGCCAAAGTCGGATGCGCTGGGCCTGACTTGTCAGGCGCTTAACGGCAGCGCAACGCATTTTCGCCCCAGTGACAGGCAACAATAGTTGCTGTCTGAGTGCTGTTACTGTACTGTTTTGTTCTCTTCTGAACCGTACTGCACTGCATTGCTGCGGTTTCTTTCACGTGCGCTAAATCTGTATTGTACAGGATTTCAATTTATCATCTCAAAAACAAAAACAAAAAAACTCTAGCACCCAGACCACCACTAACAGTCTAGTAGAGATGCTTGAAAAGACTGTGTCCAAAAACTGCACGATGCGCACAATATCTCGATTTATTGATTCATCCAAAAGACTAGTACCCAGGCCATCTCTCAACGACGCGAGTGGAAAATCTGGTTTCAAGCGAGATCCGAACCATCAATACCATTCGTTTTCTAGACGAGTTCATAGCCTCTATACTACTAGTGCCAGCAAGCAATTGAAACAGTCCGCGTGTATATCCGGAGAATGAGTCAGGTTTTGCTTATACATAATACGTTCGGCCACACTCCACACTTATTTTCTTTTTCTTTTTATTTCTTCTTAACTCCATTTATTGATTGATTGATTGATTTGTTCATTCATTTATTTATGTATTTGTTTATTTATCTACCTTTTACCTGTTCAAAATTCAAACAAATATATACAACACTCACCAAAACTATCTGGAACATGGTAAAAAAAAATATTGTCAGTCAAAAACTAGGACTCAAAACTCATGCAATTTTGCACGAATCTCATAGGGTTGATTTTTTGTCCAGCAAATACAGTATTCCTTTAGAGTTGTTTGGGGGGAGGGGGGGTTGTTTGGGGTTTGTTTGGGTTTTTTTTTTTGGGGGGGGGTTGTGAGGGGGGGGGGGTGCCGTCTGCTAGCCTTCTAACCACAGTACACACATGCAGACTCATCAGCACAAAAACATAAGCAATCCCGAAATGAAATAATTGCTAAACTTTCTGTTCACTGGCTGACTTCATGAGGCTATTTCCCCATCCCCCTTAAGCAACCATACAACTCATGTTTTTATTCCTTAGCAAATAGTATAAGATGAGCAAAGTTTGTTTGCTCACTTGCCTGCTTGCTTGAAGGGATTGTCCGTTTATTTGGTTGTTTTGTGTGTGTGTGGGGGGGGGAGAGAGGGTTGGATTTGTTTGTTTCTTTTTGTTGGTTGGCTGGTTAATCGGACTTCTTTTCTTTATCTAAATGATAATTACCACTATAGAAAAGACGCTACTTGACCCGGAAGTTAAATGCTGGAGTGTGGCCTTTATCTCCGTTTCCGCTTCCAACTTCAAAGACACTCTCAGAAGCATTGGCCGCACAATACGGCCTGTGTGTGTGTATATTGGTGAAGTTGGTCTGTCTGTGTGTATATTGGTGGAAAGTGACCGCTGTACTTAACACCCATGTTTATTTGGACTGTGCATATACACAATTTTCTTAGTGGCTCTCTGCCCACTTTTGCCCAACCCGGATAAATGTGGGTGAGTTAGAAAGAAAGAAAGAAAGAAGACGGATAGGGTGGAACGGAGGAAGAAAAAAAAGGAAGAAAGGAAGGAACAGAGGGAGAAAAAGGAGGACGGAATCAGAGAGAACATAAAGAAGTAAGAGTCGTGGAAATAAAGGCTGGAAAGAAAGGAATAGAAAGAAAGAAAAGAAAAGAGAATGGAAGGAAAGTAGGAAGGAATAAAATAACATTTTATGAAGAAAAAGGGGATAGACAGAAGAAAAGAAAAGAGAATGGAAGGAAAGAAGGAAGGAACAAAATAACATTTTATGAAAGAAAAAGGGGATAGACAGATGAAGAAAAAAAGAATCAACGCATGGAGGAAGGAAGAAAGGCAAGGAAATGGAACGGGAAAAACCCACACACAAAGAAAAAATTAAGATAGGGAGAAAGAAAGGAAGGAAGGGAGGCAGATAATAAGGCCAAAAACAAAAATAATCGATGCCTGAAGGAAAGAAGAAAGGAAAGACAGACGGGCAGACATGAAGGCAGACCTAAAAACAGACAAAAAGACAGAACTCTTGATTTCCTTCACTTCTATTCTTGATTCGTATTCCTACGATTTGGCAGCTGCGGCAGCAGCAACAGTAATAGTAGCAGCAGCAATTGACAATTTCCTAATCGATGCAATTTAGCAAATTATTACAAGCAGATCCAGATTTCCGTGCATAACGATCCCTATGTTAATCTAAAGAGCTTGTATTGCGTCGATTAGTTCAGCATGTGACGTTCTTCGCTGGATGATGCAGAGGCTGATGATGTAATAATTAGTTTTTGTCTAGAAAAGATGTCAATGTCTTGGCATTCATGAATCTTTATCATCAGCTTTAGGCTAGAATGCACGTTGTGTTAATAATATTTCTGACAATTCTATTCGTTTCTGATTGGCTGTGTTGCTTCATTGGATTGGGGAGTTCTGAAACTTCTGAGAAAATCTTGTTTATTCTATCAAGCTTTTTTTTTTAAATTATTGTTTTGTTTTGGGTTATTTTTTAACCAGTGGCTATGGGAAGCGGTCAAAGCTATAAATACAAAGGTATTGTTGCAGCATTACTGAATTAGATGGGGGGTGTTTTGTTTGGTTGGGCCTAGTTGGCTGGTGGGGGGGGGGGGGGGGGGGGGGGGTCATTCATTTGAATAGCTTAGTCTTCGTGACGATGACAGCTGTACTCTGCAGGTCCTCCAAGTCTCCACAGAGCTTCTTGGCCACTGGGGTGGTATGGGTCAGTCAGGCCAGATCCTCTTTAGAAGTGCGTCGTGTAGCAGGCAGGACTGCAGTACGGTACATGTTCTGCTGTCTGTCTGGCTGCCAGTCTTGTAAGGGCACTGCTCTGTGCAGCCTATGTCGAGTTTTGTGTACATGATAGTTTAGGCAGTTGTGGCCTGTCCCGAGTCCGAATATACAAACCGTCTCCCATCGTGTCAGCAGGTCAGGAGGGATGTGGCCTGCTGTAGTGTGGATGTTGTTGTATCCACTTGTCGCGCTGCTTGGCCTTGGATAATGATCTTGGCTTCGAAAATATTGAAGGAGGAAGGAAGAATGTGAATAAGGAAGTGATTTCATTAGATCTAGCTCATGATTGGACAGTGTAACCACATAAGTCCAGATTAAAGATCTACAGTATTTGTGGCAACAAAAAACTCTCGAAGTTGTAAGTAAACTGGAGGCCGGCTGGGCTACCGTTTAGACTACTACAGATCTTTCAACGAAACCAAGTAAATCAAACCTGAGGCCAGCAGACAGACCTCCTGCAAAATTACAAGCACAGGAGAAGACTAGACACTGCTCACCCCTCACGGTACTGAAATGCAGGGAGGGAGGGGGGGAGAGAGAGAGAGAGAGAGAGATGATTCTCTCCGTTGTTGGCATCAGCTCTTTAATGGTGGGCACACGGTTGCATTAGACAAAATTTTACCATTGAGGAACTTTGCAGCTCTAGCCGAGGAACAAACACACAAAAAGAAGGAAAGAAAAAAGAAAACAAATCAAAAAAGTCTAGTTCCTGCGTCCAAAATGTGGTCTGTCTCACTGAGAGATAGCATAGATCAGAACCAACTCTCGACATTTCAGCGTTCTAGATCTAGATTAGCTCCATGTCTGCTGGAATGTATACCAGACAAAAGAACTCATTCATCAAGGCCAGGACCACACGACACACTACTAGTACACTCGCACTTTTTCAGAAACCTGAATGATGGTTATTATTGCCCCTCCAAGTCTTCATTTCTCACACAAAACAGATAAATACCCGAGGAGGGAAAGATCACCGTGGTCATTTCTGTCTCCGATTGATACCATGGGAGAATATAATGAGGACGATAGCTGTTCTCGTGTTATTGCCCGTGAATGAAACACGAAGAGGGGAAGGGGGGGGGGGGGGGAGATTATACAATGACACCGGTACTGGTTAAAAACTGGCGGTGTTGGAAAGCTTTGCCAGAGTCTGAATGTTAATGGTGATGGGTGGGCATTAAGTTAGGGGGCGGGGGGGAGGCAAGGGTATGGGTTGGTTGGTGGGCTGATTGGTTGGTTAGCAGAATGGCGGGATACTTTACAGATTCTTTTTTCTTTTTGTAATAAGAATTTAGTCAGAGTTTAGATTTTGGTAATCAAAGAATAAAAGGGTGACTACAAAGAAATCTAAAAATCAAAAGGAAAATATGTTGCAGTATCTTCACAACAATTAATTTACACATTCTTTTCTACAATTAACTTTCAGAAGATTTCAGATACTAATACGACGGACGCTATAGCCGAGTTATTCAAGACGGTATGACTTTAATCCCATGTGTCCATGAAGTCATAGGTTCGAATCTCGGCGTCGTCGTCTGATGAATTAAAAGTGGGGATTTTTGCGATCTACCTAGTCAACTTCAAATGCAAACCTGCCAGTGCCTTAATTCCCTTCGTCTTAATACACATACAGAAGCTCAAATATGCACGTTAAAGATCCCGTAATTCAAGTCAGTGTTCGGTGGGTTACGGAAACACGAACATACCCAGCATGCAACCTGTACAATGAAAGAAACTAATGTGAAGTCGGAATGTGTCGGCTGAGGCCAGCAGGCAGACCTCCTGCAGAGTTACAAGCACAGGAGAAGACCATGCGCTGTGGATCCCACCTGGTAAGGGAATGCAAGGAAGAAAGAAGCAGATACTGATGTTTTATTCTTCGACTTGCCACAACCATTTTGGGCTTTCATGTGCGATTGTATGTGCATGCACGCGTGCATGTGTGCGTTCGTGCGCACGCTGATGCGTGAGCCCGTGTTTGCACGTATGGCTGTAAACAGAATGGCTATCACCGATATACATGTTCTATATATAAATACAAAAATGGTTTGCCTGATATTCTGGTACTGTTTTGCGCTATTTCATGTGATAAAACGTTTACTTTACACATATGCTTGCAACCTACACGAAGTTCGCTTGCTTTCATGATAATTACATCCATATAAATCAACGCCAAATAACTGCGAGCAAGATAGAAATTATCATAATTTGAGGGACTATTTTGTGTTCCTACGCCAAGGACTCCGCGCATGCACACTGCGGATCAGAAGACTATTGAGACTGTGTAGCAAGGAGTGGGTACATAGCCCCCTTGCATGCAGGAAGGCTTTCAATCGCAAGACTTTCTACAAAACCGTGTCACTTGTGAAGGAAAAGGCAGTTCATTACAAAAAATGCTTATAATCAGTGTTGGTGGTAAGGCTTCGACGCCTGCTATGAAAGTTAGGTAGCATTTCTGGTTCAGTACCGGAAGAGTTCATGTTGAAGCAGATTACAGTAGAACGTAACATCAATGATAATAGAGAGAAAATCAGATAGGATGTGGGAACATTGGTGTATGAGCCCGTGTATACTTGCAAACCACATGCGAACGTGCGCGCGTGCGTCCACGGAGATGAGTGTGTAAAAGCTTACATGCTGTAAGAGCTGTATGCCTACTTCTGACCATCTCTGTGCATGAGCACCCTGCTGGTTTTATCCCTCTGTGTGTGTGCGCGCGCGCTCACGCGCACACATGTGTGAACGTTTTCCTGTATGTATCTATGCGCTTCGGTGCATATTATGTACATGCATGCTTCAGTAACTTTACAACCGTTTCGCACATAATTTATATATGCAGGTATGTATTATTCATTCTCAAACGTTAAACTTCTGTGCACTCAGAATTACCCAAGGCAATTACAGCGGGGAAAATGCAAATGATGATGATCATGATGACGATGATTATGATACAAAATACACACTAAGGGAATGAACGATTATGTGTACGATCAATGAATAATGAATATCGCCACGTGAAAAAGAATAGAAAGAAGGGGAGGGAGGGAGAAACAGCCCTCATCCATACAAAGAAGTACTATTATAACCAATAACTCATTCTTTAGCACATATAAGCTTTTAACTTGTTTTATAATGTGACCTGAATTTGTATAATCTGCTAAAAAAAAAATGTTTAAGCTAATATTAACATATTTGACAAGTTACTAGTTGTTGCGTTTTTTTCTTAAGGGATCCATGTTTGTCATCCTCAGTGTGTATTGCGTTCATCACACACACACACACACACACACACACACACACACACACAACACACACACACACACACACACACGTGGGCTTGCACTGGTGGACACACATGCCCGCGCGTTCACACACACACACACACACACACACACACACACACAAGAGACAAATATGCCCCCTCCCACACAAACACATACACACAAGTACACGTGGATGCAAGCACACAAATATCACACACACACACACACACACACACACACACACACACCACACTACCAAACAAAGAAACAAACACACTATCAGCACCAAGGTTAAAAGCAAACGATCACACTGACCTAAGCCCTGAACACGAGTTGTGTGTTACGATCAGCATCTGCCCTCTTTGAAACTATCATTGCCCTTTTCCTGTTGCGTGTCAGAAGCTGATTCTATGATACAACAGTGTGTGTGTGTGTGTGTGTGTGTGTGTGTGTGTGTGTGTGTGTGTGTGTGTGTGTGTGTGTGTGTGTGTGTGTGTGTGAGTGAGTGTAGTGTGCACAACTCTCTCTCTCTCTCTCTCTTCTCTCTCTCTCTCTCTCCTCTCTCTCTCTCTCCTTCTCTCTCTCTCTCTCTCTCTCTCTCTCTCTCTTTAAGCCTATCCACTAAAAAGTGATTTTTGACATGTGAGTGTGTGTGCGTGCCTGCATGTGTGTATGTCAATGTGTGTGCGCGTGCTTGTGTGTATATGTGTATCTGGTGGGGGGGGGGGGGGGGGGGTTAAGCTACTTACTCTCCCCTTCTGTTAGATTTGGTCTACCTCTCTTTTTGTATATGTGTGTTTGTGTGTCTGTGTGATCTGCATGTGTGTGTGTGTGTGTGTGTGATTCTGCACGTGTGCATGCACAAACAAACAAATAAAAACAAACACACAAACAGCACCAAGGTTAAAAGCAAATGATCAGCCACGCAAGGACCTAAGCCCTGAACACGAGTTGTGTGTTACGATCAGCATCTGCCTTCTTTGAAACCAACCTGGCCCTTTTCCTGTTGCATATCAGAAGCTGATTCTATGTGATACAACAGAGTGGGTGCGCGCACACGCGCGTGTGTGTGTTTGAGTTGAGTGGACTCTCTCTCTCTCTCTCTCTCTCTCTCTTCTCTCTCTCTCTCTCTCTCTCTCTCTCTCTCTCTCTCTCTCTCTCTCTATCTATCTATCTATCTATCTATCTATCTATCTCTCTTCATTTTAACGGCTATCCACTAAAAAGGGATTTTGGACAGATCTGAGTGTGTGCATGCGCGAGTGCGTGTGTGTGTGCGTGTGTGTGTCTGTCTATGTGTATGCATGTGTGTCTGTCTGTTGTTTGGTAGCTAAGCTGGTTTCACTTCGTCTCTCATTTTGTCTGTTCCTGTGTGTGTGTGTGTGTGTGTGTGTGTGTGTGTGTGTGTGTGTGTGTGTGTGTGTGTGTGTGTGTGTGTGTGTGTGTGTGTGTGTGTGTGTGTGTGTGTTTGTCTGTCTGTCTGTCTGTCTGTGTTCTGTTTACGGATTCCATCCTAAATAAAAATGGGAATAATCCGAGAAAGCAGATTATTTCCCACAACTTTTTTAACAGATTTTTCCCAAAGACATTATAGTTGCCTAAGTTACACGAACAAAAGTACGTTTCCGTCAATGACGATAATGCAGTGATTCTAAACCCGTGTCTATCGTATCCGTATTACATTGTCCCTCAAATTGTGAACTACCCAAAACCAGTACATACCTTAACCATGTACTACAACAGCACATACACATAACAGCAGCGGGCAGCAGGGAGGGAGGGGGAGGGTGGTCTGGCAGAACTGATGCTGGGTAGGTGACCCTCTTGTGGAGAGTATCTGACACACTGGTGACCCCTGCTCCCCACTGCCCCTTCCCCCCACCCCCACCCAACTGCTCCACACCTCTAGCTTTCATCCATCACAGTCAGAAACCAACACTCTCTTAGTGTCACGTCTGCTGCTGCTGTTGCTTCGGCTGATGTTGCTGCTGTTGCTGCTGCTTCTGCTGTTGCTGCTTCTGCTGTTGCTGCTGCTTCTACTGTTGTTGCTGCTTCTGCTGTTGCTGCTTCTGCTGTTGCTGCTTCTGCTGTTGCTGCTTCTGCTGTTGCTGTTGCTTCTGCTGCTGTTGCTGCTTCTGCTGTTGCTGCTTCTGCTGTTGCTGCTGCTGGCACAACTATTCCGCCCTATCTCACCACTGAAGCAGATGGACATAGCGGTGTGTGGGGGGTGTAGAGAGAGATAAAGCAGCCAGTTACAGAGTGAAAGGTGTCTGTGTTGACGCCTGTTTGAAGCCACACTTTTCTCTCCTCTATCCATTAGACTAAGAGTTAGAGGTCTTCTGTGTTGTTGTGTTGGTCAGAATGTCCTGTGTGTAGGGTGCATTTAGAGAATTTAATAACAATGTAAAAACACTGGGAATTGGAAGAAGAAGGAGGAGGAGAAGAGAAGAAAAGAAGAAGAAGAAGAAGAGAGAAGAAGAAAAAGAAAAAGAAGAAGAAGAACAAAAGAAGAAGAAGAAGAAAGAAAAGAAGAAGAAGAAAAAGAAAAAGTAATAAGTGAGGCATTACAATTTCGTAGAAACAAACATATCAAGTCATCGCATTCGCTAAAAGAAATTTAAAAGATAACCCCAGTCGTGACGTTTATCGCCCTGCCCACCACAGAGGCCATATCAGGCCTGTCACTTTGTTGAGAAGGAAAAATCAGATTAAAACTGTGTACCTATATGCTGACTAAAACACCAAGATTAAAACCAACTCTGCTGTCGTTCTTTGTATCAACACCCTAGCCAACCATCAGGGTCAAGCCAGGACGGGCATCGCGTTGTGGAATAACCACATAAATGACAGTGAAAATGCGATAAAATCAGTACTAAATGTCACTAAAAGCATTGTTTTGTGTTCTTAGTCAACAACAAAGGCAATTTTAAAAAAGCCATTTAATGATCTACAGATGGAGTGCCAGTTATACAAGAAATATAGGATTTAGCCCCCCACCCCCACCCACAACACACACACACACACACACAACACACACACACACACACACACCACACACACACACACACACACACACACAACACACCACACACTAGAATAGTGTTCAATTGTTCTGTGATTTTGTTCTGTTTGCGTTTTTTTGCCATGTTTTTGAAACATATTGATTGTATTGTTTGGAATCAGAATTTAGACATATACAAAATCTTTGAATACCAACACGTATGTCTTTGCTCTGAAGCCCTCACTTCATCATTCCCCCTCCCCCTCCCGTCTAATATCACTTAAAGTGAACAGACGTAAAATCGAAGACACTCTCAATACACACACACACACACACACTACAAACGCGGCGCGCACACACACACACACACACACACACAGCCGACTTGCTTCTCATTCATGATATGATGGTCAATATTTAGATAGATAGATAGATAGATAGATAGATATATAGATAGTAGATAGATAGATAGATAGATAGATAGATAGATGTGTGTGTGTGTGTGTGTGTGTGTGTGTGTGTGTGTGTGTGTGTGTGTGTGTGTGTGTGTGTGTGTGTGTGTGTGTGTGTGTGTGTGTGGGCAGGGACAGAAATGAGATGAAACAAGAGGGGAGGATCTTAGGTTTGAAATTAATGTGTCTTTAGGCTGGATTTAAAAGCATCGTAAGTAGGATTTTGGCGGAGAGAGAGAGGGGGGGAGTTTATTCCAGATCGATGGACCAGAAACAGAGAAAGAGCGACGGCCAACGGTGGACTGGCTGAATCTAGGTATTCAAAATCACAAGGTATCTGCAGCAGAGCGGAGGGAACGTGAAGGAGTGTACAGGTGAAGACATTCACAGAGGTAAGAAGGTGTTGTTTTGTGGAGACCTTTGTAACAGAGGGTACAGATCTTATAGTTTACTCTCTGTGGCACAGGCAGCCAGTGGAGAGATCGCAAGAGAGGAGTAATATTATGACTATAAATAGCTGTCTGGATGCCAGTCTACTATACCTGATGAAACGAAAAAAACTGACTTCCCATGCACAAGAAGCATTTCATGCATGGAAAAAATACTACGGTAATAAAATAGCTGTTCCTGGGAAAAAATCAGAATAAAATAACTCTCACAGGGAAGTAGATACAAGTAAAGATGTTAAAGGGCGGAATTGTACTTTAGTGCACACTTTCTTTGTTTCTAGTTTTACACAAGGAAATATACCAGATGGGACTATAAATACTCTACAGTACAGCACAATGCAATGCAACACAATACAATGCATTGAATTACAAGAAACCCCATTGACAGCAAAAAAACAACAGCAGCATTATCCAGTCACAAACCTGTATGGAAGAACAACAAGAAACAACAACAACAAAAACCGTCTGCATAAAACAGTAGATAAAGCTCCTGTGTACACTTGTGGTATTCTACTGATTTGAGATGATTTGTTTAAACCTTATTCACTCCTAGTGATATTAGGTATATATACAATAGATAGATAGATAGATAGATAGATAGATAGATAGATAGATAGATAGATAGATAGATAGATAGATAGATAGATAGATAGATAGATAGATAGATAGATAGATAGATAGATAGATAGATAGATAAACAAAATATCAGGGTAAGAAGGTATGAAACCTAGTTCAGACGCAAAAATGACTGAGCAGTTAAACTCTACAATAATTAACTGAGGATGGATCGAAAAATTACTTTTGCTATGTCAATAATTTAAGGTGTCTCTGACTACATTTTTCATGTTCACCAGCTACGTTTACCAACGGTAAGACTTTTGCGTATGCAACCGAGGATGAGGGGGGGGGGGGTACCCACTTTTGAGGTAGCTGTATTCCAACTGAATAATTGTATTTCAACAGACTTTGCCAAGTCGTTGATGATGATGTGGTGTGC
>CM054146.1:51767757-51777757 GCA_028751875.1 Rapana venosa
AGCAGCAGCAGCAGCAGCAGCAAAGAGAGATGCTAATGACAGGAAATGTACCACAACATTCAGCCCGGTTTAAAAAAACACATAACAAAGGAAGAATGCAAAGGGCAACACACGATAACATGGAACAGTATAAAAACCATAATACAATGCGAAGACCCTAAGACATCATGCAACAATGCAAAGCAGAAAATAGCAGGTAAGAAATCATGTGAACGAACTCTTGCAAAGGACACACACACACACACACACACACACACACACACACACACACATACACACACACGCGCGCGCGCGCGCGCGCACACGCACATACACACACGCACACACGCGCGCGCGCGTACATACACATGCACATGTGCACACACATATGCACGCATGCAGGCACAAGCACATACAGACAGGTGGATGGATAGACAGACAGGCAGACAGACAGACAGACAGACAGACAGACAGATAGATAGATAGATAGATAGATAGATAGACAGATAGATAGATAGATAGATAGATAGATAGATAGATAGATAGATAGAGACACACACACACAAACATACAAGCATGCATACATATATACATACATACATACATACATACATACATACATACATACATACATACATACATACATACATACATACATACATACATACATACATACATACATACATAGCGAGATAGAGACAGAGAGATAGATACACAGGCAGACAGACAGACAGACAAATAGATAGATAGATAGATAGATAGATAGATAGATAGATAGATAGATAGATAGATAGATAGATAGATAGATAGATAGATAGATAGATAGATAGATAGGCAGACAGGTAGGCAGACAGACAGAGAGACGGACAGACGGACGGACAGACAGATAGATAGATAAAAAGAACGATAGAACGATAGATGGATAGATAGACAGACAGACAGACAAACAGACAGGCAGGCAGGCAGGCAGACAGACAGAGAGACAGACAGTCGGATGGACAGAAGGACGGTTGGATACATAGATAGTTAGACAGACAAAGAGAGAGAGAGAGTGACAGTGAGAGAGAGACAAAGATAGTAAGATAGAGAGAGTGACAGACAGACAGACAATCAAACAGAGACTGACACAGAAAGACAGAACAAAATAAAGACAAACAGGCAGACAGGACATAGACTCAACCTGAATGGAACAATACAAACCAACCACACACAAAAAACCAACAAAACACACACACACACACACACACACACACACACACACACACACACACACACACACACACACGAACACACACACACTTACATACAAAACTCACCCTTAGTGACGTCGCATTTCTCCTCCACCGTCACCGCCGCAACCCCAGGAGCCTCGGCAGTGACGTCAATGTCGCTTTCCTCGTGGATGCTTCCTATGGCGTCACGGCGGCCCCGCCTGCCGCTGGCTCCCGTGAACACAAAGGGCGTCTTGCACTCCCAGAACACGCGGGAGTCCCTCGACCCCAAGGCACCACAGATACTCCTCCTGGGAGAATAGCTCACCGTGGCGTAGCGAACCTTCTTCCGCGCGCTTTTCTTCCCGCTGCTGGGCTGCTGGCTCTCTCCCTGCACGCTTCCTCCCGGACCACTCACCAACGCGGGATCCAGACTTTCTGAAATATGTCGGGGACGAGCATTCCCGCACCCTGGGCCGAAACTGCTACTTCTCCCCACGTTCGTTTTCGGCTCCGCGACTCTCACTTGGCTGCTTTTATCCTCCATGAGTACGTGCGCTTCTTCTCGTTTGAGGGCGACGTCCCTTCCGAGGTCGTTCCCGCGCTGAAAGCTGATTGGACGAGCGGAGACGTGCGCGTCACTTCCGGCCTGAGCGGCGCATGCGCGGATGGCTTCTTCCAGTTCCGGTCCCTGTTGGTTGGGAGTGGCGGTTCCGTGTTCGGTCTTGTCGGTGGGCGTGCGGGGAGTGAAAGGGTCGTCACGTTTCTCCGCCATTATTGAGGATAATTCGGTCCACGACACTGACTTTGCAATACAAGGCTTGTAGTGGAGAGAAGGAGGCAGGCAGGCAGGCAGAGCTGCAGAGAGATAAGATCTGCCCAGGAGAGAGTAATAATCGATGACCATTGAACTGGTTGGTGATGATGGGGGTTTATTGAGGGAGGAGGGTGGGGGTGGGGGGGGGGGGGGGGTAGAAGTAGTATGTTGAAGCTACTTTTTAAAATGGGATATTTAAAAATAAAGTGGGTGAGATCATAACAACGTGTCAATGAAAAGAATTAGAAACAAAAAGTAAGAATTTTAAAATATGAGTGATTTTTTTCATGAATGCAGACAGGGAAGGGGGGGGAGGTAGAGAGAGAGAGAGAGAGAGAGAGAGAGAGAGAGAGAGACAGACAGACAGACAGACAGACAGACAGACACACACACACACACACACACACACACACATGCACACACCACACACACACACACACACAGAGTCAGACACACAGACAGGCAGACAAACAAACAGACAGACAGACAAACAGACAGACAGAGACACACACACACACACAGAGAATGGGGTGCACACAGTAATTGCATGAAATCCAAGTTCCAACATAGGATTTTTAAAAATTCGGAAAATGAAAAATAACATTTAACAATATCAAACACTGTGCAGACTCAGGATCAACATTTTTAAACCCTTTAAACTAAAAAAAAAAACACCCAACAACAACAACAACAACAACAAGACACCCAATCCAGTCCATTCAAGATTATATGGCAACATCTTTTATATTACAATCAAACAATTGCTTGAAGCATTTTAGATCTAGATTCCTAAACATCGACAATTACTTGCCGTTTTATTAAATTGTATTCAAAGGGGACGGGATAGCTCAGTGGTTGGAGCACTCGCTTTCCCCCAGCCAAGTTAAGCAGCGTCGAGCGCGGTTACCAGTTGGATGGGTGACCGTTTGCGCCACGCCTTGGCTTCAGTACAGTTCCCCCAGTTAACCCAGCTGTAAATGGGTACCTGCCCTCTTTAGGGTCAGGGAAGGTAAAGCAGCGAGGGAGAGGAGATGGGCGCCGCCCTCAATATGCTGGCCCTAGAGAAGTGAGGTCTCTGACGCCTTGCTCCCCTACGACCTTATAGGTTATGGGACCCCCCCCCCCCTTTTTATTCATAAGGAGATAATGACAATGGCTTACATACGTTGCACTGCACAAATAAACAAACGAATAAAGTAACTGGCACAACCAGAAAGAAATGCTTCCGGAGATAAATAAGTGATGAAGTGCTAAGAACAAAAACCTAAATAATCAAACTAACAAGCTATGACCCAAGCCAAAAGCTTTGTCAGGTATTGATGTGAACAAAGTGCCTTAGCTTATAACAAAGTGTTGTTCTGCTTTAAAAGGTAAAGGTCTTCCCATAACCTATACGGTTGTTGGGGAGAAAGATGTCAGATATCTCAGCTTCTCCAGGGGCCAGCATATTGAGGGCGGCGCCCTTCTCTTCTCCCTCGCTGCTTTACCTTCCCTGACCCTAAAGAGGGCAGGTACAAATTGACAGCTGGGTGAACTGGGGAGTGTACTGAAGCCAAGGCGCGGCAAACGGTCACCCATCCACTTGGTAACCACGCTCATTGCTCCTTAACCTTAGCTGGGGGAAAGCGAGTGCTCTGACCACTGAGCTAACCCGTCCCCGCTATGCTTTAAAAATTAATGTTACGCTAAGATTGTCCTAATCCGTAACAAGCTCTTAGCATAAACAATCTTGTAAATCCTCTGAAACCGGAGTGCAGATGCCTGTAAGGCGCGAAGTACCTAAAACAAAAAACCACCAGTCATACACGCAAACTTCTCATCCTGTATGTACTTACGGTCTCACAGTGATTCCCAGGTGGGTGGGTGAGACAGAGAGCATCATTCTGGGTGATCCCCGGAGTGTTAAGCTGGGGCACACCCATCAGCAGCAGCAACCTTTTTTTGTTCGTTCCTAAGCGAGATTTCCGAAGTTCACCCATGGTGAGACTTTGCGTACGCGACCGTTCTTACCCCCACCATGAATGTAGCTGTATTCCGACTTCGGGGATGTATGCTGGGTATGTGCGTGTCTCCGTCACCCACCTGATGAATTACTGTATCTTTAATACGCTGATATGATCTTCTGCATGTAGATATACACGAAGGGAATTAAGGCATTGGCAGGTCTGCACTTAAAGTTGACCTAGGAGATAGTTTTAAAAAAAAATCACCACCCTTAATTCACTGGACGCCGCCGAGATTCGAACCAACGACTTCATGGACCTGTGGGATTGACGTCAAACGGTCTTAACCACTCGGCAATAGCGTCTGTCAGCAAGAAATTGATAAGTTAGCACTTTGTCTGGAAACGTGATAGCTCACACACATATTACAAACAACAGCAACAATAACAACAACAAAAATCAGCTGACACAATAGGTGCTTTAATAGATAAATGAAAGTTTGAAAACTATGAACCAATCTCCTCAACAAACAAATCGATAAAGGAAAAGCAACACAAAACAGGAACCACTGAAACACCCAGCAGCAGGGCAGGACCCTTCTGGCTGGTAGCCCCACGGCGGCTTAACATCGATAAGCTCCCTGTGGAGTTGTGACCCTGAGGATGACATGACGTGTGGCTGAGGTGGAGAGATCGGAAGGAGCGGCGTGGGATCAGCAGGACGGGAACATCACAGAAAGCATCACAACAAAAATACTGTTCATGCCGTTTCTGTTAGGAATATGCCTTTCAGAACAACACACAAATAACCGAACTAACGAGAAAATGAACAAAACCGCGACGCCACAGCCAAAATTTCATAATACACACACTCTATCATTCCTTTTGTCAGGTATAATAAACAAACAAAAGCTGATATAAACGAACAAAATAAAGAAACAAATAAACGATGTCCAACCACGAATATAAATAAGTAACTGTAAAAAAAGTAAACAAAAACTTGCGTACTATCAACCAAGACCTTCACAAAAGATAAACAAGTCCCACACACAAACACACACACGTGTGCACGCACGTGCACGACGCAGGTACGCACGCGCGCACGCACACGCGCACTGGCGCTGGACCGTAACAGATAAAAGTAACGGCGATAATACCACCAACTAATTACCACCACCACGTGTAGGTAAAAGCGCTTGCTTCCTTCCTATCTTCCTGCTACTGCTATACTATAACTGTATTCCCTGAAGCATAACCACTACTACTACTGTACAACACAAGCCACATGGCGCGATACGGCGGAGTCTCACTGCAAGTCAACTTTCCAGGATACAGCCTATAGCCTAGCAAACCACAAATGAGTCTCTCGCCTCGAAAATCACCCATGGACTGGGAAGTCGAAAGGGGGGGAATGGAGGGGGGAAAGGGAGGGGGTAGGGGGACTAGGGGGATGCGAAATTGGGGGAAGGAGATGGACGCGTCATTGAAATGGTCGAGCCATACTTGAAATCTCCCTGCTTTTTTTTTTTTTTTTTTTTATTTAAAGAGACGTAAAGATCTGATTGCGACACGAGCATTGAAATGTTGCTAGGAGGTCACTGGTCTTAAAAGTGTTTCTGCCGTTTCATTTTTTAAAAATCTTGTTCTAGTCTTGTACTTGTGCAAACAAAATTTGAGTTACTAAAATAGTTGAGGAACATACTGACATGCTGTGTTTCTGAATTATTCTTTTAAACCATTATGTTTGTTTCATACGACTTGAGTCATACACGTCTTTGGATAGCTCCTTTATGTGGGCTGTTTAGATTATTATTCTACTTGAGACTGTTGTGGATAAACGACACCTAATATTCTATGAGAATCAACCTCTTCTACTGGTGTTCTACAATATCTATTTTATTATTTTTAATTTAATTTTATTTTATTTTATTTTTATTGTTATTTTTTTAATTTTTTTTAATTATTATTATCATCATCATCATCATTATTATCATAATCATCATCATAATCATAATCATAATAAATCTGCTGAAAGTAATTTTTGACAAAAGAAAAGAAAAAAAGAGCCAAAAGATTGCAAATCTGTTATCCCTATAGTCAGGGTATACCTTATTGTTCTGAGTGAAACGTGAACCCGTTTCTTTGTCCCCCGAGGAGAACAGGACACCATGGTTCAGTGCCACCCAGTTTTGTCTTGTCTGTATACTTTATCACTCTCCAATGACAATACACTACAGCTTCACGGTTAATGCCTTTGACTTCAATCCCGTCAGTCTAAGAAGTCACGGCTCAGCTCTCGGTGAATGAAGGGTGGGGATTTTAACAATCTCCTGGGTCAACTAAATGTGCACACCTGCCAGTGCCTTCGTTACCTCCATGTATATAATAATAATAATGTGTGGAATTTATATAGCGCTGAATCTTGTAAAGCAACAAATCAAAGCACTCAGATGAAATTTTGTTTTTTGTTTTGTTTTTATTGATGATAATGGAAAAAGTACTCATGTGCTTTTTTTTTTACATCCAGTCCCCACACATACCGAAGGTCACAAATAAATATGCACTTTACAGACCTCTAAATTCAAGCCAGGGTTTTTTGAGGCGTAGAAACACAAGCATACCTACCCAGCATGCACCGTGTGCCTGGAGAGGGATGGGCTCCGCCAGGTTTTACTTACCCCAAAAAACACGGCCTTAAAAAGTCAGTGCAGTGCTCCCATGAGTACTTGGCTAGTTTGGGGAAAGGGAGAACAAATACGGTTTTGCCTGCCTCTGACGCCGTATTTTACAATATGATTTTACCAGGAATACCAAAGAAGAGAGCCATGTGAAGCCTCTACTGGAAAAATTGTTGGTTTGAACAAGCGATCCATGACATGCATGCTACTTATCTTTCTTTTTTTTTAATTGCTGGGCGTAACTCTCAACTTGCCATGGACTCCGTTACGTGCGCGACATGCCTGTTGTTCCTTGGGCCTCGATTTTCTGTTTTTCACCCGGGGGTACAAACCGATAGACCACCATTCGTGGTCCAGTGGATGTCGGGAAAGTCGGCTTGTGGGCAGAATTCGAACATCTGACCTTTAGGGGTTTTGTTTCGTTCTGATTTATTTTGGGAGTTCGTCAGATGGACAGCTCAGTCTCTGTGATGAAGGCAGCTGTACTCTGCTGCAGGGCCTCTCTCCCAGTCTCCACAGAGCTTCTTGGCCACTGGGGTGGTATGGGTCAGTCAGGCCAGGTCCTCTGTCAGAGTGCTGCCTCATGTAGCGGGCAGGACTGTATACAGCACAGGGTCTGTTGTCTGGCTGCCAGTCTTGCATGGGCACTGCTCTGTATGGTCAATGCAGATGTTTTGAGTGTGTGTGTGTGGGGGGGGGGGGTGAAGGGGGGTGCTAACGGTGTGTAATCTAGACTACCAAATATTACATATTGAGTTCATGCAGACTTACCATCATTCGGTTTCGAGAAAAAAAATCTCGACGATTTATTGTTTGGACTTGGTCTAGGTTGTCCGATTCGTGGACTTTCAGATGTCCTTCAGTAGATGGGAAACGGCCATCTCCTTGCCAGTTCGGGTTCTAATGTCGACCACTGTCTGTCCCATCCTGCTTGTCACTGAGGTCAACGCTCTGCATATCCTCTGCCGCCTCTTTGCATCTGCATGAAAGATGATTATTGTGTACCTTGGTCAGGTTCCAGGCCAAGCACTTTCCCAGGTACTGATGTTAGCAAAGTGCTAAGGACTATGTGTGTGCTTGCATGTGTGCGTGCGGGTGTATGTGCATGCGCGAGTATGTACATGCGCGCCGGGTGTGTGTGTGTGTGTGTGAGTGTGTGTGCACATGCGTGCTGACACACAAGGTGATGAATGTGGCATAGCAGAGTGTATCCACCTAGAAAGCCAGTGAATGAGATGGGTAGCCAGTGAGGAAGTTGGGGTGACAGAGTCGGTGGCTTCCTATCTGAGTTAGTGTTTTTAAGTTTGTGCAGTAATTTGTATGATTGTGTATGAAACATCTTTGTAAGCGCTTAGAGCTTTCATGGAGAGATTAAGGTACCAAAGTATCCTTACTTAAATTAAAATGTCATTTAATCAAGACTGGTCTTCATTCCAAAACAAGCTGTTATCATAACAACCTGTACTCTCTCAATAAATAAAAGAGAAACCCCCATAAAATTCATCTGAAGGCGGAGATGTACTGCCTCAACGGTGACTTACAACGCCCACCTACATAATGAAAACAGTCGTGCATGCAAAGATCCCATCCAGCGTGAACTTAACGGTCTGGCGGTGATTCCCAGGTGGGATGGGAGAGACAGAGGGCATGCATATTCTGGGTGACCCCCTTGCTGAGCTCGAGGTGTTAGGCAGGAGACCGCTGGCTTACTAACACATCAAGAGGGTAGGTACACTGGTCAGCCTGGCCGTGCATGGATAGTTTCAGCGGTCAGTGTCTCTGTAGGCTACTGGATCAGGTTGGTTTTCGTTCTAAAGGGCTTATTACGAGGTGAATGTGTGCGTGTGTTGACATGACTGCAGAGTAAAGGTGGGAAAGCGGTGTGTGTTTGTGTGTGTGTGTGTGTGTGTGTGTGTGTGTGTGTGTGTGTGTGTGTTTGTGTTGTGTGTGTTTGTGTGTGTGTGTGTGTTGTGTGTGTTGTGTGTTTGTGTGTGTGTGTGTGTGTGTGTGTGTGGTGTGTGTGTGTGTGTGTGTGTGTGTGTGTGTGTGTGTGTGTGTGCGCGCGTGCAAGTGTGTATGTATGTGTGTGTGTTCGTGCGCGTGTACGGGCTCGTGTTTTATGTAAGACAGAAATACAGACTGACAGACAGACAGGCAGACAAACAGACAGAAAGAGAAAGTGTGTGTGTGTGTGTGTTGTGTGTGTGTGTGTGTGTGTGTGTGTGTGTGTGTGTGTGTGTGTGTGTGTGTGTGTGTGTGTGTGTGTGTTCGTGTGGTGCGTGCGAGCGTTCCGTGAATGCATACGTGCCTGCGTGCGTAAGTATGCTTGTATGTGTTTGTGTGCTTGTGTGCATGCGCGCGAGCGCGTATGCTTGCGCGCGCGCGTGTGTGTGTGCCTGCATGTGTGTATGGGGTACATGAGGGTACATCCGCGCATGCATATGTGCTACCTGCAAGTATGCGCATATTCATGGAGAGACAATCGATACCCTGATGCTCTGTCACCATCCACACCTTCAGCTGTCAAGACGCGGTCATACACTCAGCCCCCAGAACCCCACCACTACCGAACACGTGCATCCCCACCCCGGCCCCAGGGTAAGCCACCCCCCACCCGTCTACAATTCCGCATACCCCCCGGTTGGGAAGGCCAGGGGCCTGTCAGCATAAATACCACCCCCACCTTCCGGAAAGTCTGTGCTCGGACTTCCTTCTTGTCTACCCTCCTCTTTGTTCCTGCCTTGTTTTATTGTCTTCCCGTCATCACCTCCTTCTTGTTTATTTTCTGCCTTCTTGGTTCATTCTCCTGCCTTTTTTTTTTTATAGAAAGACTTTAAAAAAAATAACAATGTTCTCCCATGCTGATTTCGGATTCGCTGGGCCTGACTTGTCTAGGCGTTTAACGGCAGCGTGACACATTTTCGCTCATATGACAGACAACAATAGTTGCTGTCTGAGCGTTCGACGAAGAAGAATAAAAAAGAATCCCAGCAGTTGCAGGTTCGATATCCATTTGGATGGATGATGGATGGATGGATGGATGGATGGATGGAGGATGGGTGGATGGATGGATGGATGGATGGATGGATGGATGGATGGATGGATGGATAGAGGAACAGATGAACGGATGCGACTTTTGGATGAATCCAAATATAGATGGATGGACGGACTGAAAAACAGACGAGCAGACGAAGGAACAAACGAATGTATCGATGAATGAATGATTTAGTTGTCGACTGGTTGATCTATGGATGGATGAATGGATCGATCGATCGATCGAGTAGTGAATAGGTTGATTGCTACAAATTTGTTTTATGGATTCTTCTAGTACAACTAACTATTCCGTTGCTATCCAAATACTACACTATCCAAA
>CM054146.1:51785257-51792757 GCA_028751875.1 Rapana venosa
TATATACACGAAGGGAATTAAGGCACTGGCAGGTCTTCACTTGAATGTTGACCTGGGAGATCGTAAAAAAATCCCTACACTTAATTCACCAGACGCCGCTGCCGAGATTCGAACCCACGACTTCATGGATCCGTGGGGTTGAAGTAGAACGGTCTTAACCACTCGGCTATAGCGTCTGTCGGCAAGGTACTTAAAAACAGTCATACAAGCAAAAATTTCATCCAGTGTCTACGTACATCTCACTGTGATTTCCGGGTGGGATGACTGAGACAGAGTGCATAATTGATGGGCAACCCTTAAAAGGTATTAAACCAGGGAACACCCAACAACACCCAACAACAACAACAACAACATTTCCTTATAACATGAGAGATGAAAGAGAAAAGGCACTCTCGCTGATTATTCTTTGTCTTGTTTTATCTTTTCTGTCTGGCTACCCACCTCTCTCTCTCTCTCTCTCTGTCTCTCTCTCTCTCTCTCTCTCTCTCTCTCTCTCTCTCCTCTCTCTCTCTCTCTCTCTGTCTCTCTCTCTCATCTCTCTCTCTCTCTCTCTCTCTCTCTCCCCTCTCTCTCTCTCTCTCTCTCCTCTCTCTCTCTCTCTCTCTCTCTCTCTCTCTCTCTCTCTCTCTCTCTCTCTCTCTCACTAACGGTGTCCAAGACATAGTCATTGCCATCATGATTCACAGAGTCGGTTGTTGTTTTTTATGTCCATTATATTTTACTACATACCGGTATGTTATTTTCCTCCTTTCCCCGAAACTCCGTGTAGTATGACCTAAGGCCGATGTAGATATTCAACACGTTCAAAGTTCTCTCTCTCTTCTCTCTCTCTCTCTCTCTCTCTCTCTCTCTCTCTCTCTCTCTCTCTCTCTCTCTCTCTCTCTCTCTCTCTCTCCCTCCCTCTCTCTCTCTCTCTCTCTCTCCTCTCTCCCTCCCTCCCTCCCTCCTCTCTCTCTCTCTCTCTCTCTCTCTCTCTCTCTCTCTCTCTCTCTCTCTCTCTCTCTCTCTCTCTCGAATTAGATGTGGAAGTAAGATGACTGAATGTATTCAATGTACTTTAGGTGTAAAGCAAGGTGATGTTTGTAGCCCTATTTTGTTTTCTCTTTTTATTAATGAATTAACTGCAGAAGTTGTTAAAAATGGAAAACATGGAGCACAGTTTATTGGTGATATGATGGAATTATTCATTCTTCTTCTGGCTGATGATGTTGTATTGATGTCTTAAACTATTATTGGCTTGCAAACTCAATTGAATAGTTTATGTCATGCTTCTAAAAGTAAACATGTCAAAAAGAAATATAATGGTATTTAGAAAAGGGGGTTATTTGGGTAGTAGAGAAAGTTGGACTTATAATGGACAACTTATGCCAGTGGTAAACGTGTACAAATATTTAGGAATATATTTTTTTAACAAAACTTAGTTTTACTGGTGCATGTAAAGACCTAGCAAGCAGAGCCAAACGTGCATTGTTATGTATTACACAAAAGTTATCTTCCTTAGAAAATCAATCTTTTGAATTATTTATAAAATTATTTGATGCTCAGGTTCAGCCCATCACACAGTATGGAGCTGAAATATGGGGTCTTTATGACTCTGCATACCAATGTGAAAAAATTAATTTACTTGCACTAAAAACATTTCTTGGAGTAACTATGTAAACACCCAATGATCTTGTCTATGCAGAAACTAATCGCTATCCAATTATTGTGAATTTCATCGTGAGATGTGTTTTGTACTGGATGAAAATATTACGAATGGATAATCATAGGTTACCAAAAAAGCATATCATATGTTATATAATTTAGATGAAAGGGGGAAAATAAATTGGGTATCAAAACTGAGGTTCAAATTATGTGAGTTAGGATTTGCTTATGTATGGTTCAATCAAGGAGTAGAGGATATATATGGGTTTATACGAGGACTATGCACTAGATTGATAGATTGTAGGTGGCAGGAATGTTCCAGTCATATTCAGGAGAGTGATCGTTTTAGTTTGTATAGGCAGTTTAGTTTATTAGGTAAAATTCCTGTATATTTGTCAATGAACATGGATAGACATCTTAAACATATTATGACAAAATTTAGATTTGGAGTGTCTGAATTGTTTGTGCACAATCTTCGCTATAGACAACACTGTGATACAGATCTTCTTTGTCCATTATGTAAGGGGTCTGTCGATAACAAAGTTCATTTTGTATTATGTTGTCCTATGTTAAATGATCTTAGAACTCAGTTGATACCACAAAAATGTGTGAGCTTCCCTTCCATGTTTAGACTTTGTATACTTATGTCATCTACTAATGAACGCATTAATAAGCGACTAGCAATTTATTTGTATCACTCACTCACTCACTCAGTCCCATGTCTCAAAGGACGTAGGGGGGACATGAGAGAAGACGCGACAGAGATCTTTTCCCATGCTTCACGATCCTGTGTGGCTAGTAGAAGGTGTTGCAGGGGTTGGGCGGTCCATTCTTTGATGTTGTCAACCCATGATTTCTTTTGGCGGCCTCTTCTTCTCTTGCCTTCAACTGTTCCCTGCAGGATGGCTTTTGCTAAGGTGTTGTGTCTTGTGGTGTGACCAAACCACATCAGTTTTCTCCTCTTTATGGTGGAGAGCAGAGGTTCTTGGGGGCCCACACGCTTTTCGATTTCTTCTTTCACATAGTTGTTGGTCTTGTGTTCTTTGTATAATATTTTGAGGAGTCTTCTGTGGCACTTGTTCTCGAATGCTTGGATTCTCCTCTCTAGCTCTGCTGACAGAGTCCATGATTCACAGCCATATAGGAGGATAGATATCACGAGGGATTTGTAAAGGTGATATTTGGTGCAGAAGCTGATGTTGTTGCTTCTGATAATCCTCTCGAGTCTGGCTAGAGCAGATGTTGCTGTTGCAATGCGAGCTTTCACTTCATTGTTTGATGTGCCATCTTTTGTTAGGATGGAGCCTAAGTATTTGAATTGGCTCACCTCTTCCAGTATTTCTCCATTCATCTTTATTTCCGTGCTGTCATTACTTGCACTGTTGACCATGGTCTTTGATTTCTCTGTAATGACCTCCATGCCGTATGCGCTCGCTCGATCTGATAGACTATTTGTGAGGTTTTGCAGTTCTTGTTTGCTGCCGCCCATGAGGTCAATGTCATCTGCAAATCTGAGGTTGCAAAGGGGTCTTCCACCAATGGAGATGGAAGTGTGGTGGTTTTGCAGTGTCTCTGTCATGATGTTTTTGAGGAAGAGGTTGAAAAGTACAGGTGAGAGAAGGCAGCCCTGACGGACCCCAACCGTAGTCTTGAAGAACTCGCCCATGTGATTGTTCATGAAAACTGCACTTCTTGCGTTCTCGTACAGTGCCTTGATGACTTCAATGAGGCAGTTGTCAATGTTGAAGTGCCTGAGTACTTGCCAGAGGCCGTCATGCCATACCCTGTCAAAGGCCTTTTTGAAGTCTATGAAATTGTGATACAAGTCTTTTTGGTGTTGGAGATGTTTCTCTATCAGAATTCTCAGATTGAAAATTTGTTCCATTGTGCTGCGCTTTGGTCTAAAGCCGGCTTGTTCTTCTGCCAGGAGTTTTTCTGCTTGGTTTTTCAGTCTGTTGAGGACTACCCGCAGCATGATCTTGCTAGGATGGCTTATGAGACTGATGGTTCTGTAGTTCTGGCATTGCTTGAAGTTTCCTTTCTTTGGTAGGGGTATTACAAGAGACTGTGTCCATTATTCTGGCCATTCTTTGGTGTCGTGAATCTTCTGACAAAGTTGTGTGAATCGCCTTGCTGTTTCATTCCCTCCATTTTTTTATGAGTTCAGCTGGAATATTATCGATTCCAGGGGACTTTCCCTTCTTCAATTGTTTAATAGCTGTATCTACTTCACACCTTAGTATTGGTGGGTCTTTATCTTGGTGTTCAGGGGGTTTGTCAGAAACTATGTTAGTATCTGGGCGTAGTGGGTAGTTATACAATCCCTCACAGTATTCCGTCCAGCGTTGGAGGATGGCATTGCTTTCCGTTAAAAGATTTCTTTAACGGAAAGCAATTTATTTGTATAAAGCTTTTAAAATTAGAAATACTGTCTGTACTTGAGGTATTATTCTTCTGTTCTTAAATGTTCCCTATGCAACATGTTTTGGAATGTTGATTATATACACACACCCCCTTCATGAGGGGCCAAGGCCTATAATAAATAAAACTTTCGCATTCGCATTCTTTCTCTCTCTTGTTCAAACAGCTACAAGTTCCTACAACAGACAGCAAGATAAGAAGAAAAGACTATCTCGATCTCACTCACTTCTAATCTCAAGTGCCTTTAAACCAATTTTCTCTCAGTGTTCAGAAAGAAAGGTCATGCACGAGTACAATCTATCATTTTTATAATTTAAAAAAAGAAAGAAAGAAAATGGAAGGTTAAAAAAGAAACCAAGAAAAAGAGAAAGAATCATAAAAGAAAAGATCAGTCAAAATAAAGGATGGAAGCCGTACTGAGAAACGGCAGAAAAGGGGAGAAAGGAAAGAAAGAAAGAAAGAAAGAAAAGAAAGAAAGAAAGAAAGAAAGAAAGAAAGAAGAAAGAAAGAAAGAAATACATTAGAAAGAAAGAAAGAAAGAAAAGAAAAGAAAGAAAGAGAAAGAGAAAAAGAAAGAAAGGACGAAAGAAAGAAAAAGAAAGAAAGAAAAGAAAGAGAGAGAGAGAGAGAGAGAAGAGAGAGAGAGAGAGAGAGAGAGAGAGAGAGAGAGAGAGAGAGAGAGAGAACAAACAAGAAAGAAAGAGTAGAAAAGACTAGGTAAAAGAAAGAAAGAAAAGAAAAGAAAAAAGTAAAAAGAAAGAAAGAAAAAAATAGCACACGAAAAAGAAATAAAGAGCAAAAGAGATGAGGAGAGAAAGCAAAGGAAGGAAGGAAGGAAGGAAGAAAAGAAAAGAAAGAAAGAAAAGAAAGAAAGAAAGGAAGGAAGGAAGAAGGAAAGAAGGAAGAAAGAAAGGAAGGAAGGAAGGAGAAAGGAAGAAAGAAAGAAAGAGAGAGAGAGCGAGAGAGAGAGAGAGAGAGAGAGAGAGAGAAAGAAAGAAAGAAAGAAAGAAAGAAAGAAAAGAAAGAAAGAAAGAAGAATGAATGACTGAAATGAATGAATGTATGAATGAATGAAAAAGAAAGAAAAAAGAAGACAGCAAAGGGATAAGAAGAGGAGGAGGAACAGACAAAAAAGGAGTAGGAGAGATAGACAGAAAGAGAGGATGAAAAGGAAAGACAGAAAGAAAAAGAAACAAAGAGGAGGAAAAAGAAAGACAGATGAAGAAGAATGTGGAGAGAAAGAAAGAAAGAAAGAAAGAAAAGAACAAGAGGGGATAGAAAGAAAGAAAGAAGAAAGAAAGAAAGAAAGAGAAAGAAAGAAAGAAAGAAAGAATAAAAGAAAGAATAAAAGAATAAAAGAAAGAAAAAAGAAAGAAAGAAAGAAAGACAGGCAGACAGACAGACAGACAGACTGAAAGAAACAAACAAAACAAAACAAAACAAAACAAACATAGACAGGAAAATGAAGAGGGGAAGAAGGAAGAGGAGAAAGAGAAGGTGAAGAAGAAGAAGAAGAATTAACAGGACGAAGCTTAAGTGACATAATTATTGGCTGTAGTTATTAGTGGCAATTGTGGTGCCAATCATTCTATTTGCAACCAGCTTCCTCCACTCCTCGCGATTTTCATCTTCAAGCTGATTGAAAAACATTCTACAGTGGTGCCCCAACGGTACATAAAATTACGATACAGGTGAAGTGAGGTGAGATGGAGAGTCATTATATCCATTTTGACAATTTCAACAATAACAACGATATTAAAAGCACAAACAACAAACACAGCAGCAACAACAACAACATCATCCTCGAAATAAAAGAATAAAATAAGAAATAAATTTTAAAAAAATTTTAACCAACGCTGACGATAAAACTGACAACACCTTAAACACCGCAACCACACCAACAACAACAACAACAACAACAACAACAACAATAGTACACACTCAAACCAACAAACAAAAAACAAAGGTAAAACTCCAACAGTAGCACACACACAGACACACCACACACACACACACACACGCAAGCACACACGCACGCACACACATACGCACGCACGCACACACATACTCACGCACGCACACACACACATACACACACGCACGCACGCACGCACGCACGCACGCACACACACACACACACCACACACACACACACACGTCGTCTAATATCACTGAGAGTGAACAGACGTAAAATCAAAGACAACAACAACAACAACAACACACACACACACACACGCACGCACCACGCACGCACACACGCACGCACGCACGCAAACACACCACACACACACACGCACACACACACGCACGCACGCACGCACACACATACACACACGCACACACGCACAACACACACACACACACACTCACACACACACACACACCACACTTACACACACGTCGTCTAATATCACTGAGAGTGAAAGACGTAAATCAAAGACAACACACAACACACAACACAACACACACACACACACACAACACAACAACACACACACACAGGCACGCATACAACACACACACGCACACACGCACGCACGCATACACACACTTCAGAGTTCATTCACCTATTCATTATTTCAAAACTGGAAGTAAGTGAAAGGTTACTGCCCTAGGCGCCCATACGACTGTGCTTCTTCTTCCTCCTCCTCTTCTTCGTCGTCGAACGCTCAGACAACAACTCTTGTTGTCTGTCATATGAGCAAAAATGTGTTGCGCTGCCGTTGAGCGCCTGACAAGTCAGGCCCAGCGCATCCGACTTACTTCGCGTGGGAAAGAATTGTTATCCTTTAAGTCTTTCTAGGGGGAAAAAATATGAAGAAGAATGGACCAAAGAAGAAAGAAAATAGACAAGGAGGTAATAGGGAAGAAAAAGGAACCCGGCCGACACAAAGAGAGAGGGACAGAAAAGAGGGAATTGCAATCACAGAACTTCCAGAAGGTGGGAATGCTGTTTTATACTGACAGACCCCCTGCCACCCCCATTGGCGGAGGGACTAACGATACAAAATACAAAACAACAACAACAAACACAACAACATGGAAGACACTACCAACGACACTCTAAAAACGAAACAAAACTACCACCACTTTCAATAAGACCAACTCTAACCAACACACAAAACAAAGGAAAAAATCGAACAGGAAAAAAAATCCCACTTCACACACTTCAGAGTTCATTCACCTAGTCATTATTTCAAAACTGGAAGCAAGTGAATCGTTTATGCCTTGGGCACCTAGGGGACTGTGCTTCTTCTTCTTGTTGTTCTTCTTGTTCTTGTTCTTCTTCTTGTTCTTCTTCTTCTTCTTCTTCTTCTTCTTCTTCTTTGCAATTCTTCTTCTTCTTTTTCTTTGCAATTCTTCTTCTTCTTTGCAATTCTCCTTCTTCTTCTTTTTTGCAATTCTTCTTCTTCTTTGCAATTCTTCTTCTTCTTC
>CM054146.1:51797757-51807757 GCA_028751875.1 Rapana venosa
CGCACACACGCGTGCGCGCGCGCGGGGGGGCACATACACGCCCGCATGCATAACACAGAGCACACGTGTGCGCACACGGAGCGTGCGCGCACACGCACGTACAAGCACACATACACACAGGTGTGGAGAGGTGAGTGAGAGGAGAGAGGTGAGTGTGTGTTTGTGTGTGTGCTAGTGTGTGTGTGTGTGCTTGCAAGCGTGCGTGCGTGCGTGAGCGCGCGCGCGCTAATGAAACAGAAACAGACAGCGGCAGAATCATAGACAGACAGATAAGACTCAATAACGTATTCCGCAAAGCCCCTCCATAAATCAGCCCTAAACAGCCACAACGGTCAGTCTAAATGTCTCCTGGTCAACAAGTCAAAAAAGGAAAAAAGGAAAAAAATCCCTAACGGGGCCTGGTGTTCTTCTGAACCGGACAGTGGTCACGCTTTACAAGCTCCTGTCGCTCCCCTCACGCTTCCGTGTCCGTTACGGGTCACTGAATAACATCCTCTCTGTCCAGTCATCAGTATTCAAACAGGGGGCGGACTACACAGTGACCAGTGAAAATAAAGAGGTAAAGGTGGTCCCATAACCTATGTGGTCGTAGGGAAGCGAGGCGTCAGAGACCTCAGCTTCTCCAGGGGCCAGCGTTATTGAGGACGGCGTCCATCTCCTCTCCCTCGCTGCTTTACCTTCCCTGACCCTAAAGAGGGCAGGTACCCATTTACAGCTGGGTGAACTGGGGGACTATACTGGAGACAAGCTGCGCAAACAGTCACCCACCCAAGTGGTAACCACGCTCGATGCTGCTTGACCTTGGCTGGGGGAAAGCGAGTGCTCCGACCACTGAGCTATCCTGTCTCCAACCAGTACATGTAGCAAAAATCACGGCGGGATTTTTGAAGTGCTAAAAGTTGTTAAGTGCAGACTACGGAAAGCTGAGAACCACGAGGAGTGGGGGAGGAAGCTGGTTGCAAAATCTTCAGCGGTACCCCCAACAGTCGAGCAGGCTTCAGAATAGGTGATATGGTGAAGCAAGAAATGCACACGTGAAGATTTCAAGAGTGCGTGTGGCAAAATCAACAGGGTTTTTTGTTTGTTTGTTATGTTTAGCTTTGAATTTTTTTGTTGCTTTTGTAAACGTGCCTTGTGCAGATGTGGAAATGTCTCTGTTATAAGTTTTAAGAACTATTATCGGTTCACAAGGTTTTTAGAAGATTAAGACATTTCAATTTTTGGCAGCAATATTGGATTGTTTTCGTGGCCACGGTGCGTGAAATACATTAATGTGTGGATTGTTAGGCTTGATAAGTTTTGCCCTTTAAAGTTGTGGTGCAAAAATAAACATTATTTTGAAACAATATTTTTTATTGGCTTTGGTCCCTGAACAACAGCACACAGCACGTTTGGACATATGAATTAATTTGAAAAAGAATAAAGATTTACTGACTGCATTATGTTTTTTCTGTCGTTGCTGTGGATTTTTATTTTTACACTACAACATCTTTACTTCATACCACACCATCAATACAGAACAGCAGCTTTACGTCATGTTGTCTTCAATTTAACGTCTGTTCCCTCTAAGCGATAATTATTAGACGAGGGAAGTGGAAAGAGTAACGGCAGTTAAAGAAGGGAGAGGAAGGAGTGGAAGGAGAAAGAGATTCAGAAATAGCATCAGTGTTGGTATACTGCTTGATACGTTTGAAACAGGAAAAAGACAGTACAGTTTACTGTAAAAAGAATGATTGGTTAGAACAAGCACGATGTGTACCTACAGTTAAAGATTCTTCGAAACATCGAGCTAACTCCACAGATTTTTTTTTTTTTTTTTTTTTTGCTGCCTCATCTTCTGACGACCCCCGTCCTACTGTTCCCACGCCGCTCATTCCAATCTCCCCGCCACACCACACCCAGATTTGTTATGTCTCATCCTCAGGGTCGGAAGTCCACAGGGAGCCCATCACTATCAGGCCGCCGTGGGGCCACCAGCCAGAGGGGCCCTGCACTGCTGCTGGGTCACTTTGGTGGTGTTCAGTGGTGCCTGTTCTGAGCTAACATACGCAGGACACCACCTACTAAGCCCCCTACTAACGACAGTATTAGCTCAGTCGCGGAGCCAGACTGAGTGAGTTGCCCACCCCAGGTGGCAACCACAACAGCGTCCCTCCAACGACCGCCCCCCCCCCCTCCCCCCCGCGAACCTCCAACCCCAAAGGCTTTGACACAAACTCACCACAGGCACAGAAGTGTATGGGCAAACCGAATCTGAGGCCACCATGAGACCAGAGAATTCGGGACCACCGAATCAGAGGCAATTTTTTTTTTTAATGCATGATGATCAATGACAATGAGGATGACGTAATGATGCTGCTGTGGAAGTGCATATGCTTTGAGACTACTTGACAGGGTTGTACTCTACGCTTACTATCATAATATATCCCGGCGTCAACCGGGCCCGAGAGATACAGACACCTGCAGTGTTGGTCAGGTAATTTGAGCAACACTCTCAAACTCGCATCCGTTAAGTGGATGAAGCTCGACTGTGTGGTCCCAGTCTTCCCACTGAGCCCACAGCACACTCACTCTGGGTAGGAGCCGGCCGGAGTCCGAAAAATCCCTATGACTCTTATGGGATTCGAACCCGCGACCTTCCAGTCCGTAACCCAAGGCGCTAACCACTGCGCCATGGCGGCTGGTCCACAGCTTTTTTTTTATTCTTTTTTTTAAATTATTTTATATCGAGGATAACAGAATAAGCACTCATGTCCTTTTTTTAATTTTACATCCAGTCCTCGTGTGTATGCGGATTTGTAAATTTTGTCATCTGTTCCCATGGCACACAATGGCCTACTCTTTCGAAAAGCGGAACAGGATTTAACGCGTGCGCATGATGTTCTGCGTGCGTTCGCACACGGGGCCTCGGTTTATAGTCTCATCCGAAGGGGCAACACGTCACCATAGCAGCATCTTTACCATTTTTCCCCTCCCTAAATACTGTTTGCAAGTGTGGTTGTGTCCCTCTGAGAGTGGCTTTTTTTCTACAGAAATTTTGATCAGGGACAACTCTATTGTTGCCATGGGTTCTTTTACGTGCGCGAAATGGTTCTCGCACACGGAACTTCGATTTTCCGTTTCATCTGAAAGACTAGCACCCAGACTACCACTGGTGGTATATCAGATGGGGGCAAAATTTGAGTTCAGACGGGGATCGAACCCAAGACATCTCGCGTTCTAGGCAGGTGCTCTACCTCTAAACCACCGATCCAATGTGTGTGTGTGTGTGTGTGTGTGTGTGTGCGCGCGCGCGTGCGTGCGTCTGTTTGTGAGTGTGTGTGTGTGTGTTACACACACAAAATATGCCCCCAAGCATTTCCCCATAAAAGCAGAATTTCACCTGCCTGAACGCTTAATCTATTATGACTAACTATACAATCTAGGAAACCCCCATTTTCGCTAAATCGACAACAAAATTTTGTTTTTTTCTCTGAATTTTTTTTTTCCAACCTACAGGAATTTCTCCTGACCCCAGCAGTGAACACACAACAGCACAGAAAGAAGAGGAGGAAAGGCTGTCCTACAGGGTCAGACACTGGTCAGTTCTCCGGTAATACATCCACTTCTATTATTCGTTTGTTTGAAAGTAAAGGAGTCACTCAGTGTATATATATGTAGTGTATGTGTGTGTGTGTGTGTGTGTGTGTGTGTGTGTGTGTGTGTGTGTGTGTGTGTGTGTGTGTGTGGTGTGTGTCATCTGCTATAAAAAAAAATTATCGAAATAGGCACGCGCGCAGGCACACGCGCGCATGCGTGCGCGCGCGCAGGCACACACACACATACACACACACACACACCGCGTGTGCGCGCATACATGCATGTATGCGCGTGTTTGTGCGTACACACCACGCACTCACGCTCGCGAGTACACACACGCACGCGCACACACGCACACACACATGCACGCACACACGCACGCACGCACGCACACACACACACACTTCTTCGTTGTCGTCAAACGCTCAGACAGTTGTTGTCTGTCATATGAGCGAATATGCGTTGCGCTGCCGCTAAGCTCAAGACAAGTCAGGCCCAGTGCATCCGGACTTCGGCATTTGAGGAATTTGTTATATTTTAAGTCTTTCTGGAAAAAAAAGGCAGGAGAATGGACCAAGAAGGCAGAAAATAGACAAGGAGGAGGTGACAGGGCAAAAAGGCAGAAACAAAGAGAGGGACAGAAAAGAGGAATTCCTATCACAAAATTTCCAGAAGGTGGATTGCTATTTAAACTGACAGGCCCCCCTTCATCCCCAGGGGGATACACAAAGAAGTCAAGTCAGTCAGAAACAGTCAGGTACCTTCACCTTCGGTTTCGTTTGCTTCAAACGCTTTTCGTAAGACAGTTTTTTGTCACGCAAGCAGCCACCTTTTCTTCTCTTCTCTCATTTTTCTTTACTTTTTTCTTTTTCACAGATATAATATCAAATATTCTTGCGAATGCAATAGACACTTTTATAATTCTGAATAGCGTCTTGCTGTAAAGGTGTCCCCCAAAAGTCGATCAGGCTACAGAATAAGTGAAATGGTGAAGCAAGTAAAGATTTCTAGAGTAGGTCTTTGTGACTGTGGCCGCTGCGGATGAAGCTTCAATCACCACCAGGACCTCTGACGAAGGCTCATCCAGGAGCCGAAACTCGAGTCAGGTCAGGCCAAAGGCATGGTCCTTATACAAAAATGCCTAAAAATGCTGTCATGGAAATATTTTATGTTCTAGCGATTTTTTTTGTGTGGACCTTTTGAATCGATTCTTTGAAAATCATTTTCGAAAATGATTGAGAAGTTTGAAGTGGTTTACCTACACTTTTTCATCCACTTTTTTCCTGAAATTTAAATAGTTTTTTTTTTTTTTTAAATTTTTTTTTTCTTTAGGGGGGTGGGGGGGGGGGCCCCTTTTTGGGGTTTTTTTTTTCTCTTTTTTTTTCTTTTCCCCTTTAAATGGGGGAAGGGGGGGGGGGGTTTTTTTTTTTGGTTTTTTTTTAACCAAAACCCTTATGGGAACCACAAAAATTTTTCACCGGGTTTTTAAACCGGTTTTAAAAATCATTTTTGGGCCCCAAACTTTACTGGTCAGATACGGGAAAAATTTTTATTTAAGTAAGTGACCGTCACAGTGTAATGTTTACGAGTTCGGGGCCATTTCCCCCCCCCCCCCCCCCCCCCCCCCCCCGTTTTTGTGTGGTAGCCTTGCTGTTTGGGGTTTTTACCTGTACATAAACGTCGGGTCTATGTAAAACCCCCTGGTTAGGGGCCCTTGGGCCCCACTTAAAGACCCTTTTTTTTTTCTTTTGGGTTTTTTTTAAATTTTTTTGTGGTCATTTGTTTGGGGGTTTGGTGTTAATTGTGTGTGTGTGTGTGTGGGGTTTGTGTGTGTGGTGGTTTGTGTGTGTGTGTGTGGTGTGTGTGTGTGTGTGTGTGTGTGTGTGTGTGTTTGTTTTGTTTGTTTATTTTAAGTTTCGTCCCCCCCGGGTGGTGCGTGCGTGCGTGCGGGGCGTGCGGCGTGTGTGTGTTTGTGGGTGGGGTTTGGGGTTGTGTGTGTGTGTGGGGTGGGGTGTTTTTGTTAAATTTGTTGGTGTTTGTGGGGTTTTGTTTTGTTTTTTGTGTTTTTGGTGGTGTGTGTGTGCTTGTGTGTGGGGGGTGCAGGGCGTGCGTGCGTGTGTGTGTGTAAGACGATACGAGAGAGACATAACGACAGAAAAACACACATTTTAAAAACCAGACAAACAGACAGACAGACGGGAAACACACACATGGACAACGACAAAGGTTTTTTGGATAACCCATAACCCCACTCCAAGGCACAGTGGGGGGGGGGAAGGGGGGGGGGGGGTCCCCAAACCCTTTTTAAACCCACAAAGAAACCAAAAATCAATTACTTCCCAGCCCAAAACAGCCTTTCACTAAAAGGGTTTTCTTTTCCCAATGGTTAAAGGGGAAATTGGGTTTAAGAATTTTCCCCCGTAATTTTGGGTTTTTCATAAAACATCGACCCGTAAACCTTGGCGGTCGGGGGGGGAGAAAACGAAAGACGATGCCGGGAAAGGGCCCCCTCCATCCATCCCCGGTCCTCGGCTCTCCCCAGTATGCTGGGTCTTCTCCGGGGGTTTCCCCCCTCGGGATTTGTCCATCCATGATTTGTTCTGTCTTCCCCTCTTTTTTCCCCACCCTTGGGAGTTTTCCCCTGCAGAAACTGTTTTTGGGAGTGTTTGTCGGGGGGACGGGGCCAAACCCAATTTCAGCTTTTTCTTCTTGACGATGGTGAGAAGGGGGTTTCCTGGGGCCCTGCCACCCGGGGGTTTTGACTCTTGAAAAAATTCATTGGTTTTTCTTTTCCCCTCCAGGATATCCCCGGGTATTTTTCTATGGATTTTTTTTCGAATGACGGGATTCGCTTTGCTGTTTCAGCACTAAATGCCCGGGTTTCACTTCCGTAAAAAGCAGGATCGTCTGAATTAGGGCTTTGTAGAGTTTTTTGTTTGTTTGGGGAAAACTGAGCGTTTTTACTTTTCCATTGGTGGGGGATTTTTGGGTCAGGGAGGATTTTTCCATGGCTATTCTGATTTTTGGATTTCTTCTTTCCGATCCCCCGCCTTTTTTGTGGGTACCCCCAAGGTTTTTTAAAAAAAACGTTTACCTCCTCCAGTTTTTGGCCTTTCCCATTTTAATTTTTGCAGTGGGTTGCCCCGGCTGTTTTCACAAGCCCTTACTTTTTTTTCCGAGCTCCCTTTCCAAATCCCATAGGGCTCCAGCTCTGTTCTAAAAAGTCTGGTCAAAAAAGGGTTTTTTGCAGTTCTTGTGTTTATTTTCCCCCAGGGGTCAAATGTCATGGCAAAACCGTAAGTTTTTTGAGGGGTCGGGCCGCCAATGGAAAAGGTAGAGTGGAAGGGTCAGGGGGGTCTTCTCAAAATTTTTTTCCAAGAACAGAAAACCCGGGCCGGGGTGCCCCCCGGCCCCCTTTTGTGGGAAACCCCCAACTGTTTTTTGAAGTAGCCCTCCGGGACCTGTTGTTCAGAAGGACTGCCCGCCCCAAAGCGGTGTTGGAAATAGTCTTGTTTGGTTTTTGCACTACCCCCTTTTTTAAATGCCAAAACATTTCTAGCCTGCCCCCGGGGCCTTCGTGCCATACCTGTCAAAAGCCTTTTTGAAGTCGATGAAGTTGTGGAAAAAGGCCCTTCTGATGTTGAAGAGGTTTTTCCCATCAGGGAATGTGGGCATTCCCAAAAATCTTTTCGATTGTGCCCCCTGCCTCCCCCTAAACCCGCTTGTTCCCCCCTAAAAAGGTGTTTCCGCCCCCTTTCCTTGAGTCAAATTAAAAATAATTTGGAATGATCTTGCGGCGGGGCTGATGGGGCTGGTTTGTTCTATTTTTTTTCCCCCAAAAGGCTTAACTTTCCCCTTTTTTTGGGCAGGGTATGAGATTGATTGTGTCCTTTCTGTTGGCCATTTTTTTGGTCCCCCAAATTTTTCTAAACAGAAAAGCTTTTAACAATTAGGGACTGTTTCCCCACCTTTGCTTGAGCAGCTCTGCTGGTATATTGTCTGTTTTTCCCCTGGGATTTCCCCACGGGTAAGCTGCGGATGGGCTTTTTCCCCCATTTCTTCCCTAAATTATAGGAATGGCGAGGGGCTTTAAAGTTGCTGCTTTCTCTTTATTAAAATGCTCTTGTCTTTTTGGGTTTTGGGGTATTTGTACAGTTTTTTAAACAATATTCAAAACCACCTGTTCAATGGTGAGCTTTCTTGGGAAATTTTTCCGGAGTTTTTCCCAATGACTGTTTGTTTTGGGTTTAAATTTGGTTTTGGAGTTTTTTCCCAGGGTGTCGTATCCCCTTTTTACTGTTGCCCACTTTCATGCTTTTTTTCGTCTCATCACATTGATTTATGATCCCCTTCTCTCTGGCCTTTAACCCTTGACTTCTTCACGAGTTTTTGGCCCCCGGTATTCCCTTTTTTTGGGTTTGGAAAACCTGGTTTTTGGGTTTTAGTGCTCTTTCCCCTTTTATCCAGAGGTCCAAGATGGCCCTTGGGAGTCCATTGGGTGGAGGTTTTTTAATTTTTTTTTTTCCTCGACACCCATTTCCCCCTTGCTGTTTTTCGGATCTGCCCCCCCTTTTAAAATTGTTGGGAAAGGTTTATTTATGTCATTTTTCCCGGAGGGGTTAAATGCCGCAAAAATCCCCCAAACTTAGTTGGAAGATCTTCCCCCTTTTTACATCTTTGGGTCTTTCAGTTTTTCCACGGGCAAAAAAGATTAGTGGGTTTGCAGGCTTTTTTTGGGTTTTTTTTCATTCTTTTTGAAATACCACAACACCAAGTGGGGGTTTGTGCCAAAGTTCCCGCCCCCAGGGTAGGTTTTTTGTTCTGGGTCGGGTTTAAAGCTGGATTTGAAACGCCGGGGGTTTTTAAGATAAAACTAAATTTGGTTATGGATCTTGCCGTTTTTTCGCATGCCAGGGGGTCCCCCCTTAAAAACTGGGTTGTGGGGGTAGAGGGTATTGGCAATGGTAAGTTTTGTGGGTGCAGGCAAACCCCCAGCAGACGTAGTCCCCCGGCGTTTGGGCCCCCCCAGTTTCCAAAACCCGACCCAAAATTTCCGGCCCATTGGGTTTTTAAGAGTCAGGACCTACTTTTTGGGGGGTTAAATCCCCTTGGATGGGTGAAGAAAGTCCCCTTTTTTGGGGAATTTTTATAATGGTTTCCCCTTCAAAATCTTCATAAAATTTTTCACTTCTTCATCTGCCTTTGGGCCAGATGAAGGTGGGAAAAGATTTTTATGATGGTGATGTTCTTGGGGTTGGGCCCACACCCCCGGGTGCTGATAAACCTGCTGGAAAGCTTTTACAGCTGATTTAAAGGGAACACTACTTCCTTTCTTACAATTAAAACCCCCCCATTTTGGGGATGTTTCTCCCTTTGGCCCCCTGTTCCAAAATCTTTTTGCCTTTTTCAGTCAATGTCTCAACCCCCAAAACCTTTTTCCATCTCACTTCTCCCGTCCAAAAAATGTCCCCTTTTTTAGCGGCTAAAACTCATACTCTAGTTCTTTTTATTTTTTTTTTCCCCACTGGTAAGTGTACGGGCGTTTTCCCCTGTAAACCCAATTTTTTTTATTTGTTCTCTTGGGGGCTTAAATAATTTTTAAAAATCCCGTAGCTGCTTGTCACTTCCAACCCTGGGTTGATTTAATGGGGAAAACGTGGTCTTTGGGAAACCCCGGGGCCCCGGGCCGATCCCGGTTTTTTTTTGGCTTTTGCATTTGTCTTTCATGTTTTTTTTTGTGGGCTTAGGATAAATTCCCTTGGGGGCGCCCCTCTTTCCTTTTCCAAAATCTCCATTGTTTTTGGGGGTTTTTTTATTGGGGTTTTCCCCCCCACATTTCCCCAACGGTTTACTGGGTTACATGGATAAACCCGTAGCAATTTCAGAAAATCTTTCTCTGCTGACCTTTACCACGGACCCCAAGCTTTGGGGTTTGCCAATTTTAAAAAACCCCAATTTGTGGGCGAGGAGGGAAAATTTTTTACAAAACCCGTACAAAAATTTATGGAGACACACCCAGACGCAGAAAATTTTTTTAACAAAACCCCACACAAAACAAAACCCGACACCAAAAAGAGATAAGAAAAAAGAGAGAAAAAAGAGAGAGAGAAGGGGAGAGAGGGGGAGAGAGAGAGAGAGACAAAAAAACAAAAAAACCAAAAAAAAAGACAACACCAAAAAAAAAAACCACCAAAAAGACAACAAAACACACAGACAGAAACAAATCACAGAGATAAAAGAGACAAAAAGAGGACACAGAGAAAAAACAGATAGGCCCGAGAGAGAAAAAAGCATATATTTCTGGACGAAAAGCAACACAAAATGTTTTTTGTTTTGTTTTGTTTCTTTTAGCTCCTTGCCTTCAGATCTGAGATTTATCAATGGTGATATTTCTGCGTTTTTTAGGCAGCCGCATTTCGAC
>CM054146.1:51810257-51822757 GCA_028751875.1 Rapana venosa
ACATTTTCGCAAAAGGTTCTTTCTTTACGCATCAGATATTATCAAACACGAAGGTATGACGTTAAACTGAATTGATCAAAACGGCCCAGGCCAAAAGCTGTGTCAGTTACTGATGTCAGCAAAGTTCAAAGGCCTACATTAAGATGTTGCCATGCCCTGAAATGGTACTTGGGGATTATCTTCATCTATGCCAATCTCCTGGCTTAACAATGTGAATCCTCCATTAAAAGGAGATCAAAACGAAGTTGGAGTATGGCTGCCTAAAAATGATGAGGTACTTTTTTTTAAAAACAGCCATACACACAAACTTCTCACCGGAATGGGTAGTACTACTTAGCACAGTCTCACGGTGATTCCCAGGTGGGATGAGTAAGACAAGAGTGCACAATCTGGGTGAGCCTTCAGGATACTCAAAGCTAAGGGAACGCTCAGCAAGATAAACGGACTCACATTACAAGCTGACTGAGTGAAGGGCAGTTACCTAGAAGCTAGGGGGCTCGCTAGGGGGACGGGATAACCTAGTGGTCAGAACATTGCGCTCGCAATCTGACGACCCCGGTTCGATTCCCGTTCAAGGGGATATTTTCCCCTGGAGTTAACATCAGTGCAGACTCCACTCTCCCCCAAAAGTCCTTTGGAGGAGACTATAAACCGAGGCCCCGTTTGCAAACGCACGCAGAACATCTTGCGCACACGTTAAATCCTGTTCCGCTGTTCGTAAGAGTAGGCCATTGTGTGCCGGTGGGAACAGATGACAAAATTACAAAAACAGCATACAGACGGGGACTGGATGTAAAAATAAAAAGCACATAAGTGTTTATTCCATTATCCTCTATATAAAAGAATTAAAATTTTAAAAAATAATAATAATAAATAACCCATTTTGAAGGGGGCAGGATAGCCTAGTGGTTAGAGTGTTGAGCTCCACTGCCACAGCGTGTGCTGGACACCATCACTGAGAAGCCGCTCAAAGGATTTGTTTCCCCCTGGAGTTAGCATCAGTACCGCGACTCCATTCTCCTGAAAGTTATTCGGATGAGACTAGAAACAGACGTCCTGTGTACGAACGCATGCTGACCATGTTGCGCGCGGGTTATTAAAATGCGTTCCACATTTCGGAAGAGTAAGCCATTGCGTGCGAATAGAAACAGATGACTTTTTTATTTTAATTATATAAACGCATGCACTTTGGTGTTGTGTTTAGATATCGTCCCCGAAGTTTGAATGTGGCTACCTTCTTGGTGGGCAAACGGTCACATAGGTAAAATCTCACCGTTAGTGAATATCGAAGCCCTAGCCTTAAGTGTGGTGTGGTGTAGTGTGGTGTAGTGTAGTGTTGTGTGGTGTAGTGTAGTGTAGTGTAGTGTAGTGTAGTGTAGTGTAGTGTGGTGTGTGTGGTGGGGTGGTGTTAGTGTAGTGAGTGTAGTGTAGTGTAGTGTGGTGTGTGGTGTGGTGTGGCGTGGTGTGGTGTGGTGTGGTGTAGTGTAGTGGAGTGGAGTGCAGTGTAGTGTAGTGTAGTGTAGTGTGTAGTGGTGTGGTGTGGCGTGGTGTGGTGTGGTTGGTGTAGTGTGGTGTAGTGTAGTGTAGTGTAGTGTGATGTGGTGTGGTGTAGTGTAGTGTAGTGTAGTGTAGTGTGATGTGGTGTGGTGTAGTGTAGTGTTGTGTGGTGTGGTGTAGTGTAGTGTTAGTGTGGTTGTAGTGTGGTGTAGTGTAGTGTAGTGTGGGTGGTGTGGTGTGGTGTAGTGTAGTGTAGTGTAGTGTTAGTGTAGTGTAGAGTAGTGTAGTGTAGTGTGGTATGGTGTGGTGTGGTGTGGTGTAATGTAGTGTAGTGTAGTGTAATGTAGTGTAGTGTAAGAGTAGAGTAGTGTGTGTAGTGTAGTGTAGTGTAGTGTAGTGTAGTGTAGTGTGGTGTGGTGTTGGTGTGGGTGTGGTGTTAGTGTAGTGTAGTGTAGTGTGGTGTGGTGTAGTGTAGTGTAGTGTAGTGTAGTGTAGTGTAGTGTAGTGTGGTGTGGTGTAGTGTAGTGTAGTGTAGTGTAGTGTCGTCGTGTCGTGTAGTTGGGTTTTTTTCTTTTTAAGTTCACTCAAGGTGATATTAGACAATGACAAGAACCAAAAGTAGCTAAAACAAACCAAAACATTAAAAAGAAAAGCTAACTGCAAAAGAAAACCTACAACAGAACATTAACAGCAGACCGAAAAATAAACCTTGGCAATATCAACAATTTCTGGACCATGGTCTCTGCCACAGATTCTTTTGTAAGATTTTATATCAGAGCCTTTGAATAATGAGGCCATGATAGGACAGTCTAAAAGAATATTCTCACCAGATAATGAGCGAGAGCTACCACATACCACATTTTGGGAGTATTTCGTATTCCGAGAGTTTAAACACGTATTATTATTATTATTATTATTATTATTATCACCACCATTATTATTATTATTGTTGTTGTTATTATTATGATTATTTTTTATTATTATTATATAAATGTGTCTTGGACAAGACCCCATTTTGTGGATTTTCTCTGTAGTGTAGTGTAGTGTAGTGAAGTGCAGTGTAGTGTAGTGTAGTGTAGTGTAGTGTAGTGTAGTGTAGTGTAGTGTAGTGTAGTGTAGTGTAGTGCAGTGCAGTGTAGTATAGTGTAGTGTAGTGTAGTACAGTGTAGTGCAGTGCAGTGTAGTGTAGTGCAGTGCAGTGCAGTGTAGTGTAGTGCAGTGTAGTGTAGTGCAGTGCAGTGTAGTATAGTGCAGTGTAGTGTAGTGCAGTGCAGTGTAGTGTAGTGTAGTGCAGTGAAGTGAAGTGAAGTGAAGTGTAGTGTAGTGTAGTGTAGTGTAGTGCAGTGCAGTGTAGTGTATTGCAGTGAGTGCAGTGTAGTATAGTGTAGTGTAGTGCAGTGATGTGTAGTGTAGTGGAGTGCAGTGCAGTGCAGTGTAGTGTAGTGTAGTGCAGTGTAGTGCAGTGCAGAGCAGTATAGTGCAGTGCAGTGCAGAGCAGTGTAGTATATTGTAGTGCAGTGCAGTGAAGTGCAGTGTAGTTATTATTATTATTATTATAGTTCAGTGTATGGAATTGCATTGCATTACATTGTATTGTACAGTACCATTTATACTACTGTACTGTACTGCAAGTCATAGAAGGAAGGGAAGCTGGTTGCAAACTCTTCAGTGGTGCCCCAACGGTCTACTACACTACGGGATAGAGGAGGTGAGGTGAGGTGAGGGCGAAAGAAACTTGCCACAGGCAATTTTGTGTGTTTGGGTAGATTATTGACCCATCCGAGACTTCCTAGTCTTTCTCTCTTTCCTTTTTTTTTAATAAAGTTTTGCCGCCAAAGCCTATCTGGTTGTCCTTGGTTCTATCACGTCCGCAAATTGCTTGTTGGTCAAACACACACACATGACATTGATTTATCGTCTCATTCCAAAGATTGAAACCCATAGAGACCCCCGCTTGGGTCTTGTGGATGGTTGGAAGGGAATGGGGGTGGGGGAGGAGGGGTGGCGCGAGGGGAAGGGGGGGGGGGGGGAGGGAAAGAGGCAGATTTTGGCTCTCTCTCTCTCTCTCTCTCTCTCTCTCTCTCTCTCTCTCTCTCGCTGTCTCTGTCTCTCTCTCTCTCTCTCTCCTCTCTCTCTCTCTCTCTCTCTCTCTCTCTCTCTCTCTTACATTCGGTAAAGTATAGTAGACAGCCTAATTTATTTAGATTCTGTCTACTCGTGGCATCTAGTCACCCTGAGATTGTGCGCAGCCTTGCTTTATATTTGTGTAAAGCCTTTGGAATAAGAGATATCTTGGTTTCTTAAGTCATATTTTTTGGAACTGATTTTTATTGTGGTGGTGGTTGTGGTTATAATAATGTATGGAATTTATATAGCGCTGAATCTTGTAAATCTTTGGTTATACAATAACATTTTTGGTTTTTTGTGCTTCCTTATTTTTCTCACCCTCAAGAAGAAAAAGCTGACATGGTTCGGCCACGTCACCCGCCACAACACTCTGCCAAAAACAGTACTGCAGGGAACACTCGAAGGTGGCAGAAAGAGGGGAAGACAGAACAAGTCATGGATGGACAACGTCAGAGAATGGACCAGGATGAATGACTCAGCACTACTGCGCAGAGCCGAGGACCGAGATGGATGGAGGAGGCTTACCACGGCATCGTCTTTCGTGTCTCCCCCACGACCGCCAAGGTCACGGGTCTGATGATGATGATGATGATGATGATGATGATTTTTCTCACCATAATACTAAGCAGCTCGGCAACCCCCTTCGTGTATGGGCCAATGGCCTTTTTGTGAATAAATCTTTCGAGTTCGAGTTCTCTCTCTCTCTCTCTCTCTCTCTCTCTCTCCTCTCTCTCTCTCTCTCTCTCTCTCTCTCTCTCTCTATCTCTCTCTCTCTCTCTCTTGCCCACTCTGTGGCATTGTCAATTTCTTCTACGCCAACCATGTATTATGGCCTAAGGCTGAGATACATTAAATTTCTGAGTTCTGAGTTCTCTCTCTCTCTCTCTCTCTCTCTCTCCTCTCTCCCCTCTCTCTCTCTCTCTATCTATCTATCTATCTATCTATCTATCTATCTATCTATTTATCTATCTATCTATTCTCTCCGCATTCGATTCCATCATTGTGTGGGACACACAGTGCCAGGTCTTCTCCTGTGCTTGTAACTCTGCAGGAGGTCTGCCTGCTGACCTCAGCCTCACACATTCCGACTTCAGAGCAGCTCGTTTCATTGTACAGAATGCATGCTGGGTACGCTTATGCGTCCGTAACCCACCAAAATACTGACATGAATCACGGGATCGTTAACGTGCATATTTGATCTTCTGCGTGCGTGTATATGCCTGCAGCACTCATTTCATGTACTGGTACTACGTTGTCCAGAACTGACAACATTTTGTTGAAAACAGGCAAGGCACTGGCAGGTCTGCGCTCTAAGTTGACCTGGGAGATCTTAATTAATAACCGCCTCCCTCACATTCACCGGATGGATACTGCTGCCAAGATTCAAACCCACGACTTCACGGACGCACGAGACCCAAGGAGACGGGATAGCCTAGTGGTCAGAACATTGCGCTCGCAATCTGACGACCCGGGTTCGATTCCCGTTCAAGGGGATATTTCCCCTGGAGTTAACATCAGTGCAGACTCCACTCTCCCCAAAAGTCTTTCGGATGAGACTATAAACCGAGGCCCCGTGTGCGAACGCACGCAGAACATCTTGCGCACACGTTAATTCCTGTTTCGCTTTTCGTAAGAGTAGGCCATCGTGTGCTGGTGGGAACAGATGACAGAATTTACAAAACCGCATACAGACGGGGACTGGATGTTAAAAAAAGCACATGAGTGCTTATTCCATTATCCTCAACAACAACAAAAATCTGAGCGCTTTGATTTGTTGCTTTACAAGATTCAGCGCTATATAAATTCCATACATTATTAGTAGTAGTAGTAGTAGTAGTAGTAGTAGTAGTAGTAGTAGTAGTAGTAGTAGTAGTAGTAGTAGTAGTAGTAGTATAAGGGCTGCTGTGACCGCTACATAGAAAGGATAGGTAAAGGTAAAGGAGTCCCATAACCTATAAGGTCGTAGGGTAGCGAGGCGTCAGAGACCTCACTTCTCTAGGGCCAGCATATTGAGGGTGGCGCCCATCTCCTCTCCCTCTCTGCTGCTTTACCTTCCCTGACCCTAAAGAGGGCATGTACCCATTTACAGCTGGGTGAACTGGGGGGAACTGTACTGAAGCCAAGGCGTGGCGCAAACGGTCACCCATCCAACTGGTAACCACGCTCGACGCTGCTTAACTTGGCTGGGGGAAAGCGAGTGCTCCAACATAGAAAGGATACAGCATGAAATCAGCCTGTCATCACTTGACATTGTCGACATTTTTTGGTTACAGTTATTGTCGTGGCTAACACTTCGTACCTTTACCCCAGGAGTCCAAGGCTAATGTAGAAGCAATTATAGCACTGTGTGTGTGATAGTGTGTGTGTGTGTGTGTGTGTGTGTGTGTGTGTGGAGTGTGTGTGTGTGTGTGATAGTGTGTGTGTGAGTGTGATAGTGTGTAGTGTGGTGTGTGTGTGTGTGTGTGTGTGTGTGTGTGTGTGTGTGTGTGTGTGTGTGTGTGTGTGTGTGTGTGTGTGTGTGTGTGTTTGTGTGTTTGTGAGTGTGTGGGGTGTGTGATAGTGTGTGTGATAGTGTGTGTGTGTGTATGTGTGTATGCGTGCGAGCGTGCGTGCGTGTGTGTTTCTGTCTCTCTTTCTGTCTACCATATTATCTTTGTCATACTAAAAAATTCAAGTTTAACACTGCTAGCAGCGTTTTCAGCGCAAAGACAACAAAAAAATCTCCTGACCAAGGGGGATGAATGTTGTAAGTCTCAGGAATAACTAGAACTGCAAGTTGCTTCCCATGAATCGGAACCCACCGCTCTCTCTCTCTCTCTCTCTCTCTCTCTCTCTCTCTCTCTCTCTCTCTCTCTCTCTCTCTCTCTCTCTCTCTCTCTCTCTCTCTCCTCTTCTCGCTCGCTCGCTCGCTCGCTCGCTTCTGATTATAGAAGTGTAAATCAAATAATGCCTGACGTGAAAAATGGTAAAGAGCATAAGTGCTACGAGGAAAAGAAAGCAGTGTCAAGGAGTAGCCCCACGAATTTACACAAGCACTTTATTTATTTATTTATATATTTATTTATTTATTGTATTTATTTATTTATTTATTTATCATTTTATTCCCTTATATCGAGGATAATGAAATAAGCACTTATGTGCTTTTCTACATCCTGTCCCCGTGTGTATGCGGTTTTGTATATTTTGCCATCCGATCCCACCAGCACTCAATGGCCTACTCTTACAACAAGCGGAACAGGATTTAACGTGTGCGCAAGATGTTCTGCGTGGGCTCGAACACGGGGCCTCGGCTTCTAGTCTCATCCGAAGGACTTTTGTGGAGAGTGGAGTCTGCACTGATGTTAACTTCAGAGGAAAATATCCCCCTTGAACGAGAATCGAACCCCGGTCGTCAGATTGCGTGCGCAATGTTCTAACCACTAGGCTATCCCGTCACCCTCACCTGACGTGCTGAGTAATGCAAACTGTCTTTTCTCTCCCAGTTTCGTTAAGTTTGTTACTTTGTGTTGCTGAATAAAACAATAGGTAGCTGAGTCCAACAATTTGATTTTGTTGTTGTTGCTAGTTTTGTTTGTTTGGTTGGGTTTTAGTTTTGGGGGGTGGGGGGTGGGGGGTTGTTTGTTTGTTTTTGTTTGTTGTTGTTGGTTGTTGGTGGGATTTGTTTTGTGTTTTTCTTTGGGGGGGGTTGTTTTATTGGGTTTGGTTTGGGTTTGGTTTGGGTTTGGTTGGTTGGGTTTGGTCTGGTTTGGTTTGGTTTTAATGCTATTCCACTGTCATGAAAAGGGATTGACTCTACCAGAAAGGGTGTGGGGAGGGGACCGGGGGGGGGGGGGGCGAGGGGGGACGGGATAGCCTAGTGGTTAGAGCGTTGCGCCCGCGATCTGACGACCCGGGTTCGAGTCACTATCGAGACGACCGTTAAATGGGATTTTTCCCTGGAGTTCAAGGGAGTTTAACATCAGTGCTGACTGCACTCCCTCGAAAATCCTGCAGGTAAGACTAAATCCGAGGCTCCGTGTGCGGAAACACGCAGAATATCTTTGCACACTCGTTAAAACCTGTTCCGCCTTTTGGAGGGATAGGTCATTAATTTTGTGCCGGTGGGAACGGATAACAAATTTACAAAACGACAAGTACACAGAGTCTGGATGTGAGAAAGAAAGAAAGAAAGATAGAAGGAAGGAAGGAAGGAAGGAAGAAAGCACAGTAGTGTGTATTCCATTATTCTCGTAACAAAAGAACTAAAAAATAAAAATATCCAACAACAACAAAAACACGGAATTTGTGTGTGTGTGTTGTGTGTGTGTGTGTGTGTGTGTGTGTGTGTGTGTGTGTGTGTGTGTGTGTGTGTGTGTCTGTCTGTCTGTCTGTCTGTCTGTATGTGTCTGTGTGTCTGTGTGTCTGTGTCTGTGTGCGTGGCGTGCGTGCGTGCGTGCGTGTGTGTGTGCGTGTGTGTATGTGTGTGTGCGCGTGCGTGGGTGGGTGTGTGGGTGTGGGGTGTGCGCGCGCGCGCGCGCGTGTGTGTGTGTGTGTGGGGGGGGGGGGGGGGGGAGGGTGTATGATGTGTGTGTGTCTAGAGCTCCGAGGTTCACCAAAGATGAGAATTTTGCGTATGTGACCTTTTTTATCCACCAATAAGGTAGCTGCATTCCGACTTCGGAATGTATAATGGTGTAGCTTGTTCAAGACATATGGCTTAAAGAATTCAGTGCAGTGTTTCCACGACTACTCAGAAAGTTGTAGAATGAAAGTAAACCCAAATAAATGTCAAGTTAAAAACAAAACTCGTACTTATTACCAAATTATTTTTTTTAAATCAAAGACCTCATCTTCTAGCTCACACCATCGCAGCAAACTGATGTAAACAACCTGTTAGAATTTGAAATTTTCACAAAAGGAATTTCCACCACCAACAAAAATAATATGACAAAGAGTAAAGTCTAACTCCTAAATCATAACAAATTTTGACTGTATACAAATGAAGCAAAGTTCACAGAGCAGTAACAACACTATGAGCAAAACACCTTCAAATTAAAATATTTATCTTCTTTTTTTTTAAACCCAGACGAACGAAAACAATCTTGTCTCTGTGTTAGTAAGAACAATGTTATCTTTGTTGTTCAACCTAGTCCCTTTCCCGTATTTTTTTTTATCTTGCTGTCCTATATCCTACCCACAGGGTTAAAACTTTGTCACATGCACGCGCTCGTGCGCACACACATGCGCCCGATTGCACATACGCATACATCAAGCTCACTACCATACATGCAAGCAAGCAAGCGCACACAAACACACATATACACACACACAGGGCAATCTCTCTCTCTCTCTCTCTCTCTCTCTCTCTCTCTCTCTCATCTAAATTTTGTATCCCCCTTCCTACCTCACCGAACTGAAAAATCGCGCGCGCGCGCGCGTGAGAGAGAGAGAGAGAGAGAACACCCCCACCCCCTACCCCCTCTCTATCTTTCCTTAATCTTTTGTCCCCCTTCCTACCCCTCGGAACTGAAAAATGTCACAAACACACACACGTATACGCGCGCGCGCACGCACACACACTCCTTCCTCTCCCTTCTTTAACTTCCATCACACTTTCTACTTCTCTCGTCTAATATAATAATAATACATGAAATTTATATAGCGCCATATCTTGAAAAAAAAAAAAAAATCATAGCGCTAATATCACTTAGAGTGAACAGACGTTGAATTGAAGACAACAATAACAACAACAATAACAACAATAACAACACACACACACACACACACACACACACACACACACACACACACACACACACACACACACCTGTCCGACCTTTCTCTCTATTTTTCAGTGAAGGAGTCTTCTCATCCCCCCCCCCCCCAAAAAAAAACAAAAAAAAAACTCACTCATTCAAATTTAAGACAGTACTGTGAATCTGCAGGAAAACAACGAAGTTGCGGGGGTGGGGGGGGGGGGTAATGCAGAAGAGAGAGAGAGAGAGAGAGAGAGAGAGAGAGAGAGAGAGAGAGAGAGAGAGAGAGAGAGAGAGAGAGAGAGAGAGACGAGAGAGAGAGAGAGAGAGAGAGAGAGAGAGAGAGAGAGAGAGAGAGAGAGAGAGAGAGAGAGAGAGAACGAGAGAGAGAGAGAGAGAGAGAGAGAGAGAGAGAGAGAGAGAGGAGAGAACGAGAGAGAGAGAGAGAGAGAGAGAGAGAGAGAGAGAGAGAGAGAGAGATGGAGAACGAGAGAGAGAGAGAGAGAGAGAGAGAGAGAGAGAACGAGAGAGAGAGAGAGAGAGAGGAGAGAGAGAGAGAGAGAACGAGAGGAGGGGGGGGAACTAGAATGATTTATTCATATATAGGCCATTGGCCCTTCATAAAGGGGGTTGCCGATCTGCTTAGTATTAAGCAACAACAGCAACAACAAAATGTTATTGTATAAGAAAAAAAAGTCAGTTACAAAACTGTGACTTAAGAAAACAATATATAATAATAATAATAATAATATATGGAATTTATATAGCGCTGAATCTTGTAAAAAACAAACAAATCGAAGCACTTGCACTCAATCATTTACAGGCATGCAACTCTCCTTAAACATAATGAGAAATCCATGCGCGCGCACTACGCACGCACACGCACGCACGCACACACATACACACACACACACACACACACATACACACACACACACACACACACACACACACGGAACAACACTTAGACGGTGAAAGATGCTGTTGAAAATTAGGGACAGATATGTGGGGGGAAAGTCTCAGGTAGGAAATAAGTGTGTTTTGAGGCTGGATTTGAAGGAATCAAGTGAAGGCTTTTGACGAAGTGAAAGAGGGAGGTCATTCCAGGTGGATGGACCAGAAACAGAGAAGGAGCGACGGCCAACAGTGGTTTGTTTGAATCTGGGTGTTCGAAAGCACAAAGTATCTGCGGCTGAACGAAGGGAACGGGATGGAGTGTACAGGTGAAGACAGTTACAGAGATAAGAGGGTGCAGATTTGTGGAGACATTTGAAACAGAGGGTATTGATTTTATTACTCCAGTCTTTGTGAGACAGGCAACCAGTGAAGAGATCGCAGAAGAGGAGTGATGTGTTCAGATTTTTTCTTTCTTAGGACCAGTCGAGCTGCTGAGTTTTGTATGCGTTGAAGAGAGTGGATAGATGATGCTGGTAGGCCAGCCAAAGAGAATTACAGTAGTCTAAACGTGAAAGAATAAGAGATGTGACAAGCTTGGAAGTTGCATCAGTGGACAGATACTTGCGAATCGCGCTTACGCGCCGTAATTGATAGTAGCAAGACTGGCAGGTCTGGGTGATGAATTTTTTCATAGAGAGTGTGTTGTCTAGAACTACTCCTAAATACTTCACAGAGTTGGACAAAGGAACTGACGTATTGCCGAATTCTATTGAAGTTTTTGTGATAGAGGAAAGTTTATGTTGGGTCCCTATGAGCATGGCTTCGGTTTTATCGGCATTAAGTTGTAACTTGTTCTGAGTCATCCAGTTTTGAATGTCTTGAAGGCAGTAGGACATATTTGTCAGGAGGGAAGGCAAGTTTTCAACAGTATCGCTGCACTGAAGTTGAGTATCATCGGCATAGAAATGATGATCAATAGGGTGGTTGTTTATTATATGTGAGAGTGGAGCAGTGTATAGAGTAAAGAGAACAGGGCCCAGGACTGATCCCTGCGGGACTCCACATTCCATTTTGACAGGTTTTGATTGAATTTTGTTTACAATAACTTTCTGGACACGGTCTGTGAGGTATGAAGTAAACCAGGTGAGGGCTGTGCCATTAATACCAAACGTATTTTGGAGGCGAGAAAGAAGAATTGAGTGATCTATGGTATCAAAGGCTGCAGATAAGTCAAGAAGAGTGAGGAGGGAGATTTTTCTGTATCAGAAGCAAGTAGAAGTGTATCTAAAGTATGGACTAGGGTGGTTTCGGTGCTGTGGTTGGGGCGATAGGCAGACTGAAAAGTGGGAAGAAGATCATTGGAATGAAGGTGACTGTTGAGCTGTTTGAGAACAACTTTTTCTAGTACTTTAGAGATAAAGGGTAAGTTTGAGACAGGCCTATAATTCTTCAGAATGTTGGGATCGAGGTCGTGCTTTTTCAGTAGAGGTGTGACTATTGCTGTTTTTAGAGCTGATGGAAAATTTCCTGACTGAAGAGATGAGTTTACTATTTTAGTGATAATAGGCACAAGTTGTGGAAGGCATTGTGAGAAAACAGGAGCAGGTATGGGATCAAGGTCGCATGATTTTATAGTCATTTCCTTCAGAGTTGTCATGATTTCTTTTTCACTTGTGGGATGGAAGGAAAAGAGAGGAGTGCCAGTGAACTGGGGGTCAGGAGGCGCAGGCTGGAATTGAGTTTGATCAAGTCTGGAGCGTATATGTCTTAGCTGAAAGCTTTACACGAACATAAAATGAGGCTGCGCACAACCTCAGGGTGACTTGATGCCAGGAGTAAACAGAGTCTAAATAAATTAGGCTGTCTACTATATTTAACGGGGATGTAATTCTGTCTAGCATCCTCTTATACTGGACAGCACAACACAAAATGTACTTCATCCTCGGTTTTTTGCTTGCTTACTTAATGGGTAGCAACTGAAGTCATAAAACGTCATTTTTCTGTATTGAATCTTGAACTTTTATATCTGATATTCAAGTTAAACTGTTCAAATTGTATGTCCCATATTCAAGTTTTAGATAAGGTTTACCTCAATGACCTGGTAAACTTACAAAACTGTCTGTATATTTGAATCTTTCACTGCTTTATTTGATCACCCCATTGTTGCCATCGGCAAGTCATTCCATCTTTGCTAAGCGTTAATAACTCTCTACAATTTTTTTCCGACGCCTTGAGTGACCCAAC
>CM054146.1:51832757-51835257 GCA_028751875.1 Rapana venosa
ATTGAGGGAGAGGAGAGAGACAGACAGTAAAACAGAGAGACAGAGATAAAAACCGAGAAAGACATATCAAGACAAAGAGAGAGAGAAAATGAAAGAGATGAAGAGAGGGAAAGAGAGAAGAAAAAAAGAGGATTGGGGGAGGGAAGGAAAGAAGGGGGAAAAGAAGAGATAGAGAGGAAGAGCGGAATGAAGATAGTAAGACAGACATGCAGACAGATAGATAAAACATACAAGAAACAGAAAGAAAGAAAGGAAGGAAGGAAGAAAGAAAGAAAGGAAGGAAGGAAGGGAGAAAGGAAGGAAGGAAGGAAAGAAAGACACACAAAAAGACACAAAGAAACAAAAAAGTAGAAAAAAATACAAAAGAAACCAAAACAACAAAAACAGGAACAGAAAGAAAACAGATACGAATCAAAGAAAACCAAAAAGAAAGAGTCCAACAAACAAAAAAACGACTTTGAAAAATAGAAAGAAATATATACAAACAAAAATAAACAGGGGAAAAAAAAAAGAAAGAACTGAAGGGGAAAAACAGACAGAAAAAAAGCTTTCCATGGCTTTTCTGGCAGATCCTACGTCATCCGTAGGACAGGCAGGCTGACTGACAGTGACACTGTCATACAAGTGACAGCCGTGGTGACAAACTGCAGGGCATGTGACATCATTGTGACCTCTGCACGTCACTCAACGGACCTTCTGGTTTTCCCTTTCTTATTTTTCTTCTCCCTTCTATTCTGCTTCCTTCAGAGTACGGAGGGAGGGAGAAGGGAGAGAGAGAGAGAGAGGGAGGGAGGAAGAGAGAGAGAGAGGGTGGAGGTGTGGGTGGGATGGTTTATTCGTGAAGGCCATAGCCCCTTATAAAGAAGAAGTTCATTATGATTCAAAGACGGGATTCTATTTTCACTCCTCGGCTAGTACTCAGAGGTTCACCAATGGCGAAATTTGCATTTTCCGCCTTTTATCCACCATTAAGGTAGCCACATTCTGACTTCAGAGGTGATGTATAAACACGAGACTGTAGTACAATATTTTTGTTTTATTGTGTGTGTCCACTGTTCCTACCTGTACGCAGTGACCTACTCTTTGGAAAGACAGGACGGGTTTTCTACGTGTTTGTAAGATGTTCTACGTGCGTTCACACATGGGATCTCGGTTTATAGTCTCATGCAAAGGACTTATGGGAGAGTGTAGATGGTAAAGGAGGTAAAGGTAAAGGAGTCCCATAACCTATAAGGTCGTAGGGGAGCGAGGCGTCAGAGACCTCACTTCTCTAGGGCCAGCATATTGAGGGCGGCGCCCATCTCCTCTCCCTCGCTGCTTTACCTTCCCTGACCCTAAAGAGGGCAGGTACCCATTTACAGCTGGGGGAACTGGGGGAACTGTACTGAAGCCAAGGCGCGCAAACGGTCACCCATCCAACTGGTAACCACGCTCGACGCTGCTTAACTTGGCTGGGGGAAAGTGAGTGCTCTGACCACTGAGCTACCCTGTCCCCTGCTGATGTTAATTTCAGGGGGGGGGAATCGCCTCGATTGGGCATGGTGCTCGAACGTCTGCCGTCAGATCGTGAGCACAATGCTCTAACCACTAGCCTATCATGCCCCGCCTCCTCCCCCCACCCAGATGATGATGAGGAGGAGGAGGAGGATAACCTTTATGTCCAAGGGCTACAGATAAACATTCATATACTTTCACCCTTCCAGCTCTTGATAGAGAAAAGGGTGTGAGGGTTCAAAGAAAGAGAGAGGGGTTACAGAGAAACTGAGGGGGATAACGGTTAAAAGAAAATGACAGACAGAGACACAGACAGGAAGATGACAAACGAAAACAGGTTAATGTCGTCCCCCCCCCCCCCCCCCATCACACGCACATCAGTGATTGTACACGTTAATATCGTAAATCATCTTCTAATTGGGTTGTCACATATCAAGACAGAGAGAGAGGAAAGGACAGGAAGTTACAGACACATAGAGAGGGGGGGGAGAGAGAGATTTAAAATTGCATTCTTTTATTTCGAGGATAATGGAATAAGCACTCGTGTGCTCGAGGAAGAGGGAGAGGGAGAGGAGAGAGAGAGAGAGAGAGAGAGAGAGAGAGAGAGAGAGAGAGAGAGAGAGAAATATTTAAAATTGTATTCTTTTATTTCGAGGATAATGGAATAAGCACTCGTGTGCGAGAGAGAGAGAGAGAGAGAGAGAGAGAGAGAGAGAGAGAGAGAGAGAGAGAGGAGAGAGAAGGGGGAGAAGGAGTAAGAATACAGCGACAAAGAGATGGATTGAGAATGAAAAAAGGATACAGATAGGGATAGAAGGCAGAAAACGCGAGAGCAAGCGTGCAGAGAGAGAGAGAGAGAGAGAGAGAGAGAGATTTCGATGATTTTATTGCATAAAGCTTTTGCCCATTGCAATGGGAAGGTGTGGGGATGGGGTTATAATAAACAAAACTTCAAATTAACATCATCATAAACAAGCAAGCACGTGACAAGGTTGCCATGTCACTA
>CM054146.1:51837757-51840257 GCA_028751875.1 Rapana venosa
TACGGAAATCTACGTCACGGACTCTTTGAGATTTCCTGACCAATCCGAAAAAGCTTCACACACAGAGTAGCGCTTCGGACGAGGCCTGAAGTAGTACACCTACTCTTCAGAACACCCCCCTAACTAACCTCCATCACACGACAAAGCAAGAAACCAAGAGAAAGAAAGACATAAAGAAAGACAGAAAGAGAGATTTGGGGGGCAAACAAAAGATTAATAATAATTATCCTCCAAGCAGGGAAAAAAAAGAACATAAGAGAGTGAAAGTAGGTGTGGAGGTTTTTTGTTGTTGTTTTTTCTCTTTCGCTACCACGCGCGACCATGAAAGGCTTCATAGTCTTTCTGCTCTGTGCTGTCTGTTTTTGGCAAGCACGTGCACAATGTAAGTATCTGTGTAATTGTTTAGTTTTGGGGTTTTGTGTTATGTGCTGTGGTGTTGTGTTTGGTGTGGTGTGGTGTGGTGTGACGTTGGATTTGGTGTACGTTGTTGTATCTGTGTATTGTATAGTGTAGAGTGCTTAGCATATTTTATTGAATTGAATTGCATTGCTGTATTGTTTTGAAGAAGAAGAAAAACGAAGAAGAAAATCGAAGAAGAAGATGATTTTTTCTTAAAGTTGAAGGAAGAGGAAGAATGATAACAGACAGTCAAAAGAAGAAAGCCGAAAATAAGAGAAAAGGGAGAGAGAAAAAGGTCATAAAAGAAGAAGGAAAAGTCAAAGAAAAAGAAGAAGAGAAGAAGAAGAAGAAGAAGAAGAAAAGAAGAAGAAAGATTAAATTTAATTTTTTAAAAAGAAGAATAATAACAACATTTATCTGATAACAGTCTTCTTTGGTTAAAGCTAAACGATTTTCTAACATGAATGCTGCAAGGGATATTTTTTTCAAGTTATAATTATAAGAAAAAAATTCCTGCTCTTTAGGAGCTTCAACTGTCAAGTTTTCTTCGCTAAGTTTCTTTGTTTCATTTTGCAGTATCATTTTTCTCTTTTCAGGGGGGTTGGGCGTTGTTTGTTTTCAAATAGCGTAGAGGATATCTGTTTATCATGTATGTGTTTTCTCTGCCGTGTTGGTATTGACCTGGCGTCTCCTTTAACTCTGTGCCCAGATGCAGGAGCATTACCCTGATTGTGTTTTGTCAGCATGTCTTCCTCGGACAAGAAAAACCTTACAGAACCAGGATATACATCCTGGGGGACGGACAGCTCAGTTGTCAGAGCACTCGCTTGCCCCCAGCTAAGGTTAAGCAGCATCGAGCGTGGTTACCACTTGGATGGGTGACCGTTTGCGCGCCTTGGCTTCAGGACAATCCCCCAGTTCCCCCTGCTGTAAATGGGTGCTTGCCCTCTTTAGGGTCAGGGAAGGTAAAGCAGCGAGGGAGAGGAGATCAATATGCTGGCCCTTAGAGAAGTGATATCTCTGATGCCTCGCTCCCCTACGACCACATAGGTTATGGGAACACCTTTACCTTTACCTTTTTATGTATGTGGCCATAGCCATAGCCGGGACTACTCTCCTACGAAAAGTGAACAGAGTTTAATTAAACATCTATGCATCCCTGAAGTCAGAATGCCGCTACCTTAATGGTGGGTAAAAACGGTCGCATACGCAAAATCTCACTTTTGGTGAACCCTGGAGCTCTATCTGAGAAACGAAGAAAAGAAGAGAAATATCTGTTTAATATGTTATAAATGCGTTCATTCACGGGACCTCGGTTCAAAGTTACAACTGACGGATTTTCAAGGGAATGGAGTCAGTACCAATGTTAACTTCAGAGGGGAAAATTCTCTCAGACGTCTCACATCCTAAGTTCATTTCAAGGAATCTCGCAGTAAAAATTTAACAACATTTTTCTATAGACGTCCAAATGTTTTGAAATTCCACACTCAGCTTAATAGTAAAATCAAGCAAAATCCTACTGTACCAGTACCTTTTTTTGTTAGAAGCAATAACAAGTGCAGTTGAATTTATGACGTGTAAAAACGTTCAGTTATTTTACTGTTATAGTGTTTCGTGTTTCGAGAGTAGTGAAATGCTACACCACTTTGATATATTTGTTTATAGTTTTTTATCAATCATTTTGATTGCATGATAACTGATTACTGCCACTGGGATAAATACATTTGAAGTTGTTGTTTTTCTGTACCTCCTGTAAGTTTTTAAATGTTTTAAAGTCTAATAACTCCTCTCTCTCTCTCTCTCTCTCTCTCTCTCTCTCTCTCTCTCTCTCTCTCTCTCTCTCTCTCTCTCTCTCTCTCTCTCTCTCTCTCTTGTCTCTCTGTTCCTGTCTCTATGTCTGACTTCATTCCTTTTCCTCTCTATGTGTGTGTGTGTGGTTATTATAATATCTATCATATATCATGTTTATCATTCTTATGTTAATAACTACTCTATCACAGGATTAATTATTCCTGTGTTTATCAATATTACATTGTTGTCATATCTATTAGTGTTATTTTCTTGATTATTATTGCTGCAAGTTGCTATTACTTTTACTACT
>CM054146.1:51845257-51847757 GCA_028751875.1 Rapana venosa
TGTTGAAAAGTAGGAACAGATATGAGGGGAAAGTGTCAGGTAGGAAATAAGTGCGTTTTGAGGCTGGATTTGAAGGTATCAAGAGAACGCTTTGGGCGGAAGTGAAAGAGGGAGGTCATGATTAGGAATCGAACCCGCAATCTCAAAAATGACTTCAGATCAGCAGTCTCCAACGCTCCTCACCGCTAACCTACCCCCTGAACAACCGTGGCACACAAGTCTCTTTATTTTCTTTTTCTCTCTTTGCTACAGGACCTAACATACGATGCTGCGACAAAACCTTCATCGACATCACCACGCAGGTGTGCTGCGACGGCGAGGTGCGCTTCAAGATGGGCGAGGGCCCGACGTACTGCTGCAGCAAACTGTCCTACAGCCCCACAAACTTCGTCTGCTGCAACGGCGACCTCTATCCCAAGGCGCAGGCCAAGTTCAACCTGGCCTGTTTCCCGGGCAACGACGCCCCCCCGGCCTTCCCACCCCCTAACAACGTCGTGCCTGGCACCCACACTCCGCCCGCCGGCCACCCCGCCCACGCCTCCCCACCCCCGAACAGCCTCGGGCACCCTGCTCACGGGCAACCCCCTCTCGGGCACCCTGCTCACGGGCAACCCCCTCACGGGCAACCTGCTCTCGGGCAACCTGCTCTCGGGCAACCCCCTCACGGGCATCCAGCTCACGCGCCTCACATGGGAGGGCACGGACCTCACCGCGGAGGACCCATGCTTCCTCTTCCTCCTCCTCCCAGAGGCCCCACCTCCGGCCCCCACCCCTTCGTCAACGGGCCTCCCTTCCCTCCCCCACCCGGCCCCCATCGCGGCTACCCTCCCCCTCCTCCTCGTCGTTTCGGCGCCCCCCCTCCTCCTCTTCCTCCTTCTCCCATGGGCGCCAGGACCCCGCCCTCTCCGGCCGTCAACGGCGCCGTCAACCGCCTGCGGGAACTGTTGGCGCAATGGCAGCGCCGACGGGGTTAAAGGGACAAACGAGATAAATTCGGGGGGTGGGGGTCTGGGGGGGGGGGGGCATTCCTACAGGACAGGGGGGGGGTGGGGCTGGGGGGTGGGGTGAGGGGGACTCCCACAAAAGTCCAGGTCCCTATAAGGGTCCAACCCCCCTCCTTTAAAGTCTAGGCCCTCCTCCCCTCCTGGTCCCCCCCCCCCACACAGTCCCGGTCTGGGTTGGTTTAAAGTTGGGTCTGTAAGTGATCATCACACACACGGCAAGTGTCCTGGTCTGCAGGGAAGCAGTGTGTCCACCGGCATCAAGACACAACCTTTTCTTTGTTCACGTGCAGCAGCCCCGCTGTCACCAAGTTGGCTGCGGGAGAGCTATAAAGAAAAAAAGGATGTGCATGCTCCATCAAAACTGTTTGCTTTAATTTTTAAAAAAAGTTACGACCGCGAAACTTGCTAGGGTGTGATGGTCCTGTTGGTTTGGTTTTTTTTCGCTATATATTCGAAGAAAGACGGATTCCCTCACAATGAGGGAAGCTACTATCTTTCTTAGACTTTTTCAGGATGATGTCCGTTTCATTTTTTTTTTAATCAATATTAAAATGTTGAACCTTTTCTTCATTATTTTCGGGGGTTTTTTGGTGTCATTTCGGTCTACTTGCGGTAGACTTGGGTTTATTTATCTAGTGTACATTTTTAGGTTTTTTAACTTTTGGTGGTTAATGTGTAAACTCTTTGAAAGTGGTAACGAAGGGGTACTGAATGGATGATTAAAAGAAAAAGAAAGAAAGTTTTTGGGGGGTTGATGTGCGATTTTTTTTTTTTGGGGGGGAGAAAGAACCAGTGTGTGTGTGTTGTGTGTGTGTGGTGTGTGTGTGTGTGTGTTCTCTCTCTGTCTCTGTCTCTGTCTCTGCTTCTCTGTCTTCTCTCCTCTCTCTCTCTCTCTCTCTCTCTCTCTCTCTCTCGTGGTCTAGAGATAACAGACCCATCTAGAAAACGACAACACTGGGGTTCGATTCCCGTTTGAACTCGAACTTTTCTCCTATCCCCTTGACCTTGAGTGGTGGTCTGGTGCTCGTCTCCGGGATAAGACGACAAACTTTAGCGCACATAAAAAGAACCCACAGCAAAAGAGAGCTGTCTCCGGTAAAAGTCTGTGTAATTCTAAAAGCTACTCTCATACATAAACAAATACACAGACACATTTTTATATATAATGGGTGGCAGTGCTCTTGTGGCGACGCGCTCTCCCTGACGAGAGCAGCCGAGCGTTAACACAGAGAACTCCCCGTGGCTGGATGCAGTATTCTACAATACGATTACGATCACAAAACATGCATGTACATAAACGTCATCTTTCCTCTTGTAAAACTGCATTGCCAACATAAAACATCACTTTTTTTCTTTCTTTATGTGGTGCATATACCCAAAACAAAACGCTATTTGGCCTGGGCTCTTTTACATGCACTGATTGCTTTCATAATTATACGGCATCTCGGTCTATCGTTTCATCCGCCGAGACACTACACCTACGATACCATTTTCAG
>CM054146.1:51852757-51862757 GCA_028751875.1 Rapana venosa
AGGGCTAGACATGGTGGTCTAATAGTTGCCAAAATCCTCTGTGTGGGTGTGGGTGTTATATTTTCCCTGTGGGGATGCCGGGGGCCTGTCCGTATAAAATACCATCCCCACATTCTGGAAATTCTGTGCTAGAAATTTCCTCTTTTCTATTACTCCGTTTCTGCCTTGTTCCTTTTCTTCCTTTCACTCCTCATTGTCAATGTTCTGCCTTCTTGGTCCGTTCTCCTGCGGTTTTTTCCAAAGAAACTTAAAAGATAATAATTCTCTCTTATGCCGAAGTCGGATGCGCCGGGCCCGACTTGTCAGGCGCTTAACGGCATCCTGACGCATTGTCGCTCATTTAACAATAATAGTTGCTGTCTGAGCATTCGACGAAGAAAAAGACGATGTGTGTGGGTTTTTGTTTTGTTTTAGAATACAAAATTGCTAAATGCAAATATGGAGATTTTCCTGCGTGAATTTAAAGAATTTAGGCTGTAGAACATGTCTGCGGAAGCAGATTTTCTTATACTCGATACAGGTAATGGGAAGAAAAAGCTTAGAACTGAAATTTTAAACGTTTAAACAATATTTAAAAATTTAGTTTTGGCGGCCGTATGGGATCATTTCCATGGCAACAGTGCATAAGACTGATCATATATGGATTTCTAGGCTTTACTGGTGATTTATCAGCTTCGAACCTCCACCCACCCCCCACCCCCTTCATATCCTTTTGTGTATATGCGCATGCTGAAGATCGGATATGGCACGTTAAAAATCCCGTAGTCCATGTCAGCATTCACCGGGTTACGGAAAACACGGTAATACCCAGAATGCACCCTGTACCTGAAGAGGGTTGGGCTCCGCCAGGTTCAACCTATTTCAAGAGACAGGGCCTGAAAAATTCAGTGCAGTGACCCGACGTGACAACTCGGTGAATTAATGAAGGTATAAGAGAGAGAGAGAGAGAGAGAGAGAGAGAGAGAGAGAGAGAGAGAGAGACAGACAGACAGACAGACAATAAATTGCTTGTAGGTGTAAAGGGATACAGGATAGCTCAGTGGTCAGAGCACTCGCTTTCTCCTAGCCAATGTCAAGCAGCATCGAGCGTGGCTACCACGTGGATGGATGATCGTTTGCACGCCTTGGCTTCAGTGCAGTCCCCCAGTTCACCCAGCTGTGAATGGGTACCTGCCCTCTTTAGGGTCAGGGAAAGTAAAGCAGCGAAGGAGAGGAGATGGGCGCCACCCTCAATATGCTGGCCCCTGGAGAAGCCGAGGTCTCCGACACCTCGCTCCCTAACAACCACATAGGTTATGGGACTCCTGTACCTTTCAGCTGTAAAATAATTTTCTCATTGTTCGATGGAGATGAACTGAGAGAAGGTCATTTGGGGGGAAAAGAAAAGGGAAGGGTGGGAATGGATGAAGTAGGTATGTCATGACTGTGTTGCGGCAATAATCTGTCTTGTGCTTTTTTGTGTTTCATGCATTTAAACATTCATCGGGCAGATGTTAGCGTCTATGACAAGACTGAGTGAATGAGTGTGTGCATGCATGATGTAATGTAATCTCATGTGGTGTGTGTATGGTGTTTTGTGTATGTGTGTGTGTGTTGTTTGGTGTGTGTGTGTGTGTGGGGGGGGGGTGGTGCTGTGTGTGTGTGTTGTGTGATTGTGTGTGGTTGTGTGTGGTTGTGTGATTGTGTGTGGTTGTGTGATTGTGTGTGGTTGTGTGTGTGATTGTGTGGTTGTGTGTGATGTGTGTGGTGTGCGTGGTGTGCGTTCTTCTCAGAGCTTATTAGAAAACAAAGTATTTCAGTGTGCATTCAGTGTATTATGCAGTGGAACGTCGTTAAGAGTTGAGAGAGCACACAGATAGTGGACAGAACATCTGAAAGACAGGTATCAGATCTACATTGGGTCTGCATATTCTGCACCTTTGCCTTTTTTATCCCAATACATATACATGCGCGCACGCTCGTGCGCGCGCGCGCACACACACACACACACACACACACACACACACACACACACACACACACACACACACATACATACATACATATATTCGTCTAGTATCACTTAAAGTGGAAAGACGTTAAAGCGAAGAACCAGCCAACACATACATACATACAGAAAAACAATTTATTCAAACAAACGAAATAGTAAAACTTGAAACAGTATAAAAAAGGTCTAAAAAGTTCTGATATTCAAGTGTTAAGGCAATTCTGATATAATCAAGTCCATACAGTTAGATTTATACCCAGATTCAAGCACTGCAGTCTATAGAAGTAGAAGATTTTTTTTTCTAAAAACTTACCTGGATTGATATGGGGCAATTCCAGTGGCGTTCGGAAAGGTATAAATCAGCTGATGAATATTATATTTATGATAAGTCTATCAAAATGCATCACAGATACCACACTCTCTTCCTGCAATAGCATGAATGATAGGCTAAAATCGTTTTCCTTTCAGATATAGCATCACAAATTTCAAAGAAAGGGATGCACAACGTATGCCTTCAAAAAACTTTCAAGAGACGGCTCTCTAAAAAGATTTTTAAGGAAAAAAGAAATAAACATTCAACATGCATCCTCTCCCACCTTCTCGGAACAAGATGAACTGAAAACTAATGAGAAGAAGAAAAAACAATCATTGAATAAAATGCGGAGCTAAAAAAAAAGAGTTGCATTTAAAAGGAATTGAATGGAAACGAGAACAAAAGACCAAATCCAAATAATGACTTGACAGTCTTTCTTCTCGAAACTGGGAAATGTAAAGCGAATACTAAAATCACCTTGAAATATGCACATATCAATCAACTTTGTACTTCTGCTGCCAGAGATGCAATCTGTAAAAGATCAAAAACTGCTTCCAAAAGGTGCTTCAGTATAGTTGCAAAACCCTCATACAGTCAATTTCCTGATGTATACAAAGTGTGAAAGAGTGTTTGGTCTTTTAACAGCTGCCTTTTTGAAATCCAAACTCGTGTCTTCATTGTGATATAGCTTTACGGCACCAATTGCTTAGCTACACTGTCAACCGTTTCAATATACACAATAAGCTACAAAAAACATGTAATGGCTAAAACGTTTGATAAAGTGGTTTAAAGTTCAAAATGTTTAAAAATACAAAAAGTAAAGAAAAAAGTACCAACATTTTTTTTAAAAACATCTACAGATATTGTCCAGAATGATCGTATTATTCAACGTTGCACGGATCCATACTGGATAGCATTCTGGTTTCCACCATAAGCATTTTTAGAGAGAGAGAGAAAGCACATTGCACTATAGGCTTTTAGAGTCAACAAACGCACGTTTACACAAGTGTGCTCTTCCTATTTCCACACAAACTTACAATCATTCACAACATGTACTACTGCATTTAGAATCATTTCAGCACTTCAAACGTGGATGCCGATGAAATCTTGCTTTTCAAGGTCATATTTCAATGTCAGCCCCCTCCACACCACCCTTACCTTTTCTGTCACCTAACCCAATGCTGGCTTCGTGAATCTGTCCATTCGTAATAATAACCTCATGTTGAAAAGTCACTTCCATTCTGGCTCACGCCTTCCATGTGCATACATATCATATCCTCACTTTTTAACGACCACCAAAGAACATTTCAGTCTATGGCAAGCTCTGCCTCCTCCTGCTCCTCTCCTGGACTCTTCACGCCTTGCTTCTTTCCGTTCTTTACTCAGCCATGTCTTGCACTTCCTCCGGGGTCTTCCCTTCCACAGCCGCTTCTAGGGCCATGTCCCTCAGGAGCCATTCTTCGGAGGGGAGTTCCGACTTGTCGATCATCTCGAAAGACTCTTCCTTGTCCGACTCCTCGATCACCTCGAAAGACATATCCAGATCCACCTTCTCGGGCACGTTGGGGCTGAAGAGCGAGAGCAGGGAGTTCCAGGAGGCCGAAGGGAACACGGCCCCGACACCGGAGGCGTAGGCGTAGTCCTGCACCGCCTTTTCCGGCTCCCCCTCTTTCTTCACCGTCACGCCTTCGCTGCGCGCCAGCATGCTGCGAAAGATCCAGTGCACGGCCAACAAGCGCTTTCGGCGCTGTGGAAGCTGGAGAAAATTATCAGTGCGAAGGTCTTCGTACCTGCCCAGCATGAAGCGAGTTGGAGGTCATTTTCAGAATCTGTATGGTTGTTGAGAAAGGGAAGGTGTCAGGGAGGACAAGAAGCGGGTTAGTAGTGGTACAGGAGGAGGATGCCTGTTGGTAAGGACGGTACTACTAACTACGTTAAGTAACTATAAGGACGGTACTACTAACTACGTTAAGTAACTATCAGCTTGAAGTGTTCGGGGTTAACGTTGAGAAAAAGCTGTTGTAGTTGTTTCGACATTAAAATGACGTTTTCCTAATCTTGTCGCTTCTTTGTTATCAATAAAAACTGAATTCTGTACCTTTGCGCGGCTAAATCAAGATCAAGGTGTTAAGTCTAACTTGTCCTGGAATGAAGAGCTAATCTATGTTGGCACAGTCATGGCTTCTTCAACTTCTGTTCTATGTTCCCGAAGTATGGGAAAAACCTTAGGGCTTTCCTCTTCCCTCAGCTCTTTTTACCTTAAGTCACGGTACACTTTTCAGCGTGAAAATCAGCAGCTCTCCCCGAGGAGAACGCGTCGCCACAAGAGCAGTGCCACACTTTTTCTTCCTGTCTGCAATGCGTACTAGTAGTGTCTCCCTTTAAAAGTGACTTGTTTTTACACAATTGTCCCTGGACAACTCTCTTCTTACCACGACTCCTTTTACGTAGTCCGATAAAACGTGTGTTGCTCACGGAACCTTGGTTTATAGTCTACTATACTAGCACTAGCACCTAGATTACTTCTCAAGTTTTATTGAATGGGAGAACTGCAAAAGTTCCGATTCTAAAAAGATGGAAACAACGACTTGTCACTTTCTAAATGGGTGTCCGACCCCAAGACCACCAACTTAATCTAATCCAATCTTGTTAGTTTATAGCCCTGCCGACCACAGGGGCCATATCGGGGCTGTCACCTCAAAAAACTTTTCATCTCGGATTCAACTCAATCATATTTAGAGCCCCAATCCAATCTTTCGCGCCGCCGACCACAGAGGCCAACCTACCAAGTGTTTCAAATTTCTATTTTTAAAAAATTGCCGGGTTGGTTGCAAGAGATTAGTGTTTATGGGGGTTTTAACTCAGAACCGACCTAGAGTTCACCATGTTGAAAAGTACGTTTGCCGGGAGGCCATTCAAACAGTGTATGCCCTGTGCATGTACCCCGACGTGCATCTGTTAGAAAAACAAGCTTCTTGCAATATTAAAATCTGATAAATCAACAACCGCCGCAACCATCCTTTTTTGAAGCAAACGCGTTCAGATCCCTCCACGAAATAAACGTTTTCTAATTCTACCACTTTATATCTAACAAACTCCACTGCATTAAACATATTGTTTAAAACTATTTTCTTTGACTTCACATCCTTCCACGAAAGAAACGTTTTCAAATTCTACCACTCCATATCCAATAAGCTCCAATTCAGTAGAAAAAGTCTGTTAACTATTTTCTTCGACTCTCAAATTCTTCCACGAAAGAAACGTATTGAAATTCTACCACTCCCTATCCAAAAAGGTACATTGTACTGAAAAAAGAACTTTTTAAAAACCTCGGTTTTCTTCGATGTTAGACAAGGTGAGGGGCTGTTTTCCACCTGGGCACAGTCATTCCTTTAATCCCTGAAGAGTGAGATTTCAATAAAGACGTGTCATATTTCAGAAATATATAAACGAAGGGGGTCAGTTAATCCAATCCAATCCAATCCCGTTTATAGCTCCGAAGCAAAAAGAAGTGAAGAGAAGCGAAGAGAAAAACGAAGCAAAGCCAAGCAAAAATAAACAGAGAAAAAAGAACGAAGCGAAGAGAGTCGAGCGAAGCAAAAGCAGCATGGCAAAAGAAAGTTAAGAAAAGCAAAGCAACGCCAAGTCCAGCAAAAAACGAGATGGAAGCGAGGTGAAGAGAGAGAGAGAAAAAAAGAAACAAAGCGAAGAACACAGAAAAGGAGAGGAATGAACAGAAGAAAAATAAACGAGAAAAATTCAACGGAACAGTGAAAACATCCCCATTCCAAGCAAACAAACAGGCAAGCAACCATCAAAAAAAGACCCTGCTTAGACTTACACACACACACACACACACACACACACAACAACACAACACACACACACACACACACACACACCAGTACCATCAATGTACCATCTGGAAATAAAATTTTGACCCGACTTGAAACACACACACTCACAACACCACACACACACACCACACACTATCAATGTACCAGCTGGAAATAAAATTTTGACCTAACTTTTCACACACACACACACACACACCACACACAAACCACACTATCAATGTACCAGCTGGAAATAAAATTTTGACCTAACTTTTCACACACACACACACACACACCCACACGCACGCACACACACACCACACACCACACACACACCCACACACACAACACACACACACAAAACACACCACACACACACACACGCCAGCAAACCACCCCCCCCCCCACCACCCCCCCAAAAAACTCATGCTTTCATTCATACTCTTCAGTGAAGCTGCATTCTCCAGAGCTGGTATCCAGAATGGTGATGTCCGACTCTTCACTGTCCGACTCCTTCAGGACGATCTCCTTGGGCAGCTTGTTGCCGCTGCTTGCCGCTACTGGACCTCCCGCTGGGCTCCCGTTCCTCAACATCTGGACCCTCACGTGGGGTTGGGTCACGTTGCAATCATGAGGCTAAGGGGTGGGGAAAGGTGGAGGTGGGGGGTGAGGGGAGAGAGGGAGGAGGGTGGGTGGGGGGAGGAGGAGGTGGGGGGGGGGAGGGGGGGAGGGAGGAGAGGAGGTGGGGGGGAGAGAGGTGGGATGGGGGAGAGAAGGAGGTGGGATGGGAGGGGGAGGGAGATGGAGAGTGGGGATGGGGGGAGAGGAGGAGGTGGGATGGGGGGGAGAGAGGGTGGGATGGGGGGGAGAGAGGAGGTGGGATGGGGGAGAGAAGGAGGTGGGATGGGGGAGAGAGAGGGGTGGGGTGGGAAGGGATAGGGAATAAAGCAAAATAGAGATAAAATAGAGAGGGAGAGAGGGGGGAGGGGGCTGGGGGAGAGGAGGAGGTGGGATGTGGGAGAGAGAGGGGGTGGGGGGTGGGAAGGGATAGGGAATAAAAGCAAAATAGAGTAAAATAGAGAGGGAGAGAGAGGGTAGGGAGAGGAGAGAGAGGGGAGAGAGTTGGTGGTGGTGGGTGTGGTGGGTGTGTGTGTGCGTGTTGTCTGTGTGTCGCGTGCGTTTCCATTTTATTCTTTTTTTTATTCTTTTATTTCCAGGATAATGGAATAAGTGCTCAAGGTCTTATTTCTGCATCCAGTCTGTGTGTATGCAGATTTTGTCCCCACCGGCACACAATGGCCTATTCTAAAAACAAAACAACAAAAAACACAAAAAACGGAACAGGTTTTAACGTGTGCCCAAGACGTTCTGCGTGCGTTCGCACACGGGACCTCGGTTTATAGTCTCATCCGAAAGACGTTTTGGAGGAGTGGAGTCAACATTGATGTTAACTCCTGGGGGAAAGATCCCCTTACACCGGATTCGATCGCGAGCGCAATCCGCAATGCTCTAACCACCAGACCATCCATGCGTCCTTTATGCGTGCGTCTGTGAGTGTGTGCGTGCGGGCGTATGTTCGAGCGCACGTGCGCACTATGACAGAGGAATGTTGGGGGGGGGGGGGGGAGGGTTTTTTTCAAAAACACAGAACGCAAGCAGACGACACAATGAAGGAAGACAAGACATGGGAAGAGAAAGAGGAAGGGATGCGACAGAAAGAAATGACAGCTTTTTCCCCCTCCATTACCTTTTTTGCCTGTCCTTTCGTTCTCGGGCTGTTGTGGTGCTTCCCCAAAATACGTTCCATTGCTTTCAATGTTCTGCACACACACGCGCGCGCACCCGCGTGAACGCACGCACGCACACACACACAAGAAAATGTATTGCTAATTCGATGTACCATCTGGAAATTAAAATAATGACTTGCACACACACACAAGCAAATTTATTGCTTATTCGATGTACATCTGGAAATTAAGATAATGACTGACTTTCACACACACACACATACACACACGCGCGCGCGCAAATGTATTGCTTATTCAATGTACCATCTGGAAATTAAAATAATGACAGACTTTCTCACACACACACACACACACACAAACACACACACGCGCGCGCGCGCGCGCGCGCGAAATGGTGAAGTAGAAAAGAAAAAAATTATAGGTGGCCGTGGCTTTTTTTAAAGAAGTTACTTATCACATAATATTACTGCGTTTTTTATGTTGTACAAAAGGATGATTGGTGGGTGTGTGAGAGATATAGAGAGAGTGTGTATGTGAGAGACTGAGTTAGTATATAATAGTATATTCTACATACGTATGTGTAGCTGTAGCAAAATTATTTTGTCGATCCGCGTCAAGTTTAGCATACTATAGTGGGCTTAAACCATACAAATATTTACATGGTCATCATCATCACTATCGTTGTCATCATCATTATTATTGTAGATATTATTATTATTATCATCATCATCATCATTATCATCGTCACGATTAACACTTGTAGTAATTGTAGTAGTAGTAGTAGTAGTAGTAGTAGTAGTAGTAGTAGAGGTAGTGGTAGTGGTAGAGGTAGTAGTAGTGGTAGAGGTAGTAGTAGTAGTAGCAGTAGCAGCAGTAGTAGTGGTAGTGGTAGTGGTAGTGGTAGTGGTAGTAGTAGTAGTAGTAGTAGTAGTAGCAGTAGCAGTAGCAGCAGTAGTAGTAGCAGTAGTAGTAGCAGTAGTAGTAGCAGTAGTAGTAGTAGCAGTAGTAGTAGTAGTAGTAGCAGTAGCAGCAGTAGTAGTAGCAGTAGTAGTAGCAGTAGTAGTAGTAATAGTAGCAGCAGTAGTAGTAGAAGTAGTAGTAGTAGTAGTAGTAGCAGTAGCAGTAGCAGTAGTAATAGTAGTAGTGACGACGACGTACTCCTACTCCTGCTCCTGCTCCTACTACTACTACTACTACTACTTTGAAAAACACTTTAAGCAGTATACTTACTGCCCCATTGTGTACTTCAGTGACTGCACACAAAGAAAACTGTGATAAAACACCTGAGTATATAGACTGCAATGCCAGAAGAGCAAGAAGAAGAGCAACAACAACAACAACAACAAAGAAGAAGGAGGAGGAGGAGAGGAGGAGGAGGAGGAGGAGGAGGAGAGGAGGAGGAAGAGGAGGAGGAGGAGGAGGAGGAAGAGGAGGAGGAGGAGGAGGAGGAGGAGGAGGAGGAGGAGGAGAGGAGGAGGAGGAGGAGAGGAGGAGGAGAGGAGGAGGAGGAGGAGAGGAGGAGGAGGAGGACGAAGAAGAAGAAGAAGAAGAAAAAGAAGAAGAAGAAGAAGAAGAAATAAGAAGAGACAGAGGAGGTGGAGGAAGAAAAGAAGAACAACAACATTACCAACGACGACGACGACGACGACAAGTAGAAGAGGAAGATGAAGTAGAGGAGGAGGATGGTGCGGAAGGGCAAATAGAGGGGTAAAAATCAACAAAGTAAAGAAGGACGAAAAGGAAGAAAGGGAACAAGACGAAAAAGAACAACAGCAACAACATCAAACAACAACAACATAGAAAGAAAACTATTTTCGTGGATGCAATGCAAAGCAATCCACTCCAATGCTATGCAAGCAGCAACAGGGCTGTACATCCTCATACTTATTCTTCGTGTACTTGCTGTCTCACAAAAGATTCCCAGCTGTGATATGATGAGTGAGACATGACCCAGTGCGCATTGTACATGACCCCGTCCTCCCCTCCCCTCCCCTCTCGCCACCCCCACCCCACCCCACCAGGGTGCTTTAAGCCCAGGGTCAATCTAATCAAATCTTGTTTATAGCCCCGCCGACGACAGAGGCCATATCAGGGCTGTCACCTCCTCAATTGGAAA
>CM054146.1:51867757-51880257 GCA_028751875.1 Rapana venosa
TTTCTGTCTTCGTATCGATGTCTGCAAGCAGAACATGAAAATTATTAACAAAATACCGATCACTTATGTTTGATAGAACAGCATGTCTAACTTCCGTGCATAAAAGAAAAATCATCACAACTGACAAAACAGACTGGAAATGTTGAGTATACACTCAAGAGAAAGCTGAACATGTTGCAATTCTAAATGCTTTTTCGTGACTTTCGAGAAAAGAGAAACGAGGTGCATACAATTTAACACTACTACAATACTAGAATCGGCATATACGGGCGTATGAAAGTACTTGCATTATATATAGCCCATTCATTTCACAATGCAATAACACTTCAATAAGACTTGACATGACCATGACATGGTCATGTCACACGCTCCTCTGGTCTTGCTAAAACAATCCTACAAGGCACAGTGAGGGGAGGAAGAAGAAGAGGCAGACAAAGGAAGAGATGGGAGGGCAACATTCGAGAGTGGACAGACATGGAGCTGAGAGACACCCTGAGGGCGGCTGAGAGACGAGAGGACTGGAGAAAGGTGGTTGACAAAGCTTCGAAGGTGCCCCAAAGGATTCGGAATCTGAGAGATCGGTGACGGTAACGGTGACGGTTAAGACTTGATAAATCACACGTTGCGAGAGTCGTTGCATATCATGGATGTTCGCACAACAACACGTCGATAAAACATACGCCTACTCATGAGTACACATACGCGGGGTGCATTGGTGGTCTAGATCAGAGGTAATGTGCCTGCCTTGAAAGCGGAAAGCACGGGTGCGAGTTTCATCCCAGGTTGAGCTCAAAGCTTTTCTTCTTTCACCCCACCGGCTAGACCTTGATTGGCGCTAGTCTTTTGGATGAGACAATAAACCAAGGTCTCATGTGCAACACGCATTTAGCGCACCTTGTGTGGAATGGTGGTCTAGAGGTAACGCGCCTGTCTAGAAAGCGAAAAGTCCGGGTCGGAAGTGTGCGGTGGTTCGAATCCCGTTTGGACCCGAAACTTTTCCCCCATCCATTACACCACGAGTGGTGGTCTGGGCGCTAGTCTTTCGAATGAGACGATAAACCGAGGTCCCGTGTGTTACACAAAATTTTTCAGCGCACGTAAAAGAACCCACGGGAACAAGAAGAGTTGTCCCTGGCAAAATTCTTAGAAGAAAGCCACTCTGACAGGGGAAACAAATACAGTTGCAGACAAACAAACAAAAAGGGTGGCGCTGAGCTAACCCCGGATAGAGCAGCCCGACTTTCACACAGAGAAATCTCGTGACTTAAAAGTGGTATTAATAAATTTAATAAATTGAAGAACCCATGGCACGCACGCACGCACACACACACACATACATCCCCCCAACACGCACACTCCCCTCACACCCACACACACGCACGGAGGTCTCACCCAAAGAGATACCAGTCGTAGGCAAGCGTCAGATACATGATTTCAGCGGGTTCCAAACTGGGGTGGACCAAGCCATCCGCCCACAGCGACAGACGGAGGAGGGAGACGAAGAGCGGGGTACGGTCCCACCCCGATATACAGTGCACCAACAACCCTTGCTGCCCTAAGACACACACACACACACACCGAGCATTTTCATTTCATTTCGTGTTGTTTTATAGTCCCACCGATCGACCACGCAGGCCATGTCAGGCCTGTTGTCCTATTCAGTTTCTGTAAAAATCCAATAACATTCACGTGAATGAGCTACAGCGATGACAAAAATAGCAATAAAGATTTGTTAACTTTTTTTTGGCAGGCCATCCGGCCCATAGAAACAGGAAATGATGTCATGTATGATTTGTGTAAATAATACGCAAAGAACGAATGTGCTTCATGCAATTTTGCTAAGTATGTAATAATGTCAAGAATAGAGAGTGTGATTATGTTAAGATTGAACTTAAGTATACGATTATGAAAAGATTTGTTTAGGTACATAAACACGCAAAGTATAAACAGTATGCACAGAATAGACGCACAGTATGTAAAAGCATGCAAATGATGAAAAGTTTGTGATTATGCAAAGAATAAATTTCAAGTATAAAACATGTAACCTGCCGCCATGGTGCAGTGGTTAGCGCCGTGAGTTACGGACTAAGGTCGCAGGTTCGAACCCCGTAAGAGCCATTGAGATTTTTTCTAAATTCTGGCCGGTTTTGCCATTAGCTCATTGGGAAGACCGGGACCACACAGTCGACCTTCGTCCACTTAATCGCGATGCGAATTTGAGAGTGTTGCTCAAATTACCTGACCAGCACTGCAGGTGTCTGTATCTTTCGGCTCGGTTGACACGGGGATATCTTATAACAGGAAGCGTAGAGTACAGCCCTGTCAAGTAGTCTCAATAGCACGTGCTCTTCCATAGCAGCATCATTACATCATCCTCACTGATCACCAGGCAATAAAAGAAAAATGTCTAATTTGGTCGTCCCGGTTGCTCTAGTCTCATGGTGACCTCGCTTTTGATTTAATAATAATAATGTGTGGAATTTATATAGCGCTGAATCTTGTAAAGCAAGAAATCAACGCTTCTGCGCCTGTGGTGACTTAGTGCCAAAGCCTTCGGGACTGGAGGTTCGCACGAAAAGGTCGTTGGGGGGACGTTGTGGTGGGTCGTCACCTTGGGTGGGCGTCTTCCCCAGTCTGGGTCCGCGAGTAAACTATAGCTGTTGTCTGTAGGGGGCTGAGTAAGTGGTGTCCTGCAAATGTTAGCTCAGAACAGACACCACCAAAGTGACCCAGCAGCAGTGCAGGGCCCATCTGGCTGGTGGCTCCACGGCGGTCTAACACTGATAGACTCCCTGTGGATTTCCGACGGTGATGATGTGATTGATGTAACGAATCTGGATTTGTTTGTCTTTTTACAAGATTCAGCGCTATATAAATTCCATATGTTATTATTATTATTATATGGCTGGGGTGAGGAGATTGGAACGAGTGGCGAGGGAGTACTTAGGTAAACAATAAGTGACCATGTAAAGAACAAACATGACGTATGTAATCATGTAAAAGGTAAATAGGTAATATTGCAAAAATATACAGGAGAGGAAGCTAGTAAAATGACGAAACATCTGGTACAGTGATTTTTTTCAGTGTATTATAAGCGTACCTGAAATATATTCTGTTGGGAATTTTTTTTTATTTGGTTTGTGTTTTAGTTTGCTTTTTTTCGGGGGGGGGGGGGGGGGCATAAGACGCAGAGCATACGTTCATGTATGAGACAGCCAGAGGCAAGATGGGGGAAAAACCGAAGAAAAAATTCAAAGAGGAAAAATCAAAGAATTTTTTTTAACTCGGGAGTAAGGGAGGAAGATGAACATCTCAAGGCAGAAGATAAAGAGAAAAGATGTGAACTATAACTTTAAATATCAAACCAAAAAAAAATATTTAAGAGACCAGCCGACAATTACGAATAGAGGAAGAAGAGAAGGGGGAAACATGGGTCAAGACCAACAAGGATCAAAAGAAGAAGGCTTGTAAACATGTTGAAAAGAACATTCAGAACACCGGGCTTATCTCATGCATACGAAAAGGCCTAAGCGCTCACAATAGCGAACTTGTTCAACCAGGCATAGAAAAACATTAACTGTCACATAATTACACTTCTGTACATATACACACACGCACGCACTCATGTGCGCGCGCGCGCGCGCGCGCGCGCACACACACACACACACACACACAACAACGGGGAGGGGGGGGAACTGGATGTACAAAAGCACATTATTCAATTATCCTCGAAATTAAAAAAAGAAAAGAAAAAAAAACTCTCATACACACACACCGCGCGCGCGCGCGCACGCACACACACACACACACACACACACACACACACACACACACACACACACACACCACACGCACACGCACACACGAGAGAGACAAAACTCACGCACGTTCTAAATTGCAAGATTATAGACTGTAAAATCTACCTCGCAGTTACATATCCAGACTCGAGATATTTCGCCGTTATACCTAAAACCACAAAAACAATGACAACCAGTAATAATTATTATTTCACGATTTCTAATATCTTTCTGAACAGCGAAGTTTCGAAAAATAAGTTAAGGGCGAGGGAGCCTTTTTTGTAATTTTGATAGTTTAGGAAAAACAGACGATTAAAAGGAAAAAGATCGAATGTACTGGTTCTCTAAAATTACCAGCTACCTTCCGTCGAGACCGTTCTTGTTCTTCAATTTACGGTCCTTTCTCTTTTTCACGTCTTTCTTTTCCCCGTTCGTCGATTAGAGCTCCGAGGTTCACCAATACTGAAATTTTGTGTATGCAACCTCAGAGCTCTGGCTAAGGACAAAAAATTATGTAAAGGACAAAAGAGTCCAAGTCCAAGTCACCCCTTACAAACCGAATCTAATAATATGGGGAAAGGGGGTGTGTATTCAGCTTTCATTGTCAACATAATGTTTGTCTTTGTCTTTTTTTCTTCAAAAAACACGGATCAGTTTATTTTGTTCGGTAGTATGGCTGCCTATATGGCAAGTCTTAAAAAAAAATTAAAAATTCACAGCCATACACGCAAACTTATCCAGTTACTTGACGGTCTCACTGCGACTCCTCCTCCTTCCTTTTCGTCGTCTTCTTCTTCCTCCTCCTTCCTTTTCGTCTTTTTTTTTTCTTCTCCTCCTTCCTTTTCTTCTTCTTCTTCTTCCTCTTCTTCTTCCTTTTCTTTTTCTTCTTCTTCTCCTTCATCATCATCATCATCATCATCATCATCATCAGTGACACACACAGAGAGTACATACTCTGGGGTAACCCCACCAGGGTGTTAGCTGAGGAACGCCCGACAAAAGTGCGGCGTTTACCCTGCATAAAACAAACGTGGCCTGTTTCTGTGTCTGGTCTTCTAAACAACGTGTGGACTCACCTTGCGCAATCAGCTTGACCATGGCTTGGACATAGTTCTGTGTAATTTCCAGCAAGTCCCATTCCTGCCCACACACAATTAACGCAGAGTGATTACGACACATCTTTAATAACAAATAATAATACGCAACGAGGAAAGAATCCTCCAACAATGAACTCATCAGGAGAACTGACAACAGAGAGGAATGGAAGGCCATGATCGCCGATGTCTGCAACAGACCTGGCACATGAAGAATAATTCGCTTGATCATTATTCTTCTTGACGATCATAAATATGAATAAATCATCAGTATATTTCTGGGGGTTTTTTCGTCGTCATCGTGGTCGTCGTCATCTTCTCCGCTTTTTCTTCTTTTTAACCCCATCATCATCACATTATCATCATTATCGTCATCACTACGATCATCAAAAGAACACCGATGTCTGTATGCAAGTGGAAAAAAACCTGAAAGAGCCCCCAGCATCCCCACCAGAGGAGAGGGGGGGAGGTACACCTAACAACATCACAACATAATCATCAAACGTAGTCACTGAGATTTAACCTAATGCAATTTCCAGTTATCACACTGATGACATGTCTATAAGTCCTTGGATGAGACTATAAACCGAGGCCCCGTGTGCGAACGCATGCAGAACATCTTGCGCACACGTTAAATCCTGTTCCGCTTTTCGAAAGAGTAGGCCATTGTGTGCCGGTGGGAACAGATGACAATTTACAAAACCACATACACACGGGGACTGGATGTAAAAAAGAAAAAAAAGGGAAAAAAAGCACATGAGTGTTTATTCCATTATCCTCGATGTAACCCCAAAAAAATTTAATTACAATCTGAGCGCTTTGATTTGTTGCTTTACAAGATTCAGCGCTATATAAATTCCATACATTATTATTATTATTATTATTATTATATTATTATTATTTTATTATCTAACTTGTCTCACCTTCTGTTTGCTCCAATCGATGTCCATCTGACGGAGAATTGAACCCTCTGCCCCCACGTTTAGCACGGCGTTGTTCTGGGCCTGAACGGTGAGGAAGACAACGGTTATGTCTAACGTTTTTTAAAAGATATTTAAAACCAAATTATTATTACAGCTTAACGCTTAGAGAACTGCAAAGACTATCCCAAAGGCTTTTCTTTATGAGCCTTTTGAGTGTGTGCTGAAGAAAAGCTTATTATTAACAGTATCATTAACCGTGGTGGTGGTGGTGGTGGTGGTGGTGGTGGTGGTGATAGTGGTGGTGGTAGTGGTAGTGGTTGTAGTAGTAGTAGTAGTAGTAGTAGTAGTAGTAGTAGTAGTAGTAGTAGTAGTAGTAGTAGTAATAGAGGTAGTAGTAATAGTAATAGTAATAGTAGTAGTAGTAGTAGTAGTAGTAGTAGTAGTAGCAGCAGCAAGTACAGAAGCAGCAGTAGCAGCAGTAGTCAGAGTAGCAATAGTAGTACTACCACTGGCAGTAGTAGAAGTAGCAGTGGTGGTGGTGGTGGTGGTGGTGGTGGTGGTGGTGGGTAGCAGTGTTATCATTACTATCATTTTCATTATTTTGTTGATTATTCCAAGACCCTTCAAAACCTTGATCGTCACAACTTCGTCCAAAATTGACCATGTTTAATGATATAGTAATATCTAAACATTATATATCTTTGGAACTAAACATAACCATCTCCATTTCCTTCCGTCACAGCCTATGACCGGTTTTTCAGTCGTTCACACATTCTTTAACCCCCCCAAAAGGTGTATCAATGACTACAGATTTGAACCATGCCTGCTTTTTAATCCTAAAAAAGGGCATTGTGTACATTCTGGCATGAAACGGTCGCTTTTGACACGTATATACTAGTTGCACGAGTTTTCAACGAGTGCGGCTCAAGATGTTGCGCGGGAAATTCGCACACAGAATCTCAACTTATAGTCTCATCCAAGTGACAGCTTGTTAGGACTGATGTTTAATTATGACGGTGCGGGGGGGGGGGGGGGGAAGATGGCCTAAACCCAGAGGGCTCAACAGAGATTCCTGTCTCCTCTGTGTGTTCCTTTATCTGGTGGGATATGTTCTGCCTGGGTTCCTGTGCCTGTAACTCTTAAAGTAGGTCTGCCTGCTGGCTTCAGCCGACACATTCCGACTTCAGTATAGCTTTTTTTTTTTACACGATGCGTGTTGGGTTAGATTTGTGTTTCCACAACCCACCTGAACGCCGACATAAAATCACGGAATATTTACCGTGATTATTCCATCTTTTGCATAGATTTTACTGTGCATCTTCTTCTTCTTCCTTTTTTGTCATGTTTCTCCCAGGGAAGGTTTGACATTGATGAGCCTTCTCCATCTCTGTGCTGTGCATATTCTATCTTTTTGCGTGCATGTCCATTGTGGGAATAAAGGCACCGATAAGTCTTTGTTGTCCGTCGTGTCCGACGATGACCTCCAAAACAGCAGAGGAGGCAGCTGCTGTTTTGGAAACTGGGCAGAAATTTGATTATAGTGGAGATGCCTTGCCCACAGTACATCCCCACTCTCTCGGCCAAGTGGGCATAAGTTCAGTCAGCGTTGGAGATGTTCTCCAAAGGCCAACCAGCCCCAGGGCTGCAGCACATGAGGACTGTGCGAGTCAAGCCTCCTAGTCAGAGTCATAGTCAATCACTAAAGACTAAGCTGTAAAGTGGAATTCCATGAGTGGAAAAGCCACTGGTCATACAGCTTCTCACCTTGCTGTTGCCCCCAGCTTCAATGGTTTAATCAAGAACTGTGATAAAGCCCAGGTGCTGACGGCACAAGTCTACTACACTTCCAGTTGACCTGGCAGATACGGGGAGAAAAATCCCCACCCGTAATTCACCATCCCCCGCTTCCGAGATTGGATGGAACCCACGTCTTCATGGACATACAGGATGGAAGCCAAACTGTCTTAACCACGCGGCGATAGCGTCCGTTACAGACACATGTATCTAACAATAACAACAACAACAACAACGTGAAGAAGAAGCTACCTCATTCCAGTTGTAATGCAGGCCTTCAGCCTTCCTGCCCTTGGAGTTCCATTCGGCAAAGAATTCGCAACCTGCAACAAGAAAAGTTTGTTTTAAAAAACCTCTTATTGACTGTTAGAGCATTCATGCATGCGTGCACGCACGCATATGCACGCACGCACACACACACGCACACACACACGCAGCACGCACAAACGCACGCACAAACTTACGCACGCACGTATACACACACGCACACATTTCGTCTAATATCACTTTAAGTGAACAGACGTAAAATTGAAGACACACACGCACACAAACATACAGAGCATCTTACGCACATGTTAAAACCTGTTCCACTACTGCACACACACGGGGACTAGATGGAAAAAGCACATGAGTGCTTATTCCATTGTTCTCGAAATATAAAATAAAATGACACCCACCCCCCTACACACACACGTTTAATGAAATCAATTTATGTTTTAAAAAATCATCTTTTACGAGCTTTGAAAAATAATACTTAATAAAATTTTAAAAGTGTCGCTGAAATTTGTACTTTTGTTTAGGTTTCTTTTGAGAAAAGGGGAGACGGTTGTTGACTTTTTTTTTTAATAACCCGATACCAAAAAATAGCTCCACATTGAATAATAAGCATTAGCCTATCAGTATCGGCATTTTAACTAATACAAGTACACGATCTTTCATAAAAAACGAATATAAACAAATCAAAATTACCCGGGTAGGGAAAGGAGATCAGGTCGAAATCCTTATACCGTTTCTCCTCGTCTGCTTTCTCTGAAGATGAAACTCTGCACATCAACAACAACAGTATGCAGTTATAAAGCAAACAGGTGTAAAATAAACAGTTATTTTTAAAAGGTTATTTTAACAGCAGTTTCGAAAGAAAGTGGAAAGACGATCATTTTGGCATAGTTTTCTTTGGGGTCCTCTGCTAGAGGTCAGAGACTCACCAATGGTGAGATTTTGCGTATGCCATTTATTCTTGTTTTCTATTTTATTCTTTTATACCGAGGATAATGGAATAAGCACTTATTTGCTTTTTTACATCCAGTCCCCGTGTATATGCGGTTTTGTGAATTCTGTCATCTGTTCCCACCGGCACACAATGGCCTACTCTTACGTTAAGGTAGCAGTATTCTGACTTCGGGGTGATATTTAAATACAACACCAATGCGTACAAAAGATAGAGAAGGGGGGGGGGGCAGACAGACAGAGAGACAGAGACACAGAGGGAGGAAGGGAGACAGAGACACAGAAAGAGCGCGAGAGAAAGGGCTGAGAAAGAGAGACCGAGAGAGACAGAGACACAGAGATCTAGACAGAGAGTTGTTGTTGTGATTAAATTTTAAGTCCCAGCGGAGATTTCCGATTTAGGAACTGCTGAGTATGTGTCATAGTGTCAGGAAGGACGGTGGCAGGGTGGTTAAGACGTTTGCCTGCCAACAAGTAAATCGTGAGGTTCTGGGTTCGATTCCCAGCCTCGCCCTTTCTTCCCAGTTTGACAAAAAAATCGAACTGAATGTCAAAGTCCTTCGGATGAGACTATAAACCGAGGCCCCGTGTGCGAACGCATGCAGAACATCTTGCGCACACGTTAAATCCTGTTCCGCTGTTCGAAAGAGTAGGCCATTGTGTGCCGGTGGGAACAGATGACAAAATTAAAAAACGGCATACACACGCATTTTAAAAAAAAGCGCTTTGATTTGTAGCTTTACAAGATTCAGCGCTCTATAAATTCCATACATTATTATTATTATTATGTAAGGAGAAAGTTGTGGGGAGGTAGCAGTAGGATGGTCTGTGGAATAACGGGGCTGTCTGACAGATGTCTTGTGGCCTGTGAGTTGGTCCTCTACAGAATCAGTGGGGAAGAGGTTAGAGGGATGGTTAAGGATCAGGTAGAGCTGATAGAGGCAGTAGAATGTGACGGGTCAGAGGCAGAGAGAAAGTGTTGGGGTAGAAGGGATATATACCTACATGTTGAGGCCAACCGAGAGAGGGCGGGCGAGGGAGGGAGAGAGGAGAGAGAGAGGGAGGAGGGAGAGAGAGGGAGGGAGGGGGGGAGAGAGAGGGAGGGAGGGAGGGAGAGGGAGGGAGGGAGAGAGGGAGGGAGGGAGGGAGAGAGGGAGGGAGGGAGGGAGAGAGGGAGGGATGGGAGAGAGGGAGGGAGGGAGAGATAGGGGGGTGGGGGAGAGAAGGAGGGAGAGAGAGATAGGGGGGTGGGAGAGAGAGACAGAGAAAGAGAGAGAGAGTGGGGGAGGGTGGGAGAGGAGAGAGACAGACAGAGAGTGGGGGAGAGAGGGAGGGAGAGAGAGGGGGAGGGGAGAGAGAGAGAGTGGAGGAGAGAGAGAGAGAGAGAGGGAGAGGGAGACAGACAGACAGACAGACAGACAGACAGAGGGTTTTCTACTTACGTCAAGCCGTACTTGACCTTGGCGTCCTCCACCATGAGGTCACAGATGTGATGGACGTTCAGTTTGTTCAACAGTTCTTTGTCCTTGTTCACCTTGACCCGGAAGTACTCGTCACTCCTGCGCAGGCGCAATGACATTTACGTTTTGTTAGTTACATACTGCTGTTGAATTCTAATGTCCATCACGTCATTATAATTTTTTTTTTAAACCTGAGGAAGGCGAAAGCCAAAATATCGGGGAAAATCTATATATGTTGATTGTTCTACTTTTACTCTGTGTGATTATATATATATATCCTAAAACAGTATTGTGTTGCATTGTATTGTGTTGTATTGCATTGTATTGTACTGTGTTTTATTTTACTGTATTGTATTGTATTGTGCTGTACTGTGTTGTATTATGTTTTTTGGTATCACAGCAGATTTCTTTGCGTAAAATTCGGGCTGCTTTCCTGAGGAGAGTGCACCCAATCCAATCCAATCATCTTGTTTATCGCCCCGCCGACCACAGAGGCCATGATTATGGGAGCTATCAAAAGACAACGCATCATCACAAGAGTAGTGCCACCTTTAAGGGGTTTAATTTCCCTGTCTGCATGCATATCTATATATTTCGTTTCCCTATGAGGGTTCTATTTTTTCCTACATATTTTTTCCCCAAGGACAACTCTTATTGCCGTGGATTTCTTTAATCGTGTGCTGAATACTTATCACACACGCACGGGACCTCGGTTTATCGACCCATCTAAAAGACTAGCACCCGGACCACCACTCAAGGTCCAGTAGATGGGGTGGGGTGGGAGGGAAGAGAGTACTTGCACAAACAGGGATCGATCCTGCGCTTGTCTTTTATTATTATTTTTTTTATCATTATTTTATTCTTTTATATCGAGGATAATGGAATAAGCACTTTTTTTAAAATCCAGTCCCCGTGTGTATGCGGTTTTGTAAATTAGTGGTCAGAGCGCTAGCTTTCCCCCAGCCAAGTTAAGCAGCGTCGAGCGTGGTTACCAATTGGATGGGTGACCGTTTGCGCGCCTTGGCTTCAGTACAGTTCCCCCAGTTCACCCAGCTGTAAATGGGTACCTGCCCTCTTTAGGGTCAGGGAAGGTAAAGCAGCGAGGAAGAGGAGATGGGCGCCGCCCTCAATATGCTGGCCCTAGAGAAGTGAGGTCTCTGACGCCTCGTTCCCCTACGACCTTATAGGTTATGGGACTCCTTTACCTTACCTTTTTACCGGCACACAATGATCTACTCTTACGAAAAGCGGAACAGGATTTTAACGTGTGCGCAAGATGTTCTGCGTGCGTTCGCACACGAGGCCTCGGTTTATAGTTTCATCCGAAGGACTTTTGGGGAGAGTGGAGTCTGCACTGATGTTGACTCCAGGGGAAAATATCCCTTTGAACGGGAATCGAACCCGGGTCGTCAGGTTGCGAGCGCAATGTCCTAACCACTAGGCTATCCCGTCTCCCTGTCTTCTAGGCGGGTGCGTTACCTCTAGACCACCAATCCACCCATATAATAAATGAATTCCGCTCTGCCATCCCTAGTACATCAGAAACAGTAAGAAACATGGTTAATGTGAAAGACAAGCTTCCGACTCATTCATTCCTACCTTCTTTCTTACCCCCCCCCCTTCACCTCCCTTCAGCTCCCTGTAGAATCGTTGGCGCACGGCTCTAGCTTTTTTTTTCAGGCCGTGTCTCTTGGGGTAAGTGGGAACCTGGCGGAGCCTATTCCTCTCCAGGTATAAGGTGCATGCTGGGTATGTTTACGTTTCTGTCCCGTACACACACATATATATTGTGTATGGTTTTCTTTATTATTCTTTTATTTGGAGGATAATGGGATAAGCACTCGTGTGCTTTTTTCATCCAGTCCCCGTGTGTATGCAGTTTTGTAAAATGTGTGCGTGTGCACACGCGCGCACGCGTCCGCACGTACGTACCCACGTTTTCTCTATTCTGATCTGTCACCATTTCTATATGCTTAATCACAATTCATTCAACAATGGTTGACAAAGCTTCGAAGGCGCCCCCCAAAGGATTCAGGAATCTGAGGGATCCGTGACGGTGACGTGAGGAATCACAATTCTATAACACAAGACATATCTTGTGTGAGGGAGGGCGGGGGATGGGGGGGGGGGGCGGTGGGAGGTCCACTTGCCCTCACCCCCACCCCACCCCCCTCAAAAACATGAAACAAAAAGCATCTCACCATC
>CM054146.1:51887757-51997757 GCA_028751875.1 Rapana venosa
TGTGTGTGCGAATGGGTCATTTCCGTCACGCGTGTATTTTGATTCCCTTTGGTTTAGATGTTTCATAAAACCAGTTATCACAATAATTGAATCAGATTATATAGCATCAATAAACGAACACAAATTGCATACGTACCGGGTGAGTTTTTTCCTCCTGAAAAACAGTAACAAAAAAACCCGATAAAACAACCTGTTTCTTCCCTTTTTGCGCGCGCGCACGCACACACATACACACACACACACACACACACACAAAAGCATGCACACAAGCACGCACGCACACACACATGCGCGCGCGCACGCGCACAAACACACATGCGCGCGCGCACACACACACACACAAAAGCATGCACGCGCACACACACACACACACACATACGCGCTCGCGCACACATTGTGACAAGGCTGGACATACGCGCACGCACCAGCACACACGTGCGTGCATGTGCGCTCGCGGCTTCTTTTAATTTCTGTGCTTGAAGGTAATGGTACCAACAACAACGAAAGAATAGATTATTAAGCTCATATAAAACACATAACATTCATACCATAAGCTAAACACAATAAATGTCACGCGTAGTGCTTACATTATTAGTACTTTTACATTTTAAACTGTTATAAAGAATAGCGCAGGGTCCAAGTGGATAACGCAAGGGATGTAATCGTAACCGGTCCTTCTAAATCTGTGTCGCAAGTCTGAATCCTCTGTGTCGCAAGTCTGAATCCTCTGTATCGGGAGTCTGAATCCTCTGTGTCGCGAGTCTGAATCCTCTATGTCGCGAGTCTGAATCCTCTGTGTCGCGAGTCTGAATCCTCTGTGTCGCAAGTCTGAATCCTCTGTGTCGCGAGTCTGAATCCTCTGTGTCGCGAGTCTGAATCCTCTATGTCGCGAGTCTGAATCCTCTGTGTCGCGAGTCTGAATCCTCTGTGTCGCGAGTCTGAATCCTCTGTATCGCAAGTCTGAATCCTCTGTGAGCACTGAAGCTTACCTGCATGCTCGTTTGTATGAGCATGTAGGCCTATGTGTAGTGTGCGTGCGCGAAGAAATGGTGAGATCACATTTTCATAATATCACACAATTTCTTTTCTAGACCACCGGGTATATTCGTGTTTTCGTAACCCACCGGACGCTGACATGAATTACAAGATCTTTAACGTGCCTCCCTGATCATCTGCGCTGCATGTGTACATACACGAAGGGAAAGTACTGGCAGGTCTGCACTTGAAGCTGACCTGGGAGATCGTAAAAATTCCCACCCCTGATAATCCAGACACCGCCGAGATTCGAACCCACGACTTCATGGACCCACAGGAATGAAGTCGAACGGTCTAACCACTCGGCTATAGCGTCCGTTGTTGTGGTCTCGATGTTAATGTTACACAGTTAACCATCATCTTGGAAGGTAAAAAAAAAAATGGGCCCTTCCACACCGGCTCGCAAGTTCGTTTTTTTTTTTTTTTCTTTCGGAGGGTCAAGAAGAGGGGGAGGGGGCAGGAAATCATTCTAGACGAGAGCTTTCTGACAATAACTGTGGTAAAGATAGTGCGTATTTACTTTTCCTGCTTTTGATACATTCAATATTTTTTGCACTGCAACGATAGGTTTGCTATAAAATTTGACAGAGGAAAAACGGCGGCTATGGCTAATACTGTGACATTCTAGAGAAATAAAAGTATCAATAGTGTGCCAGTTAACACTTGTTCTAACTTCAATCCCAAATCTATCGGTGAAGACTATCATAATTTGTGGTCATGTGTACAAATGCCTGTATGACACTTTGCACAAACGACAAAAACTCACAATCTTTTATGAAAGTGTTGTCCCAAGTTACGGTCAGAGATGACACGATCATTCCTAACCTGTGATGTTAGCGCATTAAATTATCTAAATTCTATTTGAAAAAAGGCAGCACAGCAACGTCAACCTTTATTCAGGTATTGGGAAGGGGGTGGGGGTAGGGAGGTTATTGTGCTCGCGATTTGACGCCCGAGGATCGAGGCCAGGTTGGATCCACTACCGAGACACCCATTAAAGGCCTATTGCCCCGGGAGCCATAATCAGTTCTGACTCCACGTCCCACGAAAGTCCTTTGAAGAAGACTATAAACCGAAGCCGTGAGTGTGAATGAACTCAGAACATCTTGCGCACACTAAAACACGTTCCGCCTCTTGTGAGTATGCCCTGTGTGCCGGTAAGAATGGATGACAAAGTATATATCATAAAAAAATTACCGGCATACACACTGATGTGTTTAGACATCATCCCCGAAAAATTGTCGCATACGCAGACAAAATTCTCACTAATGGTAAACCTCTGAGCCCTAGCCGAGGAACGAGACGCAAACCAAAGAAACCAGACGATAATAACAATAATTATCAAACTGACTCACCGCATCATCGTCTGTAGGACAATAGGATTGTTTGGCTGCCTGTTGCATTAGGCCGTAAGATTTCATCTCGCTGGTTTTCATTTTCAGTTCTTGATCCGCCATCTTCTTCTTCTAAAAGGTGTTGATATTTTCCAGCAACAAGAAACTGTTAAAAACTGAATCTGGTCTTCTACTTCTTTTCCGAACACTGTTGTTAAAAGCAGAGATATTTGGGAATGTGCTTCTCTCTTCAAATGATTTGGAGATATCGAAGCAGACGACCGGAGAAACTCTTCTTTGCTGAAATCATGTAAAAGTCCTCAAACTGAGTTTACACAAAAATCGTGCTGCACGTGTTTTGACGAAAATGGCGAAATGGAAAAAAAAAAGTTTAGAGTAGGGAGAAGGAAAACAAAAAAGAAACAAGTAAACAAACAATATGCGTGCCTGTGGGAGGGGGGAGTCGTGGGGATTCAAACGTCTTTTGATGCAAAAATAGTGACGATGGGGTCAATACCCCCCCCCCCCCCCCCTTCTCTCTCTCTCTCTCTAGAAAAAAGCTGCTTTCTGCTCAGGGAAATTATATTTTATTTATTGAAGCTTTTTTTTTCACAGAAAACGGAAATGATTTGATTTAACTTGTAAAAAACAACAACAAAAATTGAGGATATTGCCAGTGATGTCACACTTCGCCTGACAGACGTGTCTGTTGGAAGGGGGGGGGGGGGGTAGTTTTTTGGTTTGGTTGGCGTTTTTTAGGGGGTGTTTTTGTTTTGGGATTTTGTTATATTTTTTTTCTTTTTTGTGGGAGGTGGGGGGGGGTGTCAATGTTTTGGCCAGTTTTTACATTTGTATGTGTTGTGGTGGCAGTTTTGTTTGGGGGGGGGGGGGGGGGGATTATTTTTTATTGTTCAATTGTTGTTGGGGGTGGGATTGCTTACGGTGTTTTTGTGGTTTTTTAAATCAGTGTAAACAGTCTTTGGTTGTTTTTAGTGGGTGTTTTCTATGTTTTGTATGTGGTGTTTATTTATTTTATTTTATTTTAAAATTCATTTATATCGAGGATAATGGAATAAGCACTTATGTGCTTTTTTACATCCAGTCCCCGTGTGTATGCGGTTTTATAAATTCTGTCATCTGTTCCCACCGGCACACAATAGCCTGCCTACTCTTACGAAAAGCGGAACAGGATTCAACGTGTGCGCAAGATGTTCTGTGTGCGTTCATACACGGGGCCTCGGTTTATAGTCTCATCCGAATGACTTTTGGTGTTGGAGTGTGTGTGTGTGAGAGAGAGTGTGTGTATGTGTGTGTGTGCACACGCGCGTGTGCATGTGTGTGCGTGCGCACGTGTGTGTGTGTTTAACCTTTACCAGATGATGCTTTTGACAACACATGCATGTGACTATCTCATTCTTACACACACACACACTTACACACACACACACATACACACACACACTCACACACATACAAAACTTAAACAGCCCACTCAATTTATCTTTTTGCAATAATATTTCTCATAATTATGAAGTCACACGAAAATGAAAACAACAAAAAAAAACCAATGCATCCAACCCACACAATTGCAGTAACAACAATAACAAAAAACCTGAACCTCTTTCATTTCCCCCATGCGCACCACAGGTACATTTTTCCATTATTTGTTATCAAGAAATCGCCAGTGCTTCAGGTGTGGTAATCAATATTATCTTATACACTGCTGAGTACACCAAAGAGACATCGAACATGAACTAAAATGGGGGGGGGGGGGGGGGGGGGGGGGAGGGGAAATGTTTGATACAATAAACCAAATAATCATGATTTAATAACAAAACCAAATCAAGAAATTATGTACAACTTTTCTGAAATGACACAATAACAAAAATGCTGGAAAAGAAAAGAAAGCAAAAATGACAGGGGATATGGAAGAAGAAAAAATAGAAAAAAGAATAGATTTAATTCTGAAGGAAGAAGGGGGGGGGGGGGGGGGAGGAGAGAGAGAGAGAGAGAGAGAGAGAGAGAGAGAGAGAGAGAGAGAGATAGATGCAATCCACCCATGGACACACACAAAAAGACAAGACAAAGAAAAAAAAATGTTAATGGTGCTCCATAATATGTTTGCAACTGAGGCCCTTTCCATAAAAAAACACACACACAACAAACAAACAAAAACAACAGAAGAAAGAAAACAACTGTAAACATAAAATATGAATATACATAGATTTTACTTATATATGAAGATCAGACTTTGTTTAAACTAAAAAAACAAAACAAATTTATTTACATTAAATCTCAACACAGACTGAAAGAAGAGAAGAAAGTCTTGATACAACTCAACAAAATGTTTATACAACAGCATGGTATGTAAAAAACACAAACCTAGGCTGAAAGAATGTACAACAAAAATATAATTTTTTTTTTTAAATCAGCCTTAGTTGTAAGCGACACATCAACATAAGAGAAACTGTTCAAACCTTTTTTTTTTGTTAATATATCTGAGGTCATGAAAAAAAAAATTAGAGCTCCATGCAGTCAAAATAGTCGTTTTTGCAAGGCAAATGAAGACAGTACTCTGGAATTTTTTTTTTAAAAATCAACAACCCAAACATATAGAAACTATCCTACTTTTGTTGCTGTGTTTTGTTGTTATGGCCATACCAACCTAATTTTGTTTGTTTTTTATTATTCCTTGGCTAGAGCTCCAAGGTTCACCTATGGTGAAATTTTGCATATTCGACAGGTTTTGCCTGCCATGAAGGCAGCCACACTCCATCTTTGGGAATCAACCTGATTAGGATTTCCCCCTTAGACTTTTAAGGAGTCATTCGGCCACTGCGCCGGAACTTTCAGGCAGAAAATCTTGGGACAGTTAAACTGGCCTGGCAGAGTCCATCCAAGCCACAGAATGCATGCTGGGTATGTTAATATCATCCACATCACCGGCCATTGTAGTCCTTCTCTTCTGTGAAAAGCGGATGGGCTTTTAGCGAAGTGTATGCACAGTGTTATGTACGCATTCACAAACAGACCCTCAGTTTACAGTTTCATCTCTATCTTTCTGTTCCTCGGCCAGAGCTCTGACAGTCGCCAATCGTGAGATTTTGCATATGTGACTGGCTGTCCGGTTTTAAGGTAACTGCATTCTGACTTCGGAAATATGATGTCTAAATGCAACATGCATGAATTCAAAAATTTTGTTATCTAAGCCTACAGGCCTGCTCTTCTCAAAGGTGAAAATAATGGGTTTTAATGTGTTCGCAAGGTGTTCTGAGCGCTCTCGTACAAAGAGACCTTGGTTTAAAAACCTCATGATCATCTGAAGGACTTGCAGGGGTGTGGATGTAGTACCGATAATAACTCTAAAGGAAAATTCCCCTTGAATGTGTCTCAGTAGTGGCTTCAACTTGCACCATTAGACTGCAGGCTCCATGTTCTGACAACCAGGCTATTCTACCCTCTAAAGACTCATTACATGAAAGGCTTGCTGCAAGGCAATGGAGTTGGAACCACTGTTAAATCTAGACGAAAGTCTTCTCAGCCAAACACAGAAGTGACGATCTGAACCTGTAACTTTTAGAGGTCACAGGTCCAACGCTCTAACCACTACACTACAACATCTCATTTGATATTTACATAATTTCTTCACCTGGTGGTCTAGAAGTAACGCACTCGTCTTGAGAACGAAAAATCACAGGTTCAATCCCCACTTGAATCTAAACTTTTCCTCCCATCAGGAAGACCTTGAGCGGTGGTCTGAGTGCTGTTTGTTTGGACGAGACAGTAAACCTGCGGTCCTGTGTCTGTGTGCAACACACATCTAGTGCAGACGACAAAATCTACAAAACTGCAAACACACAGGGACTGCATGCAAATAAAAAGCACATGAGCGCTTATTCCATTATCCTTGAAATAAAAGAATAGACAAATAAATACAAAAAATAGATAAATACATAAAAATATATTAAAACTACATACAAGTAAATAAAAGAACCTGTCATGAAAGGAGTTGTCTCTGGCGCAATCCTGTTTTTAAAAATAAAGCCACTTGGACAGAAAAAGCAAATAAACATACAGACAAGATTTTTGTTTTCCTCTCCAAAAATGGGTACTGCTGTTTTTAAGGTGAAGCACCCTCCCCAAGAAGAGCAGCCCAAATTTCACGCAGCAAATTTTACCGCGACTGAAAAAGGTATACACTACAATCAAATACAATAATCATCTTTAAACAAACATGTAAGAACTTTTGTGCTGGGTAATAAGGTCATCCTTGTTAGGCAATTTCCAAGAGAAAGATTTCCTTCTGAGACAGGGAAGACCGTCACCCTTATGTCAATACAACAAAACATAATAACAGCAATACAACAATACGTAAGACAGAAAATGATGGGAAGAATCGGAAGTTAAACTGAATCTACATGGATAAACGAAAGAATAGACGAAAGTTATAAAAATGTGAAACAGAATTCAATACACCACTTATAATAAGATATTGGCTGTGTTTGATGTCATTCTTTTAACTCTTACAACCTTTCTAGAAGAACACACACACATACGTGCGCGTGCACACACACACGTACACACACATGTACGCACACACACACACATATGTACGCACACACACACACACATGCACACGCGCATACACACACACATCAGACACACTCACACAATAAAAACGTGCATTTTTGTTTTTTGTTGAGGTATATATATGAGCAAAACAGTAAACAAACACACACAAATATAACCACACGCATACAAAAACAATCTCCCACATGATTGACCATAAACATGGAAAAAAAATTCTTTCTAAAAAAAACCCAACAACCCTCCCCCCCCTCAAAAAAAAAATTCCATTACTTTTCATACATGAGCCAATCATGCAACATAACCCTGATTAATGAAGACTTTGTAATAATGATAAATGAAATACACACCATTAGAAGAAAAATCCTCTGAAGTCGGAGTGTGGCTGCCTGTGCTGTATCAATTATGGCGAAGTACTTTAAAAACAGCCATACAAGCAAACTTCTCACCCAGTGTGTTGTACTTACAGTCGTCACCGTGACTCCCAAGTGTAATTAGTGAGACAAAGTGAATATTATGGCTGACCCCCTCCCCCAGGATGTTTGTTAAGCTGGTGAACACCCAACGAAAAGAAATCAGGTTCAGGTGTGAAAATGAAAATCCTATAAAAAAAAAAAGGAAAAAAAGGAGAAAAAATGGTGGGTTTTTTTGGGGGGGATGACCACTTTACTTATGAAGATATAGAAAAATAAATCCATTTGAATTTGCTAGTATATGAACCATAACTTTAAAAAAAATTAAAAAGCCAACAAAAACATTCATCACGGATATATTTCTGATTACGGGTACATAATAATTATGGTGTGGTAAAGTGACTGTTCATCAGCTAATGGAGTTACACATTTCCAAAGATATAAAACAAGGCTGCACAGACGTTTCTTCCATGCTTTCTCTTCCTTTCCTATCAAATAAGCACAGACTTATGAGCGTATACACACACCCACACATTTTCCGATAAGCTAGATTTAGATGGGGAAAAAATGCAAGCATTTACACACACACACGCACGCACGCACGCGCACACACACATACATACACGCACGCACACACACACACTACGGCTTTCAACCAGACTAGTTTCAACCCCAAAAATAAATGGCGATTTTTACATCATACATATTTTCAAAACAATGTCCAATTTTCAACAGACCAATCACCTGTTTTCGTTGCACAAAATCAAAACAAATAATAATCAGTACGCCAAGCATAATGTCCCATTACCATATTCAATCAGTAGACACACCCAAACCAGCGAGTTTGGAAAATCAGATACATATAGTTATATGCATGGCATCGATTTTGGTTTAATTCAATGCATTCGAAAAACCACTTTCGGAAAAAAGTAACAACACATATCATATTTTCTCTGTGTCAGTTGCATGTAGTTTTCTTGCTCTCTATACACACATACAAATACGCACATAATTATATGAACACACACATGAAATTGTGTGCAAGCGAACATGCACACAAGAACATACGCAATTTCTTTCTCTCTCACTCACACATAAGCTCAAACACTCACTCACTCACACACACTCACTCACTAACATACTCACTCACAAAAAACCCATGCACACACATCCTTCAAACAAGCAATGTGTCATTTCTTTACTAAAAACAAATCTTTCATCAATTAGTCTTAAAAAAGAAACACCAAAGAAACCCATCCGCATAAAAATAAGACCATAATTTTCACTGACCCCTGCCCCCAAGCTACTTACAATTAAAACATATAAAATCCACACCCTAAAATTCATATACAGTCAGTAAACCCATAATGAAAGCACTCGTAACAGTAATGATAAGTCAATCAACATGGTTCACATTTTCTCTACCTTTTTTTTTTTTTTAAATCCCAAAGGATTCCAATATGTCCACCACACCTTTACAAGCATCAAAACCTGTGAAAGTTTTCACAATTCTTTTTTTTTGTTTTTTTCAAAAGTCAAGCTGAAGACAGTAACGGCATGATACAACAGAGTAGTAAAACAAACAGAACAGTGGGTTTTTTTTTTTATCAAGTGTTGCATGTTTCTGCACTAAAAACAAAAACAAAAAACCTACAATCTAAGAGTAAGACTCAACCTATTACAATGAGGCTGAAGGTGTGCACCTTGCTCCCCGACAACTGCATAGGTTCCAGTACACCTTTTCTGATTCTAAATAGTGCAACACTACAGCAAAAGTTACAGAACTCTAAACACAATGAAAAATAAATCTAATTTGACAAGAAACTGGATTTCCGAAATGTGACGCTCCACTACATTATAAGTCGCATTGCAGTGTAGGTCAATTTTTTGTTGTTAACATGTAAGTGATCTGCGATTAAAAAAAATTTTTAAAAGGCTATTCAATTTAAAAACATAATTTTTTTAAAACATATTTTACAAAATCTGACGATTATATGAAAAGTTTTTTTACAAACTGATATGACAAACTGTAAGAAGTGACAAAATGAGAAACTGTCAAATTTTGCATGTTAAAAGGAGGTCAGAATGAGGGCTTGCGTGTTTAAGTTTTACACGTTTTTTAAACAAAAGGAAACAAAAGTACTCCTTGATACTTCAGCACAAGATAGAATAATGGTTATAGTTTTAAAATCAATCGAAATCTCAAAATCAACAACCTGACCCCCACCTGCCTAAAATGGCTCTAGCAGAAAAGTGGGTCAGGTGCAATGCCACTCATTCCATGATGGAGCGTCACAAATTAACATCCAGACAAGGTGGCATCCCTGAGTGGGCAATTCATGGAAGCAGGGATACACAACATGGGTCTTCACTATTGCTAGCTACCAGGAGGTGTGAAGGCAGTTTCCTTTCCATTTTGTTTTCTTCAAATGTTTTCTGACCAACACGGCAGCCTACCTGGCCAAGAATGTGAGAGACAACACGTGATGCTACACTCTTGTCTCATACTGACTGACATGATAAATCAGGCCGCAGCAGTTTTTGTTGTTGGGTTTATTTTTTGTTTTGTTTGTTTGTTCCTCGGCTTGAGCTCTGAGGTTCACTAATAGCAAGATTTTTGTGTATGCGACAGTTTTTTTCCTTCTCCACCATTTAGGTAGCCAGATTCTGACTTCAGAGATGCTGCAGCAATTTGATTGCAATCCTAAGTTCGTGACATCGTAACCTGACAAAAACTAACAATTTCCACGTGCAACTTGAGAAACATACATAATGAAGTCCTTAAAACCAACAATCTGGTGAAAAAGCAGAACTTCGATGTAGTAGAAAGCTAATTTTAATATTACAAGCCAAAATCATTTCTGAACTCAAAAACAAAAATTGCAAGCAAATGCGCAAAACAATGCTTCTCTAGCAATTTATACTTTCATGAAGTTCACATCATTGACATTTCAAAAGTTCACAAAAAAATCAATGCACATATTCAATCCAACAAACAAAATTCCTATAGGTCAGCTGTTATATAAATGGACAAAACAAAGCACCCGATACATTTCTTGCGGTGAAGACAACACGAGTGCAGTCGGGTATCCACTATGTGAGGTGCCCTTCCTTATTGATCTACTCGCATAGCTGTGCGATAAACAATGTATCACAGAACTCATTTCATGGTTGAAAGATTAGGTAGACATGGAGCTGCCTCCAGACCAAAGAACGTTTCTTTTTAAAGCATGATTTATTTATATATATATATATATGCTACTAATGTCCAGTTCTTTTCCGATGTGTGAGTGAGTGTGCGCGCATGTGTGTGTGTATGTGCGTGCGTGTGTGTGTTTGCGTGCGTGTATGTGTGTGGGTATGAGTATGCGTGTGTGCGTGAGTGTGTATGCGTGCGTGTATGTGTGTATGTATGCGTATGTGTGTGTGCGTGCATGTGAGTGTGTGTGTTTTGTTTAGATTGATCTTTTTTTTCATTTTTAAAAAATTTTTAGTAATGATGAATACAAATGCCAAGACATAAGTTTCTAAGTACATCTGTGACCTAAAACTTTCTTTGAAATCTAATGCTGAGCTTATTTTACATTCAGCTTAAAATTTCCTTATCTTGTTTATCATGTAAGGTTATAATGTAATTATCTTTTTCTTTTCTCAGAAATATCTGCATGTGAGTTTTGACCCTATTTTCCCTGAGAACTCTTATCTTTGTGGAAACGAACAACAAGAAAAATATCCCGGCATACTTGCAATGCTAGGGGTGGGGTGGGGGAGGGTTGAGGTGGGGTGGGACAGTGGTGGGGTGGAGTCGATTGGGGTGCTTCTGGACAGTGTATGCAATTCCATGAAATCTTCTAAAAAGCTGACACACTGAATTCAGGCCAATCCCAGTTTCACTTTCTTCATAGGTTTTGGGAAATAACCTGCCTACCAATTTCATCCATTTTGACCAAATTTATAAACAAAAATTTTCTTTTTTCCAAGTCTTTTTAAGTATTTATAAAACTGGGGGGAAGGTGGGGGAGAAGGGTAAAGGGGTGCTTATGATTTTTAAAAAATGTGCTGTTGAAATTCTTGTAATTTGAAGACAAAAACGTTCAATCACAAAACAGTATTTCTGTTTCCATGTCTATAGCCAATGCGACAATGACTATGATTTACATAAGATGCAAAGTTGTGTTTTTGATATGACTAACACAACAAACTAACGTTTCAAATGCAATTTGACACTTCCCTGAGCCAAATTTCTTTACTTCAACAAAAACTTGCAGTTGTAACCTATTTTCATGTCTCGTCCAAGATTTCCTAATCATAAATTGCACACCTACAACTAAAAAGAGTGAGGAAGCTGCATCATTCATAAGTACACAAAATGCGAACACTGCACTGTTGATTTGTCTACTAACACACTGTATGCATGTATGTATGTATGTGTGTGTGTATGAATATATATATATATATATATATATATATATATACAGTATACATTATGCTAAAACCAAAAAACACAGAGCCTGAAAAAAGAATAAGATTATTAAGGTGTATGACGGGATTAAACCGTGCTTAATACAAGTGCTGCATCCCGACATATAAGTAACAATAATATCAACCATGTCAACAAACATAAGCAGGTACTCCGTCTCGGCAGATTATCTCGGCATTTGTATGCACAGATTATGTTAAGGTGATTCCCTGTACTCGCTGCGTATCACAAAATATCACAACGCTCAACACTTTTCCCTCTACCTCTCCCTGACTTCTTTATTATGAACGTGCGTTTAACTGTCATACACACTTAAGTATGCGTAACTGAAGAAACAGCCCCAAATACATGCATATGCACATAATATGCGCTTGATTATGTTTGATGTCACTTTCTGCGAAATTACGTTAAAATGAAAATGAAACATATGGGCACATGCCCCTTCTTACATATTATTTTTTTTAAAAACATAGTCACATCTAAGCAAAACAAATTACACAACGCTATGTAATGTAATAACACACAAATATATCCTTGCATATCATGGTCACACACACATGAACATCATATTCTTTTCTTTTTTTTTTCGGAAATATCATTATTAGCGAAAATATGTTTTTAAAAAAAGTCAAGGCTAACACGCACACACACACACACACATAAAATATATATACACACCCACACACAGACATAAAATCAACATACTCTTTCTTACTTTCTCTTTCTCTCACTGACACACACACACACACTACCACACACTTTATACCACACCCACTCATCCAACCCTCCCCCCCAAAATTTCCCACCTCCCACACCCACACCCCACCCCACACAAACACATCACAATTCCGTCCACAAATCACCAGGAACCTTGAAAAACACTAAAAATTGTTTATACATAAACAAAAACAACAACAACCCTACTACTACTACTAATAACAACGAACGTCATTCCTGCATCCTACAACCATCGGGGCCCTGACCGGAAGCCCATCTTCTCGGCCACGTTGCCGAAGAGGGAGGAGAGGGCCCCGGAGCTGTTGGCAGGCCTGGACAGCACCGACCTGTGGTAGGCCCCCTCAAACATCTGCCCCACGGCGCACAGCCGCTGCTTGCGCACCGTCACGGTGTTCAGGTCGCTGGCTTCGCAGCACCTGCAAACCAAGGGGTAAAGGTAAAGGAGTCCCGTAACCTATAAGGTCGTAGGGGAGCGAGGCATCAGAGACCTCACTTCTCTAAGGGGCCAGCATATTGAGGGTGGTGGCGCCCATCTCCTCTCCCTCGACCCAAACCCCAAGAAAAAAATGAAAAATTCACGCACACACTTTATACCACACTTCGGTTGAGACTATAAACGGAGGCCCCGTGTTCGAACACATGCAGAACATCTTGCGCACACGTTAAGTCCTGTTCTGCTTTTCGGAAGAGTAGGCCATTGTGTGCCGGTGGAAACATGACAAAATTGCCAAAACCGCATACACACGGGGACTGGATGTAAAAAAAAAAAGCACATGAGTGCTTATTCCATTATCCTCGATATAAAAGAATAAAATAAAAAATAAAATAAAAACTTTATACCACACCCACTCATCCAACCACCACCCCTCACACACACACATACACACACACCCCAACCCCCACACAAAAAGGAAAAATTCTGAATAGAAAGGAAAATGCAAATCAAATGTTCTTGCTTGTTTCAATGTAGCGTGTTGATTGTTGGCTGGCGCTGTTAAAAGCTGTAAGGTCTCTGACAATATGATGTGCGTGATTCGTTCTTTTCGTGTCCTTTAGTGATGTCAATCCTTTGCTCGTAACCTAAATCATTTTCTTTCCCTGTTTTGAGATGATTAAAGTATTTGGAACTCTTTTTTTTCCCCGTTGTAGTTTTTTTTTAAACTAATTTTGTTCAAACTACATAATACAGAGGGAGCTTATTTGATAACAGGTAAGCATTCAAATGCACAAACGTTATTTTTAAAAAAGCATATGAATTTGTAATGCATAATATATAATTATCAGGTATGGAATTTTGCTCATAAAAAAGGCTTGTAGGGGGGTGGGGGAGGGGGGGAGAGAGATTTTCAACACAACCCCCCCCCAAAAAAAAAACAAAAAAAACAACAGAGGACAAATTCTGAATAGAAAGGAAAATGCAAACAACTCTTGTGGTCGTTACAGAAGTGCAAGAAATCCTTTTTCACAGCCTTCATGTTTTTCAAAATACATTATAAGACCAGTGTGGCATCTGACTGACAGCCCAACTTGTGTTCTCTCTCTCTATTTGTCATGTTTTTCATACCGCTCACAACCCCAACTTCCCCTCTCCCAGGACCTTGCTGATGACCACTGGGGCACCACAGAAGATTTTACAACCAGCTGCCTACACTTTTCTCCTCACACCACACTGAATAAATAAACAAATAAATAAACACACCCTCGTTTTCTTCTCTACCCCTTCCTTGCTGCTGTTATTTTGCTTGCTAATACAAACTCCAAACAGTTACATGGCATCTCTTCGACACAGAATGAGAAAATAATGCGGCAGAAGTACTGACTGATTTAATCATGCGAACAATTCAGAAGTATAAGGAGCAGCAAGATCTCTAAGCCACATATCAACCTTTGTTTGATAACAGTGGTCAAAACTGTCAAGAATCTGTGAATATCATTGTCTATGGTCCTTCCTGTGGAGGCCTTTTGTAAAAGAAATTTGACACTGGTACGACGTGTGTAAACACCACACACACACACACACCTGGTTTTGTTTTGGTACATAGAATGCAAAGTGACCCATACATGTCATGCCAGTATTGAGCTCAGTGCCCATTTGAGACCTCTCGGTCAATCAGCCAGCCATCCAACCAGTCAGTCAACCAGTCAGTCAGTCAGTCTATGCAATGTAAAAAATAAAAAATAAAAAGACTAACAAATTTTGAAAAAAGAAGATCTCTAAGGCACACACAAAATCCGGTAAAACACACTTCAAAAACCAAAAACTCTTTGGAACGTACGAGTTGACGCTGGTCTGGGCGTCAAAGTTGGGAGGGTTTTTGGGAGGGGTGATCATCTGTGGGGCGTCATCTGGGGCATCCCAACATCCACCCAGCTGAAATCACCAATCACAGGGGGTAAGACTTCATCAGTGACTTACAAGAATGATACCACAGCACCTTCACCTATCCCACAGTCTAGCAGACCATTGAAAAACCACTGAAGACATAACATAGGACACTCACATGTCAAATATAATTTTAAGTAACTCGTGTAATGATCATTTGCTAGCATATTTTTTAATACAAATTCATATTAATCTGTCTCTTAGTTAGAGAGAGATTACATTTCAAACACACTCACCAATTTCACACCCACCCATTTTCACATAACTTTGGCCAAAATCTTTACAGGAATAGGAGTAAAAGTTCAGATTAATTTTTATACCCATTGAGGTAGAGAATTTCATTCAACAGCAAATTTACACTGTATAGCAGCTATTGCCATAACTGCATTCAGATGAGCAAAGATGATTCCACCTTCAAAAATAACATTCTCCCTCTGACTATTCTAAGATCTTTTGATGGAACAAGTTCTGCAACTGGTCAACGTATGAATAAACAATGGCATCACTCCCAATCTCTTTAACATACCAACCGATGCATAACATGCTTTCACTAATCACTACTTAAATGCACAATATCATCTGAAGTAAATGTTCAAGTTGAGGAAAACAAGCACAGCCTTATAATCCACAAAAAAAACGTCATTCAATTCTGGGGATACTCAGAAACAAAATTCTGTAACATGTGACTCCAATTCTTTAAGCACCATCTTTTCACAAGTAAGTGTCAACGAGCAAGTGCAAACTAAAGTTATCCCAAGTGGGGGGGGGAAAAAATCACTCGGAATACATGTCACATATTGATGGCAAAAACAACACACACCAGCTTCAAAAAGGGATTAGTTTCCCTTCAAATTAGCATCGCTGCTTTATTTCAACTGATTTACCACAAAAGAAACACAAAATAATATAAAAAAACCTCTACTTTAATATTATAATAATATAATATCCACTCAACGGATGCGAGTTTGAGAGTGTTGCTCAAATTACCTGACCAACACTGCAGGTATCTGTATCTCTCAGGCCTGGTTGACGCCGGGATATATTATGATAGTAAGCGTAGAGTACAACCCTGTCAAGTAGTCTCAAAGCATATGCACTTCCACAGCAGCATAATGATGTCATTCTGATTGTCATTGATCATCATGCAATTTTTTAAAAAAACTACTAACCTGCCAAAACTTGGCGTGGGCGTGAAGGACGACGTGGCGGCTTCGGGTTGCTGCGTGCGTTGCGGTGCGATGTTGACGGGGCTGGAGGAGAAGTGGTTGGACACCATGAGGGCAGCGAGGGGCTGGTCAGTGGCGGCCGTCAGGGGTCCGCAGTGACCGTCACGTGTGCGGCCCACCTCCGGACTCTGGTCTCTCTGCAAAGTCAGGAGAATCAGCGCTATGTTGTGATACGACGCGTCTGACAGCAACACAGTGTTGATCATCACTGTAGATTTGACAGTCACCTTGATGTCCATTACTCTGCCGCCACTCTTAATTACGCAAGGCGACAGAAGAAAAGGACCTTCTCAAAAACTTGTCTCTCCCTCTTTCTCCACGTCTCTCTCCCACCTCTCCCTCCTCATGAATACCAATTTTCAAAGGTTATTTTCAGGAGGACAGGATAGCCTGATGGCTTGACATTGAACTTCTGATGGTCAGAGCTACCATCAAGATGCCCATTCCAGGGGATCTTTCCTCTGAAGTTTACATCAATGCCGACTCCATCATTTCCCCAAACGTCCATCGAATGAAACTATAAATCCAGAGGTCCAATGTGTAAACACACAGAGAATATCTTGTGCACACATTAAAACAATTTCTGTCTTTTGGAAGAGTAAGCCATTGCGAGCCAGTCAGAACGGATGACAAAATATCAATGCACACTGGTGTCATGTTTAGACATCATCCAAACATTTGGAATGCAGCTACCTTCATGGTGGGGTAAAAACAGTCGCATTCACAGAAATCTCACCATTGGTGAACCTGGGAGCTCTAGCTGAGGAACGTTTCGAAACCTCCTCATGTTGATGGCCCAAACCAAAGGCTTTGTCAGTTACTGATGCTTGTAGGCCTCGGCACTTAGCTGACATCAATAACTGACAAAAGCTTTGTGCATGAGCCACAAAACAGATCAAACCAGCCAAATGACCACATAACAGACCCAACAAGCAACACTGACCACAAGCCAACTGACCACAAAACAGACCCAACAAGCAACACTGACCACAAAACAGACCCAACAACAAGCAACACTGACCACAAAACAGACCCAACAACAAACACACTGACCACAAACTGACCACAAAAATAGACCAACAAGCAACACTGACCACAAACAGACCCAACAAGCAGCACTGACCACAAAACAGACCCAACAACAAGCCACACTGACCCACAAAACAGACCCAACAACAAGCCACACTGACCACAAAACAGACCCAACAACAAGCCACACTGACCACCAAAACAGCCCAACAACTGACCACAAAACAGACCCAACAAGCCACATGACCACAAAACAGCCCCAACAACTGACCACAAAACAGACCCAACAACAAGCAACACTGACCAAAACAGACCCAACAACAAGCAACACTGACCACAAACTGACCACAAACAGACCCAACAACAAGCCAACTGACCACAAAACAGACCACAAACCCTGACCACAAAACAGACCAACAACAAGCCACACTGACCACAAACAGACCCAACAAGCAAAACTGTACAGACCAACAAGCAAACTGTACAGACCCAACAAGCAAACTGTACAGACCCAAACAAGCAACTGTACAGACCCAACAAGCAAACTAACACAAAACACACCCAACAACAAGCCAACACTGACCACAACACAGACCCAACAACAAGCCAACACTGACCACAACACAGACCCAACAAGCCACACTGACCACAAAACAGACCCAACTGACCACAAAACACACCCAAGAACTGACCACAAAACAGACCCAACAACTGACCACAACACAGACCCAACAACAAGCCACACTGACCACAACACAGACCCAACAACCACAAGCCAACACTGACCAGGTCTCGCTGGGCAGGGCCACTGTTGCTGACCCGACGCTGGCAGTGGGAAGGAGCGGCGTCTGTGTGGGGCGGGGAGGCGCGATGCAGAGGGTGGTCCATGTTCAGGGGGCTCCGCCCTGCGCTGCTGCGGCGGCTGTAAGGCCCCTCGCTGGAGTTGCCACTGCCGTGACGAGATCTCTGCGGGGAGGGCTCCACCTCCCAGCTCCTGTGGGGGAAGGGCAAAGAAGGTTCAGCGGTGCGGAGAAGCACATGGAATTATTTGGAAACAATAATGGTAAACGATAACAGTCTTGTTTCTTCAGTGCCTTCTCAAAAATTCAGCGCTACATAAATCACAGCATGCAAATCCTGCCTAACTCAGTCAAGGGCCCAGAGCTAAAATTAGTGTGCCCCTTCCTTCAATCTAGTCCAAGTGTGGTCAGTTCCTGCTATCACTAGCACCAGCTGGCACCAGTTGGGCTGGGATGGGATGGGATGGAATGGATAGCAGCTGAGAGCAGCTGAAAGTGGGTAAAACTGACAGCTGTGACAGACAGAAGACAGAGAAAAAGAGAGAGAGAAAGAGACAGACAGACAGACAGATATGTAGAAAGACAGACACAGAGAGACATAGAGAGATACCCAAGAAAATCATCACCCCCAAAACACAAGAGTCCCAGCACTGACTTACAAGGGCGGAACAGAATCCTTAATCTGTGTGGTGTCCACGACAAAGGGAATGCCGTCACTGCCAAAACTGGTGTCATACAGACAGGCAGACAGACAAGCAGACAGACAGAGAGAGACAGAGAGAGATACTACAGAAAGTCGTCACCCTCAAAACACACACACAACATGAGTCGCTGCATTGACTTACATAGGCGGAATGGAGTCTACATCCTGTGTGGTGTCCATGACAAAGTGAATGCTGTCGCTGCCAAAACTGGTGTCAGACAGACGAGCAGGGACAGACAGACACACAGAGAAAGAGATACACAGAAAGTCATCACCCCCAAAAACACACACCAAACACAAAGAGTCCCAGCGCTGACTTACAAAGGTGGAACGGAGTCTTCGTCCTGTGTGGGTTCCATGACGAAGGGAACGCCGTCGCTGCCAAAACTGGTGTCGCTGGTCAGGCTGACGTTGCTACCTTGGTGACGCAGACCTTCTTTACCTGTGTAAAGCAACAACACAGAAATATATATATATATATATATAACCTACATGATGTATTTGTTGTTGTTTGTTGTGTGTTGTGGTGTGAGTGTGTTGTGTGTGTGGTGTGTGTGTTGAGGTGGTGTGGTGTGGTGTGTGTGTGTGTTGTGTGTTGTAGTATGTTTGTGTGTGTTGTGTGTATGTGCACGCGCGCACACACGCACATCTGGACTTTTGGGGAGAGTGGAGTCTGCACTGATGTTAACTCCAGGGGAAAATATCCCCTTGAACAGGAATCGAACCCGGGTCGTCAGATTGCAAGCGCAATGTTCTGACCACTAGGCTATCCCGTTTCCCCCGGACTCAAAACGCAAGCACACTGGAGTGGAGTGTCCTGATAAGACATAATCCCTGAAGTCGGAATGCAGCTACCTCAATGGTGGGCGAACGGTCGCATGCGCAAAATCTTACCACTGGTGAACCTCAGAGCTTGAGCTGAGGGAACAACGAGCAACCATGTCTATAAAGCAGAGGGGTGAACAGAACAAGAATATCATCAGGTGGTACAGAGGAATGTCGTGAGGGGATCTTTCTCAAAGGTACTGCCTAATTTCTTTATTATTTTTTTGTGCCGAAATCGGATGCGCGGGCCTGACTTTCAGGGCCCTTTAAAGGAGCGTGACGCATTTTCTATATAACGACAACAATATTGCGTCTGAGCGTTTGCAAAAAAGAAAAATTATTTTTTTTTGTTTTTTCATTATGAAGAAATCTTACCCGGATAAAGTGGCCTTTCAAGTCGTGGGAAAGCGCTGTAGAAGGGATCGAAGATGATGGGCAGTTTTACGAAAAAAAAACAAAAATTGTTAATAGATGATAGGGTGGAACTCATTCTCTATCCTATTCTTTTTTTGTGTATGTGATGCTGATGTCTTTGTAATGGTGTTTGTTAGTGTGTAATATGTACGTGGTTGGGGTGTGTGTGTGTGCAAGTTTCAATTGCTTTCAATCGCTCATAAGTAAGTGGGGTGTGTGCATTTGTGTGGGTTTTGAATAAAAAGAAAACCACATAAGACGTTTTTAATAAATCTTTTGCAGATCTTGGTGTATTTTAAAAAAAAATCCAGGTAAAAACATTGTAAAAATGGTGGGTTTTTCGCAATTTGTATATCAACTTAACGTGAAAGATTTCAAATGAAAATGGTCAAAAACAATGACAAAAAAAAGACAGTAATGAAAAGGGAATTTTAAAAAGAATCCCGGAGGCCGGTGGTTAGCCACTGCCCCCACGGTCTGGGCAGCCCAGGTTCAAAAAAATCACGGACCCGTTCAACAGTTTTTTCCCCGGAATTTACACAGTGCCAAAGTTTCAGGTGAGACTTTTTAAAAAATAATTAAATGTATGAAATTTTTATAGCGTGAATCTGTAAAGCAACAAATCAAAGCGCTCAGATGGGCATGATTTTTTTTTTTTAACAACCAGTCCCCCTGTGTATGGGTTTTGAAATTTTGTCATTGTTCCCCCCGGCCAAATGGCCTACTCTTTTGAAAAGCGGAACAGGATTTAATTGTGCGCAAGATGTTCTGCATGCATTACCACGGGGGGGCCCCGGTTTATGTCCATCCGAAGGACTTTTCCCAAGGGGTTTAAGCACAAAAAGCATGCAGAACATCTTTCACACATGCAAAACCCCTTCTGCCTTTTTAAAGAAAGGCATTGTTTTTGGGGAGAAAGATAACAAAAATTTTCAAAATTGAATGCATACTGGGAATGAATGTATAAAAAAAACCCCAATGATACTTATTCATTATCCTGAAATTTTAAAAACTGAAAATGAAATTGGAAAAAAAAAAAACACAACATACGCATTTGCTGTGGGCCCCTCCCTTTTCATCACAAAAACACACTTCAACTTTAAAACCTTTCTCAATAATAAAAAAAATAATAAAAAATTGAATTTAATAGGCTATATCTTGCAAAAACAAAACAAGCGCTTGGACTCAACCCTTCTTACACAGTCAGCAACCATAAAAATTAATAGTCAAAGGGAACACCATCGCTGCCAAAACTGGTGTCAGACAAGACAGGCAGACAGACAGACAGACACAGAGGCAGACAGAGAGAGACAGAGAGAGATACTACAAAAAGTCGTCACCCCCAAAAACACACACACAACATAAGTCGCTGCATTGACTTACAAAGGCGGAATGGAGTCTTCATCCTGTGTGGTGTCCATGACAAAGTGAATGCTGTCGCTGCCAAAACTGGTGTCAGACAGACGAGCAGGGACAGACAGACACACAGAGAAAGAGATACACAGAAATTCGTCACCCACCCCCCAAAAACACACACCAAACACAAAGAGTCCCAGCGCTGACTTACAAAGGCGGAACGGAGTCTTCGTCCTGTGTGGTGTCCATGACGAAGGGAACGCCGTCGCTGCCAAAACTGGTGTCGCTGGTCAGGCTGACGTTGCTGCCTTGATGACGCAGACCTTCTTTACCTGTGTACAACAGCAACAACAACACAGAAATATATATATAAAACCTACATGATGTATTTGTTGTTGTTTGTTGTGTTGTGAGTGTGTTGTGTGTGTGTGTACCAACAACAAATAAATATATAAAAACTACATGATGTATTTGTTCTTGTTGTGTTGTGTTGTGAGTGTGTGTTTGTGTGTGTACCAACAACAAATAAATATATAAAACCTACATGATGTATTTGTTGTTGTGTTGGTGAGTGTGTTGTGTGTGTGTGTACCAACAACAAATAAATATATAAAATCTACATGATGTATTTGTTGTTGTTGTGTTGTGGTGTGAGTGTGTTGTGGTGTGTGTGTGTGTGTGTGGGTGTGGTGTGTGTGTGGTGTGGTGTGGTGTGGTGAGTGTGTGTGTGGTGTGGGGTGTGTGGGGTGTGTGTGGTGTGTGTGGTGTGTGTGGTGTGTGTGTGTGTGTGGTGTGTGTGTGTGTGGTGTGGGGTGTGTGTGGTGTGGGGTTTGTGGTGGTGTGTGTGTGTGCGTTGTGTGTGTGTATGTGCACGCGCACACACGCGGACATCTGGACTGGCCAAGACTGTCCTACAGGGAACAGTACAAGGAGGGAGACGAAGAAGCAGACAGAGAAAACGATGGGAAGACAACATCAGAGAGTGGAGGACTGGCCTTGGGTGGAACGATTTGCTATGGAAAGCAGAGGACCGCAGGGAGTGGAGGAAGCTGGTTGCAAAAATCTTCATTGGTGCCTCCACGGTCCATGGGACTACGGGATAGGTGAAGGTGAAGAGATGTGAGTGTGTGTGTGTATGTGCGTGCGTGCGTGCGCGCGCGTGTGTGTGTGTGTATGTTTGTGTGTGTGTGTGTGTGTGTGTTTGTGTGTGTTTGTGTGTGTGTTTGTGTTTGTGTGTTGGGGGGATACCCTAGTGGTTACAGCTTTGCACTTGTAATCTGACAGCCCAGGATCGAGCCACCATGGAGGCCCCTGTTTAAGGGGATTTTTCCCCTGGAGTTAACATCAGTACTGACTCCACTCCCACAAAGTTCTTTCAGATGTCACTATAAACAGAGGCCCAGTGCACAGAACATCTTGTGCACACGTTAAAAACCCCTCCTGCCTTTTGGAACAGTAGGCCATTGCGTGCCAACCGGGTTCAGTGTTGTCATTGTTTAGCACAGTGTCTAAATGTGGCTTAATTAATCAATAACATTTTCAAAAAAAGTGCTGGCTAAAACTTCCAATGGTGTAACGCAAAAAAGCAGAGTATCCCTGACGTCAAACTGCGGTCACCTTAACAGTGGGCGAAAAACAGTCGCATATGCAAAATCTCACCATGGGTAAACTTTGGAGCTCAAGCAGACAGGGGGGGGTAATCAATAACCAGATTTAAAAAAAAAATTTTTTAGCTGAGTAAGTCCTTTGGATGAAACCATGAACTGAAGCCCCCCTGTACAAAAACACACAGAGAACACCTTGCGCGCAGAGTAAAAAACCTGCTCCACCTTTCTGAAGAGTAGGCCACTGCAAGTCAGTAGGAGCGGACTTTTTCTTTTTTTTCCTTTTATATTCTTCTATATCGAGGATAATGGAATAAGCACTTATGTGCTTTTTTACATCCAGTCCCTGTGTGTATGCGGTTTTTGTAAATTCTGTCATCTGTTCCGCCCGGCACACAATGGCCTACTCTTACGAAAAGCGGAACAGGATTTAACGTGTGCGCAATATGTTCTGCGTGCGTTCGCACACAGGACCTCGGTTTATAGTCTCATCCAAAGGACTTTTGGGGAGAGTGGCGTCTGCACTGATGTTAACTCCAGGGGAAAATATCCCCTTGAACGGGAATCGAACCCGGGTCGTCAGATTGCAAGCGCAATGTTCTGACCACTAGGCTATCCCGTTTCCCCCGGACTCAAAACGCATGCACTCTGGTGTGTCCTGATAAGACATAATCCCTGAAGTCGGAATGCAGCTACCTCAATGGTGGACGAACGGTCGCATACGCAAAATCTTACCACTGGTGAACCTCAGAGCTTGAGCTGAGGGAACAACGAGCAACCATGTCTATAAAGCAGAGGGGTGAACAGAACAAGAATATCATCAGGTGGTACAGAGGAATGTCGTGAGGGGATCTTTCTCAAGTGTACTGCCATAATTTCATTTATTATTATTATTTGTGCCGAAGTCGGATGCGCTGGGCCTGACTTGTCAGGCGCTTAACGGCAGCGTGACGCATTTTCGCTCATATAACAGACAACAATAGTTGCTGTCTGAGCGTTCGACAAAGAAGAATTATTATTATTGTTGTTGTTATCATTATGAATGAAATCTTACCTTTGGATAATGATGGGCGTTTCAAATCGCTGGAATGCGCTGTAGAAGATGGATCTGAAGATGATCGGGCAGTTTCACTGAAAACAAAACAACATTTTTTTTTATATGATGACAGGAGTGGAACTCATCTTTCTATCCATATTTGTGTGTGTGTATGTGTATGCATGCATGTCTTTGTATATGTGTGTGTGTGTGTGAGTGTGTATATATGTACGTGTGTTTGTGTGTGTGTGCAGGTATGCACATTGTATGCACATCGCATCATAAAGTAAGTGTGTGTGTGTGTGCATTTGTGTGGGATATGAATAAGAAGAATCCATGTAACTGACGTTATCATCAAATCTTTTGCAGATCTTGGTGTACTTTGAAAAGAAATCCAGGTAAAAATCACTGTAACATGTGTTGTCGCAATTAGTATATCAACTTAACGTGAAAGATTACAAATGAAAATGGCCAATAACAATGACAAAATAAAGACAGTAATGAAAGGAATTCAAAATGATATCCTGGATAGCCTGGTGGTTAGAGCACTGCATTCACGGTCTGACGGCCCAGGTTCAAACCATCGCTGTGACACCCCTTCAACAGATTTTTTTCCCTGGAATTTACATCAGTGCCAAGTCCTTTCCCCCAAAAGTCCTTCGGATGAGACTTTTGACCAAGGTCTCAAGCACAAACGCAGGCAGAACATCTTTCACACATGCTAAAACCTGTTCTGTCTTTTGGAAGAGAAGGCCATTGTTTTCTGGGGGGAAGAGACGAAAAAATTTACAAAATTGAATGCACACATGGGAACTGAATGTATAAAAACCACATGAGTACTTATTCACTATCCTCGAACTCAAAGAACTGAAACTGAAAGTTTGAAAAAAAACAACCAACACACTCACATGTATGCGTTTGCCTGTGTGCACACACTCTCTTACACTCACAAATACATACACATTCTCGCTAACTTTAAACCAACTCTCATCAATAATAATAATAAATGATAAATAATGGAATTTATTTATATAGCACTATATCTTGCAAAGACAAATCAAAGCGCTTGCACTCAACCCATTCTTAAAGTCATGCATCCAATAGCAATTAATAGTCGCTACAATCCAAATGTGCACACACAAACACACACACAAACACACATCAACACCAATAATCATGGTCACAACAAACAGTTCCACTTGTCTTCTTACCCTTGTGGATTGACAGAGAATTCCTGACCCACGATGTACTGGAGCATTTTGAAGCAGAAGTACAGGATCTGAAGACAGACAGACCAGTACAAATCTGGTCATAGCTACACACATATACCACACACACACACACACACACACACACACACACATACACACACAAACAACAACAAACGAAAAACATAGAGGTCATCTTTTTTCGCTTATCTCCAAGAGTCTTGATTTTTTTCTAACTAGCCTCTGACAAATGCTTCGAAATGAAAAGATGTTTTTTTTAAATTTTAAAAAAGTAAATAAAATGCTATTATGCAATCTGTCTCACTCATCACATCTGGTAACCACAGTAAGGACCGTTAAACACACACTGAATGAGAAGCTTGCAAGCATGTGTGTCTGTTTTCAAGTACCTAAGCATACAGGTAGCCATACTATACTCCAACTTGCAAGATTTTTTTCTCTCCCCTTCAGTGGCAAGCACGCACTCTAATACTAAGAACCTGTCAAGGCTGAAGAAAATTTCTAAAGTAACATTTCACAACATAACGACATGTTAATCTAGGCCTCGACAGTTAGCTTACATCAATAACTGACAACGCTTTTGGTCTGGGCCATGGATTCAGGAGTCAAAGGATTCAGGAAACAAAGGATTCAGGAGTCAAAGTTGAAACCAAAAAAACAGAAAATGTTCCACTGACAGCAGACAAAAATTCAGTACATCGTTTTGAAGTTAACATCATGTTTAAAAAAGAAAGAAAGAAAATCTTACTTCCTGTCCCCTGCCGATTTTGTCTGGAAGACCGTGTCTGCAACAGAGGAGATCATTATGCAACATTCAGTAATTTTCAAATACATGTGAGATGTGGTCCTGTCTCGTCTGCAACGTTCCTGCAACACATTATAATAATACTGACAATAAGATACAGCCTTTTAGTTTTCCTCCATTAAAACTGCAATCTGTCGTTTTAGATTATATGTCCAAATTTTTTTCCATCTCCTGAAAAATAATACTGATTTGGTGGTCTTGAGGTTACACACTCATCTAGAAAAAAAAATGTAGAGGTTAACAGTCTGAGTCCTATTTGTAGCTGGACTAACCCCCCCCCCCCACCCCCCTCCATCCCAGACACCGTTGGTCTGAGTGCCATCTTTTAGACACATCATACTTAACCTACACTAAACTCCCCACAGCAATGCATACGCACACTAACACATCATCAACACCAGACAACCAACACCATGAACAAAACCAACCACATGAACAAAACCAAACACAACACGCACAAAACCAAACACAAATAACCAAAACCAAACACCTAACAAAACCAAACCACATAACAAACCAAACTAACATAACAAAACCAAACACATGAACAAAACCAAACACACATGAACAAAACCTAACAATACAAACCAAACACATGAACAAAACCCAAACACAAATGAACAAAACCAACACACATGAACAAAACCAAACACAATGAACAAAACCAAAACACATAACAAAACCAAACACATGACAAAACCAAACACAAAGAACAAAACCAAACACATCAACAAAACCAAACACATCAACAAAACCAAACACATGAACAAACCCAAACACACATGAACAAAACCAGCACCAGGAGAGGAACACAGAAGCATCTCACCCAAAGAGGTACCAGTCGTAGGCTAGGGTGAGGTAGAGAATATCAGAGGGAGGCAGGGACTTGTGTATGGCTCCATCGGCCCACAGCGACAACCTCAGGAGGCTGATGAAGAGAGGCGTGCGATCCCAGCCTGAGATACAGTGCACCAACACACCTGAAGAACCTGCACACAGAAACATAAATGTAATAATAATAATAATAATAATGTATGGAATTTATATAGCGCTGAATCTTGTAAAGCAACAAATCAAAGCGCTCAGATTTTATTTCATACCACTTTAAGTCACGGCAGATTTCTCTCCGTGAAATTCGGGCTGCTCTCCCCGGGGAGAGCGGGAGAGCGCGTCGCCACAAGCGCTGCGCCACCCTTTTTTTTTTTTTTTTTTTTTCCCCATGTCTGCAACTGTATTTGTTTCCCTATCAGAGTGGCTTTTTTCTAAGAATTTTGCCAGGGACAACTCTCTTGTTGCCGTGGGTTCTTTCACGTGCGCTAAATAATTACGTGTAACACACGGGACCTCGGTTTATCGTCTCATCCGAAAGACTAGCGCCCAGACCACCACTCATGGTCTAATGGATGGGGGAAAAGTTTCCGGTCCAAACGGGGTACGAACCGCCACACACTTCAGACCCGGACTTTTCGTTTTCTAGACAGGCGCGTTACCTCTAGACCACCGATCCACCAAATGTCAGGGAGAAAACAGTCAAATGAAAACAGTCTTCAAATGCTCAGACAGCAACTACCGTCGTCTGTGTATAATGAGCAAAAACGCGTTGACAAGTCAGGCCCAGTGCATCCGACTTCCGCATGGGAGAGAGAATCGTTATCTTTTAAGCTTTTCTGGGGGGAGGCAAGAGAATGGACTAAGAAGGTAGAAAATAGACAAGAAGAAAAGGATAGGAAGAAAGAAAGAAAAAAAAAAGGCAGAAACACAGAGAGAGAGGGGAAAAAAAAAGAAAGAATTTTTAGCACACAATTTTCAGATGGTGGGGATGCGATTTCTACTGACAGGCCCTAAGCACCCCCAAAGGGGAAAATACTCAGTCAGTCATACAGGTTTATTCAATACAATACAGTCAGTCAGTCAGTCAGTCATACAGCTGTATTCAATACAATACAATACAACAAACCACAACACACTACAATCTACTGTATACCTTTGTCCACAAGTTGAATCAAGGAGAAAACAGTCAGTCAGCCATACAGCTGTATTCAATACAATACAACACAACAAACCACAACACACTACAATCTGCTGTATACCTTTGTCCACAAGTTGAATCAAGGAGAAAACGATCAGTCAGTCATACAGCTGTATTCAATACAATACAATACAACAAACCACAACACACTTCTATCTGCTGTATACCTTTGTCCACAAGTTGAATCAAGGAGAAAACGATCAGTCAGCCATACAGCTGTATTCAATATAATACAATACAACAAACCACAACACACTTCTATCTGCTGTATACCTTTGTCCACAAGTTGAACAAAACCACAACACACTACAATCTGCTGTATACCTTTGTCCACAAGTTGAACAAAACCACAACACACTACAATCTACTGTATACCTTTGTCCACAAGTTGAACAAAACACAACACACTTCTATCTGCTGTATACCTTTGTCCACAAGTTGAACAAAAACACAACACACTTCTATCTGCTGTATACCTTTGTCCACAAGTTGAATCAAGGAGAAAACGATCAGTCAGTCAGTCAGTCAGTCAGTCATCCAGCTGTATTCAATACAATACAATACAATACAACAAAACCACAACACACTTCTATCTGCTGTATACCTTTGTCCACAAGTTGAATCAAGGCCAGCAGGTAGTTCTGGGTCAGCTTGACCAGGTCCCAGTCCTGTGAAGATAATAATAATAATAACAACAACAATAATGATAATGATAATAATAATAATAATAATAATAACAGTAATGATAATAATAGTAATAATGATGGTGGTAGTGGTGATGTAATATGGTGATATAATGATGATGATCATCATCATCATAGCAATAATAATAATAATAATAATGATTATTATGATAACCGTAACAACACATTTAGTGCATATAAAAGAACCCATGGCAACAAGAGAGTAGTCCCTGGCAAATATCTTTAGAAAAAAAAAAGCCACTCTGATAGGAAAACAAAACACATATATACGCAGACAGGAAAAGAAAAGAAAAACAAAAATCATGGGTGGCGCTGCTCTTATGGCAACATGCTCTCCCAGGAGAGAGAGCAGCCCGAATTTCATGCAGAGGAATCTGCTGTGAGGGCATACAATACAATACAATGCAATACAATACAATACAATGCAATACAATACAATACTATGCAATACCCTTTCTTGTCTACCTTGAACCTTGGGGACGGGATAGCCTAGTGGTTAGAACATTGCGCTCGCAATCTGACGACCCGGGTTCGATTCCCGTTCGAGGGGGATATTTTCCCCTGGAGTTAACATCAGTGCACACTCCACTCTCCCCGAAAGTCCTTCGGATGAGACTATAAACCGAGGCCCCGTGTGCGAATGCACGCAGAGCATCTTGCGCACACGTTAAAATCCTGTTCCGCTTTTCGTAAGAGTAGGCCATTGTGTGCCGGTGGGAACGGATGACAGAATTTACAAAACCGCACACACACGGGGACTGGATGTAAAAAAAGCACATAAGAGCTTATTCCATTATCTTCGATATAAAAATAAATAAATAAATAAAAAAAGCACCACCTGACCTTGTACATTTTCCAGTCTGTGGGCATGGAAGTGAGGATGGGGTCGTTCTGCAGGTTCAGTATGGACGTGTTCAGTTCCTGGAGACACACACACAACGGCCTTACCATCATCACATTTCTCTTCTGCAGCTATCGTCTTTTATCAGACACATACACTTACACACACACATACATGCATGCACACACACACACACAGTGTTCAAAGACGTTAAATGAATTTGAACACTCACACACACACACTCTCTCTCTCTTTCTCTCTCTCTCTTGCTTGTACATAAGACCACACACACACATGCATAAGAAGATATGCACATGCACATTAACATATATACATACACACATTAACACAAATACACACATTAACACAAATACGCACATTTACACATACACACACACACACACACAGTGTTCAAAGATATTAAATGAATTTGAACACTCACACACACACACTCTCTCTCTTTCTCTCTCTCTCTTGCTTGTACATAAGACCACACACACACATGCATAAGAAGATATGCACATGCACATTAACATATATACATACACACATTAACACAAACACATACACAATCACACATTTACACATACACACACACACACACAGTGTTCAAAGACGTTAAATGAATTTGAACACTCACACACACACACACAACCACACCACTCTCTCTCTTCTCTCTCTTCTTGCTTGTACATAAGACCACACACACCACAAACATCCTTTACACCTTAAGAAGACACCATCACACATGCAACCATGCACATAATATACTACCACATTAACACAACACACATTATACACACAACACACACAATATACCACACACCACACAACATTCCACAAGAGTCAGGAGGCACCTCCATGCTCTTTCCCATATTTAACAGTCACAAGGGTGGTTTTTGGACGTGCAAACCCGTTACGCCGGTCCACTGGTTCACTATTTCTTACAAAGACTTGACATCAAGTCCGATTTTCCCATCAAAATAAGAAGACAGGGCAAGGCTGGGAATCGAACCCGGAACCTCACAGTTTACTTGTAAAACAGGTGAATGTCTAAACCATCCTGCCACCTTCCTCGTCAAAGTCATAGTACGGCTGTCTATTTGGCAAGGTACTTGGAAAAAAAACCCAGTCATACATGCAAGCTCCCCATCCAATGTGTACCTATAGTCTCACAGTGAATCCCAGGTGTGAAGAGTGGGACAGAGTGTATATTCTGCATAACCCTTAGGGTGTTAATTAAAGCCGAGGAATGCCCAACACTAGCTACTTACGGGGGCCCAGTCATAGTGGACGTTCTCACTGTCGTAGCTACACTCCTTCCACTTGCTGAAGAACTCGCAGCCTGAAATGGAAAATGTACAAGACTGATATACCTCACACACACACAAAGAAAAGAAAAGACAAAAATTCCATATAAAACTAATTCATGGAATGGAGGGTGGCTTTGGTTTTGTTTTTTTATTGTTTGTTTTGAGGGCACTTTTCACAGACATGACATGCAACCTTTTAACCAGTTCATATTCAAAGAGGAATGAATATCATTTATAGCAGAAGTAGGACAAAATTACTAATAGTATCAGTACCAGCAACAGAAGTAGTAGAAGCGATAGTAGTAGTAGTCGTAGTAGTATGATGTTGTTGTAGTAGTAGAAGTAGTAGTAGTAGAAGTAGTAGTAGTAGTAGTAGTAGTAGTAGATAGTAGTAGTAGTAGTTAGTAGTAGTAGTAGAGTAGAGTAGTAGTATGTAGTAGTAGTAGTAGTAGTAGAAGCACGTAGTAGTAATAGTAGTAGTAGTAGTAGTATGTAGTGAAGCAGCAGTAGTAGTAGAAGTAGTAGTAGTAGTAGTAGTAGTAGTACTAGGTAATAGTGGCAACAGCTGCAGAAATAGCTGTAGTAATAAGCTGTAGTAATAACAGCAACAGAGCACAAGCAGCAGCTTCAACAGTTTTAATAGCAGAAGTATTTGTAGCTGTAGAAGTAGCAGCAGCAGAAGCAACAGCAGAAGTAGAAGCAGCAGCAGAAGCAATAGCACTAGTATAATCTGTATTCCAGTCTGAATGCTAAGTTTAAGAACCACGTGATGTGAACACATTCATCCACAAATGAGAGTACAGCAGCAGAGTAAAACCTTAGACACAAAAGCATATCTCACCTTCTTTTCTTTCTCTTTATAGTTCTGATCATTACAAGGATCGGTTTATGCAGTGGTTTTCAAAAGAGAGTGGGGTGGGAAGGGAAGGTGGGGGGTTGGGAAGGGGAAGAGAGCAGTTGAGAGTTTAGAGACGGGAGGAGGGGGGAGGGTTCAGGGTAAGGAAAAAAGAGATGGAATCATGATTTCATTTCTCCATTTTCTGTATTTACCTGGGTAAGGTAGAGCGATGACGCTGAAGTTTTTGTATCTGTTCTCCTTGTCCACCTTCTCTGATGAGGTGATGCTGTGTCAAGACAAAGCACAGTGAACAGCATGGGCAGAAAGAAACAAATACACACGTCACAAAAATCATTTTCCATTTTAACCCTCTCTCATTTAAAATCACCCAAAGCCCCCAAAACCCAAAAACCCCAGGTTTTATTTCCATCTATCTCAGCTCACTCTCTGTGTGTCAGATCTGTAGGCAGTAGCTCTCGCACATGTTACGTACACGTCGTAAATGATTGCTACTGCTTAGAATGGTGCTGTTGTAATTCTCTGGTGCTATTATGTGCTTAACTCATTGGAGTCGCAGTGAAATGGATCCCACCATTTTGTGGTGACGCGTGATTTGGCTATATTTGAAAAATTCAGCAGACTTACCCAACATAATAATGGCATACACATTAAACATCATTGAAAAGGTTAATGTCTTCTTTAGAGACTGTTTCATAGTTTTTCAATAGATAACTGTATTTCTTTTCTACAAATTTTCAAAATATGTCACTGAATACTGAAAAATAAAAGGTTTTGAAAATTAGGGCTGTGTATCTTACATGCCTTGAACTGTTCATCAACTAGTCCCCTTGAAGCAATGTGATGATTTTTCACCAAAGTAAAGTTCCCTGAAGCTGGATGAATCCATCTGATGTCACTTTTTGTACAACAGATCTGTTTTTTAAAGAATCATAACACTGGAGAGCCTGGAGTCCCAAAGATATCACTTGTCAACATTTCAAACAAAATTAGGCAACAGACACAAACTAGGCAAGCTTATGGTCAAGGAAAGAGTCACAGTGAAGGAGAGGAGTGCCGAAGCTTAAGCTTTGGCACAACCTCAATGAGTTAAGAGCCAAGTTTTCTTTAAAACAACAAAACAACAACAACCTATCAATAACATTTGGGTTTTCTCGTTCCTCGGCTGGAGCTCCAAAGTTCACCAATGATTTTGAATATGCAACTGTTTCGCCCACCATTAAGGCAGCCGCATTCCAACTTCAGAGATGATGTCTAAACATGACACCAGTGTGCATGCATTTTTTCAAATGTTGTCATCCGCTCCTACCAGCACACAATGGGCTACTCTTTTGAAAGGACGTCTGAAAAACAGAGCGAACAAATGACCCCAAAGGGTGGAGCACTTACTAGAAGCCACACTTGACCTTCTTGGTCTCCACCATGAGGTCGCAGATGTACTTGACGTCCAGCTCCTCCAGCAGCTGAATGTCCTTGCCCCGGTGCTGGTCAAACACCTTGGACCTCCCAGAGCTGCAAAAGGGACCAGCCAACCCCTCGTGTTATTTTATAAAGCATTTACAACACTAACTGCATGTCCTTTATGACACAACGTTAACTTTTCATGCCAATACTTTATAACAATAACGATAACAAAATTTTATTTTCTGAGGGTAATAGAATAAGTACAAGACTTTTTTACATCCAGCCCTCGAAAAGAAAGAAAGAAAGAAGGTAAACAGACAAAAATATAAGCAAAGTGAATCAAAATCATCATTCTTTATTATCTCAACAGCAAGAGAATTTCAGATAGATTTTGTTCCTCGGCTAGAGCTCCAAGGTTCAGCTATGGTGAGATTTTTTTTGCATATGTGACCGTTTTTTATCCACCCACCCATAAAGGTAGGTAGCCACAATCAGACTTCAGGGATACAGTTGAGAATCAAGCCTTCCTGTTTTTCCAGGACAGTCGTGGGGTACCTCCCTGCTCTTTCTGATCTTCAACTGTCGTGGTTTTTTGCCATGTACAAATCTGTTAGCGCATGGGTCCAACTGGTTTCGAGTCTGCCTCCAAAACGCTTGACATTCAGTCTGATTTTCCCGTCAAAATGGGAAAGAAAGGGCAAGGCCGGGAATCAAACCCAGAATCTTACGGTTTACTTGTTAGGCAGGTGAACGTTTAAAACCATCCTGCCACCTTCCTTCTTGTATAGATTATAAGCTTATCTATAAAAAAAATTTAAAATAGTAAACTTTTATCACACAAATCGGTATCAGAATCTCAGAAAAATAATTCCCTGGCCTGAGCTAAGAAAGGGGATTCGAAATACAAAACTTTGAATACAAGTACTTTACATGCAGTTCATACCCAGTATGCAAACTTTGACTTTGAAAAAGACGGGCTCCGCCAGGCTCAATTCGCCCAAAGACACACCGCCATGATTATTCTAGCGCACACTGCCCCACAGACTTCTCAAGCAGCTAGAAAAAAAGGAGTTGGTTGATGAAGTCAGACAAGGTCCAGGTCCTCGTACTTACTTGGACTGTGCGGAGGTCTGCATGTCTTCGTTGGGGGCCCGTCCGTTGGCCGTGCCTGAAAAATAAGAAAAAACAGCGTCTGCTCCTGCCGGAAAGAAAGTCAGATGCGCGTGTTGATGTTATCATGTTAACTGATGAAGTATTGGGTGGGTGGGTGGGGGGGGGGGGGGGGGGGGGGGGGGGGGGGGGGGGGGTTTGTTGTAGTTGCAAGTAGTCTGCATGGAGTAATAGGCTCATCTCGTGTTCACTTTGCTGGTGGTTTTATAATGTTTTCATTCTTTCTTTCTTTTTTTTTTTGGTTTTTCTTTTTTTATCTGATTTCTGTTTTTTCTCTTGGTTTTATTCTTCTTTTTCATGTTCTTTTTTTTTTTACACTTTTTTTTTTCTGCTTTTTTGTTTTGTTTAGTTTTTGGGGGCTGGCTTCTTTTGTTTTCTTTTTTCTTTCCTTTTTTTTTCTTTTCTCTTTTGATCCACTTCCTTGGGTGGTTTTTTTTTCGATTTCTTTCTTTTTTTTTTTTTTTTTTTTTTTTTTTTACTCCTCCCTCTCCCCCTTTCTTTATTACTTTTCTTCCTTTCTTTTTTTTCTTCCTTCCTTCTATTTTTCTTATCTCTTGTAAAGTTGTAAACAGTATTTTTCGGACAAATTTCAGGGGGAAAAAGTATACTTTGTGTCATGTTTGATTTGAAAGCTGAAAGAATTTCGTTGCTTTACTTTTTCTATTTTTAGGTCTTTTTTAAAATAAAAAAAATTATTTTCCTGTTGTTTATGGAGCGCAGCTGTGCTTGTACTATGTCAACTGAAGGGAAAGAACACACTTGTAAAAGGGAAAAGACTTCTGAATCATATTTAAAAAAAAAAAAAAAGTATGTTCTTTCGAGCCAGAAGGCCCATAGAGCCGGAGTTTATCCCGGTTTCTGTAGCGTTAAGCGAACTGATGGTTTTTCAAAAATCAATAATAAAAGTTTCTGCTGATTTCATCTTATTGTAGTGAATCCTGAAAAATATTAAATAGAATAGCATAAACCAGGAGCAAAGGTGACACAGACACAGACAGAGAGAGAGAGACAGACAGAGACAGACAGACAGACAGGCAGACAGATAGGCAGAAAGACACAGACAGACAGACAGAGATCTTTCTCACTTTCTTTCCATCTTTGTTAGAGTAAGACCAGGTGTGTGTGTGTGTGTGTGTGTGTGTGTGTGTGTGTGTGTGTGTGTGTGTGTGTGTGTGAGTGTGTGTGTGTGTGTGTGTGTGTGTGAGTGTGTGTGTGTGTGTGTGTGTGTGTGTGGTGTGTGTGTGTGTGTGTGTGTGTGTGTGTGTGTGTGTGAGTGTGTGTAAGTGTGTGTGTGTCTGTGTGTGTCTGTGTGTGTGTGTGTGTGTTTGTGCGTGTGTGTCTGTGTCTATGCGTAAGTGTGGGCACCTCTGCATGTATACACATGTGTATATGTCACCGTATCCGGAGCACACATGTACAATGTATGTATGTATGGGTATACTACAATAAGTAAATCAAGACAAAATAATAATAATAAAACACACCCAAAAACACAGAGACATAAACAGTCAGTAGAAAACAATTCTTAGCAAGGAACAACAATAACCCAAAAAACAAAAAAAACGAAATATTCAGGGGGGTGGGGGGAATTAAAAAGGGCATTCTCAAAATGACCAATACCAACAATGACTATAAATCGCAAAGCTAAAAATCAAACAAAAATGGTCCGTATGCGCATCAAGCATTTTCTGAAAAGTTATGCACTCAAGCATGCATTTGTATGCTCTAACATGTATGCAAGCATGCATGAATACACACAGACACTCACACACAGTATACATGTAATAATCTGAGCGCATGTGTACGCATGAGCATGCACACACACACACTCACTCAATCACTACATACAGCGCATACATACACAAAAACAAGCCAGCACAAACATAAATGTACACACACACAACACACAGACATGAGTGCACACACACACACACAAAACACACATACACCATATTACAGGGTTCATACAGACTTGGTGGGAACAAATTTAGGGCCTTTTTAGGGCTTTTTAAGGGCCATTATTTCCAAATTTAGGGCCTAGCTGCGGGGTGTCAAAGTATATTTTATCAAGCTGTGTATACATTTACTTTGATAAACTAATCTCAAGTTCACGTAGGAAAGTCTCCTTGTCTAAAACTGCATGTTGGATTTTGACACAAATTCAAGTTAAGTTCTAAAATAGAATGTCTTTCCACCATAGATACCACAATGAATTAAAATCCTCACAGTAAAACTTCAAGTCATGGTGTGATGAAAGTCTGATGTCTTAAAATACCAAGCAAAGTGAAAACAGAAATAACTGTGTCGGACTTTAAGATGTTTTTCACAAACAAGTAGCAAAGTGAACTCAAGATACCATCCCTCAAACTTCATCTGATGTGAACTAAGTCTCCTTGTCTTATCAAAGATGCAGATGGTTACCCAGTACTAGAACTGGTAATAACAATACCCTCACACAGTCAGTGTCTCTTCCAAATCACACACTCGTCCGCACATGAGAGAGAGAGAGAGAGAGAGAGAGAGAGAGAGAGAGAGAGAGAGAGAGAGAGAGAGGAGAGAGAGAGAGAGGGGGGGGGGGTTGCTGGATGCAAGTTCTCTTCACTATGAATATATGTGCAAGTCCCGTAACACTACAGGAGGCACCGTGGTTGAGTGGTTTAGGCGGTCAACTCGTGATCCAGAGGTCGCGGGTTCGATCCCCGCTCGGCTCAATGTTGTGTCCTTGGGAAAGACACTTTACTCCTATTTTCCTCACTCCACCCAGGTGTACAAGTGGGTACCAGCTCTGCTGGGGAAGTATCTGGCGACAGACTAGCGTCCTGTCACAGGGGTGGTGAAAAACCATCAGTTCGCTTAACGCTACAGAAACCGGGATAAACCGGGATAAGCTCCGGCTCTATGGGCCTTCTGGCTCGAAAGAACATACTTTTATGAACTGGATTCGTTTCTGTATGCATTCTGCAGGAAATCTGTGGGGTGACCTTCTCAAATACAGAATAGATCTGGTTACAGGTTTTATTGTTTTTCCATTCTCAAACGTAACTGTTGCATTGACTGCCATTTTGTAAAGTTTGCATGTGCAAAAGAGAAAGAATAGCTATTCACAGCGCAGCTGTGCTAAAATTGAAAAATCTGGTAGAGGACTGTAGCACAGTAAACTTGTTTTTTTGGACTCATGATTGCAGTTCCATAGTTTAACATCATTTTCCTAACAAATTACGGACATACCGTACGGGACAGGTTGTCCTGCACATGTAATTGGTGAAAACAAAGTGATCATGCACTTTCAATGGAAGCAAATTACCTCACTTGGCAAAACAGGCAGCACAACATGAAAAGCTGACGACAGGCATTCTATCGGCGATATCACGATCTTCAGACACCCTTTTTGCTTTCATTTCTCATACGTTTTTTTGTGTGGTATATTTGTTTAATCTACTTTTCAACAGAAACTCCCACTCATGATTCCCATTTTTAGGGCTTTTTAGGGCCTCCAAGGTTGTAGGTCTCATTTTTAGGGCTTTTTAGGGGCCTTAAATGGGCTCTTCAAAAATCAGGGCCTTTTAGGGCTTTTTAAGATCTGTACGAACCCTGCATAAATAATAAACCAAATCAAACATTTTCAACAGAAAGCTTAGATTTTTTTTTCTTTAACAGGAAGACAGAAAATACTCTCCCGCCTCCTCCCACCCCCCACCCCAACCAAACTGTCGAAATGTAATGAAGATATCACATGTATACAACCCACCATAAACGGCATAATCCATTATCCTAGTACCTGGCAAACACACACACAATTGACCAAAACTTCTCAATGTTTTACCTAATTCAACATAAAGAAAAGACCACCCCGCCCACACACCAAAAAAAGCATAGATAACTCATAAGGCATATAATACATGCTGAATAAATTTGTAAAAATAAAAAATAAAAAAATAAAAATAAAAACAGAAAACCCTAAACCCATTAGCCTGCCGATGCATACACACAAGTAAAGCGTACATGCGCACATACTCATGCAAGCTTCATGCATGCAAAACTGATCGAACACACACACACATGTATGTATCATATACATATTATGTCATATAATACACACATACACACAAACATATATACATACATGAATGCAAGCACACACACACAACACACACAAACACAACACACCCACACAGAGTCTCTCTCTTACACACACACACACCCTTCTTGTTTGATTTGTATGGTTTATCATTTATTATGTTTTTTATTCTATGTCTGCATATATATTATCTTTTTTTCTCTTTTTTTTTCTTTAGATAGATGGCTTGATAAAAAAAAAAAAAAGCAAATGCACTACTTCTTCAATGTACCATCTGAAAATAAAAGTTTGACTTTGACTAACTTAATGTGAATTAGATAGATAACAAATCAAAACACACTCACAACAAAATAAAAAAGAATATTAGTAACAAAAACGAAAACAGAAAGAAAGCAAAACGAAAGAGAGGAAAAAGACACACAAAAAAGATACAGAAAGAACAGGGAAGATAAAAAAAAAAAAGATTCTTTTTTCAAATTCTAACATGATATTCACAAACAAGAAAGCAACCCCCCCCCCCCCCCCCCCAAAAAAAAAAAAAAACCAACCAAAACACCTGAATGAAACAAGGAAAAGTATTAAACGACGACTTCTGGTCAAAATATATGATTTCCGTGTTCACAGAACATGTTTGGCCCAGACCAAAAGCTTTCTCAGTTACCCAAAGTGGCAAGGCCTACGTCTAAAATGTTGAGTACTATGCTTTAAAAAATGTTGTGTTGAGACAGTCTTCAGCCATGATAAGCTCTGAGCATTACAACTGCACTGCTTACTCAGTGTACCACCTGGGGATAAAAGTTTGACTTGACCTGACTTGACCACCTGTACCAGAGAAAAAGATTCTCTGAAGTTGGACTATGGCTGCCTGTATGGCAAGGCTCTTGAAAACCGATATATATATATATATATATACACACACACACATACATATGAAAACCTTTCATTCAGTGCGTACTTAATGGAGTAAAATAAAAGGTAAAGGTGTTCCCATAACCTATGTGGTCATAGGAGAGTGAGGCATCAGAGACCTCAGCTTCTCAAGGGGCCAGCAAACTGAGGGTGGTGCCCATCTCCTCTCCCTCGCTGCTTTACCTTCCCTGACCCTAAAGAGGCAGGTACCCATTTCCAGCTAGGGGAACTGGGGGACTGTACCGAAGCCAAGGCACGCAAACGGTCACCCATCCAACTGGTAAACATATTCGATGCTGCTTAACCTTAGACCACTGAGCTATCCTGGCCCCAAAGGAGAGTAGATTTTGCTAACGCTGTGCTGATAATACTGTAATAGGTTGAGGTGGATAAACACAGTACTACTCAATAAAATCTGTTCTAAGCACAACCCTTTTTTTTTTTAATGGAGGCCTCCACTTTGCTGACATCAACGATAACAACAATAACGATGATGATGATGATGATGATGATAATAATAAAGAGGAAGAGAAGGAGGAGGATAACAACAGCAACACCAACGATGATGATGACGATGATGATGATAATGATATTTGGAATCTACACAGCGCTAAATCTAGTAAAACAAACAAATCAAAGCGCTTGCGCTGAAATCATTTACATGCATGCAATGGTTTACAAATAAGATTAACAGATCATATAAAATTTACACACACACACGCACACACGCACACTGACAAAGCTTTTAGCCTGATTCAAACACAGTACTGTACTGTCCTATCCTGTCCTGTACTGTACTGTACTGTACTGTACTGCACTACACTGCACTGTATTGTATTGTATTGTGTTCCCCTTTCAGTCACGGCAGATTTCTCTACGTGAAATTTGAGCTGCTCTCCCCAAAGCGAACACTTCATAACAACAGCAGTGCCACCCATTTGGTTTTTCTGGGCTGCGTGTGTGTGTGTATATATATATATATATATATATCTGTTTCCTAAAATGAGAGCGGCTTTTAAAGTTGTACATTTGCCAGGAACAACTCCCTTGTTGCCATAGGTTCTTTACACATGCACTTAACACATTGTAAGCAGGACCTCAGTTTATCATTGAGCACGCAGACAATCTCTCAAGGTCTAGCGGATGAGATCATTTTGGGAATAGTTTGGGGTTCAAATGCGGATTAAACCTGCCACTTCAACATTTCTTTCTTTTTTTATTGTTTTTTGGTTTTTTATTTTTGTATTCCCCCCCCCCCCCCCCCCCCCCCCCCCCCTGTTCCTCAGCTAGAGCTCCTAGGTTCCCCAATGGTGAGATTTTTACGTATGCAACCTCCCCCCACCCCACCCCAATTTAGGTAGCTGCAATCAAACTTCGGGGTTTACTTTTCTAAACGAACACATTCTTTACCTCTAGACCACCGATCCCTTTCAGCAATGGGTTTTGGAAAATAAAAAGGGAAAAAAAGCTAAAAGCTTCTACATGCAAGTAACATTGTGAAATGACAAAATTACAAAAACAGGGATGAAAAATGAAGGTCAGACTGGACAACTGGTCACTGCTCAGCGGCCAACAAAACGATTAGTGGATAGATCGGTGTGTGAAGCATTTCATTCTACCCCCACTCCCCATTCCCATCCCTCCTCCCCTCCCCCCCCCCCCCCCCCCACCCCAAATGCTACTACATGCAAGTGAAATTGTAAAAATGAGGGAATTGTTTAAAAAAAAAAAAAAGGGTGAAAAATAAAGGTCAAACTGGACTACTGGCCACTGTTCATGCATGCAGTTGGTTTGGCGAATAAACCGGTGAGTGGATAGCTACAGCTGCAGAAGTGAAGCACTGGGTTCTACCTAAGTGGATAGATACAGCTGCAGGCGTGAAGCACTGGGTTCTTCTACCTAAGTGGATAGCTACAGCTGCAGGCGTGAAGCACTGGGTTCTACCTAAGTGGATAGCTACAGCTGCAGAAGTGAAGCACTGGGTTCTACCTAAGTGGATAGCTACAGCTGCAGGTGTGAAGCACTGGGTTCTTCTACCTAAGTGGATAGCTACAGCTGCAGGCGTGAAGCACTGGGTTCTACCTAAGTGGATAGACACAGCTGCAGGTGTGAAGCACTGGGTTCTACCTAAGTGGATAGACACAGCTGCAGGTGTGAAGCACTGGATTCTTCTACCTAAGTGGATAGATACAGCTGCAGGTGTGAAGCACTGGGTTCTACCTAAGTGGATAGCTACAGCTGCAGAAGTGAAGCACTGGGTTCTACCTAAGTGGATAGCTACAGCTGCAGGTGTGAAGCACTGGGTTCTACCTAAGTGGATAGATACAGCTGCAGGTGTGAAGCACTGGGTTCTACCTAAGTGGATAGCTACAGCTGCAGAAGTGAAGCACTGGGTTCTACCTAAGTGGATAGCTACAGCTGCAGAAGTGAAGCACTGGGTTCTACCTAAGTGGCTAGCTACAGCTGCAGGCGTGAAGCACTGGATTCTACCTAAGTGGATAGCTACAGCTGCAGGTGTGAAGCACTGGGTTCTACTACCTACCTCCAGACATGATCATGTCCACCCCCTTCCTGCTGAACAGCTCCTGCCAGGATGCCAGAGTGGCCGACCTGCACACATGCTGTACACGCGCACACGCGCACACACACACATTCACATAAATAATAATAATAATAATGTATGGAATTTATATAGCGCTGAATCTTGTAAAGCAACAAATCAAAGCGATCACACATGCACACGTGTGCAGGGGGACGGGATAGCCTAGTGGTTAGAACATTGCGCTTGCTATCTGACAACCAGGTTCAAATCCTGTTCAAAAGGATTTTTGCCCTGGGGTTAACATCAGTGCAAGAAGACTCCACTCCCCCGAAAGTCCTTTGGATGAGACTATAAACCGAGGTCCTGTGTGTGAACGCAAGCAGAACATCTTGCACACACATTAAATCCTGTTCCGCTTTTCAAAAGAGTAGGCCATTGTGCGCTGTTGGGAACAGATGACAAAATTACAAAACCACAAATACATGAGTGTTTATTCCATTATCCTCAATATAAAAGAATTTTTTTAAATATATATTTAAATGATGTCCCCACCCGCCTCACATTTCCTAGTGAGACATGAGTTGCAACTGCCAAAAGTATTTTCAAGTTAATGTTTGTAGTTACTTGTTAAAGAAATCAAAAGGGCATTATTTATAGTTATAAACTATACAAGCCTACATATCCACAAATCAGTCAATTCTTTGTACTGTTGCCATAGGATCAATCCAATATGGCCACCAAAACTATAATGTTCACTTTTCAACAACTTTTCACTGATTAAACAGATAACAAGAAATCCTGTTTTCAAATACCTGTTTTATAACTGCACATCTACTGGACAGAAAAGCCTTCCCATCTTTTAAAAAAACTCAGCTTTGTTCTACTTCTGTTTTCCTTACGCATAATGTTCTAGAAACCCAGAATTCTATATCTTTCCTCATACCATGGTTTGATTACATAATAACAACACCTAATGCTAAAAAGAAAACACGATCTTTGGGCTACCTGTCCTCCTGTGTCTCGTCTCAAGTTCTTTAGATACCTGTAGCTCTGCTCTACAGCTGTTAAGTGTGTACTAAGATTACACCCTCAACATACCTTTCCCTTGTAGAGAATAACAGGAGCAACAAAGCGTGTGTGACAGCGGGCCAGTCGTGCTTGCCGTATCAATTCCTCCAGTTTCTGTCTGTCATTCAACGGCTGATATCTGTGGAATAACAGAAAAAAGAAGGGGGGGGGGGGGGGGGGGGGGACCATAAGAAGGAGTATTCATGAATCTATGATAAAAGCAACACTTGATGTAGCTGACAGCTGTTGTATACCTTCTGCGCTTTTTGGGGGAGAAATATATGTGTGTGTATAAATGATATCTATGCTTTTGTTTATGTGTGGATGAGCGCATTTGTGTGGGGAGGGAGAAGTTGTAAAAAGGGGAGACAGTGTGTGTGTGTGTGTGTGTGTGTGTGTGTGTGTGTGTGTGTGTGTGTGTGTGTGTGTGTTGTGTGTGTGTGTGTGTACAAGTGTGTGTGTGTGTGTGTGTACAAGTGTGTGTGTGTGTGTGTGTATATACTCTGTGTGTGAGTGTTTACGTGTGTGCGTGTGATATTGATAGAGGTGGACAGTGAATGGGTGAAGGCAGCTCTAGACTATGTGTGTGTACACATACACATGCATGCATGTGCGAGTGTCAGCGTGTGTGTGTTTGTATGGCTGGCTGATTGTGTGAATCATACCAATCTCCTGAAGTGCAACTGTTCTGCTTGCTCATGAAATTTATGAAGGAAAAGACAAACATAGCTTCAGTGGAAATGGTGTACAAAGCATTCTTACTATCATTTTGTGAATTAATGGATGTTTACATATTCAGCTAAATAAATAACACTTGTTTGAATAACATCTTTTAGTACAAGAACGCTGAATATTGATCTAGACAAGCAGACAGGTAGGCATTCGTACATGTGTGTACATGCGCACGCACACATACACACAAACACACACACACTCATCACCATTGACATCACCTAAACTAACACCACCACTACCACCACCACCAACAACATGCGCACACACACACACACATTCACCCAAACTCTCTCTCACTCTCCATCTCTCTCTCTCTCCGTCTCTGTCTGTCTGTCTCTCTCTCTCTAATACTACCACTACCACCACCAACAAAAACATGCGCGCACACACACACACACACACATTCACCCAAACTCTCTCTCCGTCTCTCTCTCTCTCTCTCCATCTCTGTCTGTCTGTCTGTCTCTCTCCCTCTGACTTGATCTTTTCTTCAGAATAAAAATAGCAATAAACATAACCCATCAGAGAGTACAAAGCCTAAGCCCAACAAGTTCCTTGTCTACAGGTCTGAAAACAAAACTTCATCCATGGATACAGTTCCCTCTTTTCATAACACCGCCCCCCCCCCCCCCCCTAAAAAAAAATCTATTTGTGACATTGTTAAATACTGTATCGAACTGTAGTTACACAATACACTTTTTACACAGTCATACTGTTTCAAAGCAATACACTGTAATTTTAACAATCTAAACTACACAATTGTCATGAATACTCGATGCTGTATCAAATTCCATACAGAACTTAGGTCAACCTGTATTAGCAATCTAAAACAAATCAGAGCCACGTACATGTATAAAGATGCCAAGATGAAACCAAAACAGCATCTTCAGTCACTTACCGACTGTCAACATTGCATGCTGATCCGCCTTCGTATTCCAAAACAACAATCTGACTGGGATAATGGCCGCACAGTTCTCCTTTGCTGTTGTTGATCACCTAAAACACACAAAATAATAAAATGAAAATAAATTTTAAAAGCACACACATTATAATTGTGTTAAAGAAAGAAAAACTAATGAATCATCATGATTCAAACCTGACCCCCAAAAATACAAGTATGACCCTTTCACTAAAGTCTAAAGTCTCTGACAAAACTGATTTAACCAATTTCCTTGTCACAAGCTGTCAGTGAATGAGTGACAGTCTGACACCATCATTATATATATTCATGATAATCTGTAGTAACACTAATGTCACTGAGTAATTAATACTAATAGTAGGACTAGGATTAGCCTTATTACTTTGACTTGAGGAATAGGAGACGGGATAGCTCAGTGGTCGGAGCACTTGCTTTTCCCCAGCCAATGTTAAGCAGCATCGAGAATGGTTACCACTTGGACGGGTGACCGTTTGCGCGCTTGGCTTCAGTACAGTCCCCCAGTTCACCCAGCTGTAAATGGGTACCTGCCCTCTTTATGGTCAGGGAAGGTAAAGCAGCGAGGGAGAGATGGGTGCCGCCCTCAATATGCTGGCCCCTAGAGAAATTGAGGTCTCCGACGCCTCACTCCCCTTCGACCTTATATAGGTTATGGGGCACCTTTACCTTTTAGTAACACTAATGCTATTGAGTAATTAATTAATAATACTAATAGTACTTAGGACTAGGAGGAGACTATTTTGAGGCATATTATGTATAGAAGATTTTCTCCAGATGATACAGTGATACTTACTCAGCACTGTCTTGGTGAGTTTGAATTAGTCCTGCTGAGACTAAGACTAAGAGCAGAGATCTAGCTGTTGGAGTGGCTTAGAAGCAATCCAATCTTTGCTTGACAGTCTAATCTCCAGATGGTGTGTGAGTGTGTGTGTGTGTGTGTGTGTGTGTGTGTGTGTGTGTGTGTGTGTGTTGTGTGTGTTGTGTGTGTGTGTGTGTGTGTGTGTGTGTGTGTGTGTGTGTGTGTGTGTTTTGTGTTGTGTGTGTGTAGTATGTGTGTTGTGTGTGTGTGTGTGTAATGTTTGTGTGTGTGTGTAATGTGTGTGTGTGTATGTGAAGTGTGTAGTGTGTGCATGTGTGTGCAGAATGCATGTGTGTAGAGTGTGTGTGTGTGTATCACTCTTTTTTTTTTCTTTTTTTTCTTTTTTTTATATCGGGGATAATGGAATAAGCACTCATGTGCTTTTTTACATCCAGTCCACGTGTGTATGCGGTTTTGTAAATTTTGTCATCTGTTCCCACCGGCACACAATGGCCTACTCTTTCGAAAAGCGGAACAGGATTTAATGTATGCGCAAGATGTTCTGCATGCGTTCATACATGGGGCCTCGGTTTATATAATAATTATAGTCTCATCCGAAGGACTTACTCTCAGTCTCAGTCTCATGTATGATTGATGTGTGTGTGCAGGAATGTACATGCACACGCATGTCTGTGTGTATGCATACAGTATACAGTAGTTAATGATGCCTTCCTCTCCTTCCTTTTTCCTGTCATTAGTGTCAAGTCATCTAAGAAGTAATGTCTCTAAAACTAAGGTCTCTGTCACAAAACTTCCCATTAACTACTTAACACTCAACTATCTCCATCGCCACTGACGTCAGTACGACAGTAGTCATGAGCTCCACACAATGCCATGAGGGCTCGTCACCTTTCCTTGTCTCTGCTGATTAGAACTACAGTTTCCTGTAGCCCTCCCAGATCAGCAACGTCAGTGATATCAATTGGCAATACATGTAGGATGTTGGTGGTGTGCCTCTTTAAGCTTTTTTCCTTCTGCCCTCAACCCTACCTTGGAGAATTAAAATTTTTATCCTAAGAAACTTCCGTAATCACCTAGAGCTCCAACAGCAGAGCCTGCAGATAACACTAGTCTCCTAATCTGGAGATAAAATAACACTAGTCTCCTAATCTGGACCATAAAATAACACTAGTCTCCTAATCTGGACCATAAAATAACACTAGTCTCCTAATCTGGACCATAAAATAACACTAGTCTCCTAATCTGGACCATAAAATAAAACTAGCCTCCTAATCTGGAGATAATAACACTAGTCTCCTAATCTGGACCATAAAATAACACTAGTCTCCTAATCTGGAGATAAAATAAAACTAGTCTCCTAATCTGGAGATAAAATAAAACTAGACTCCTAATCTGGACCATAAAATAACACTAGTCTCCTAATCTGGACCATAAAATAAAACTAGCCTCCTAATCTGGAGATAATAACACTAGTCTCCTAATCTGGACCATAAAATAACACTAGTCTCCTAATCTGGAGATAAAATAACACTAGTCTCCTAATCTGGACTATAAAATAAAACTAGTCTCCTAATCTGGAGATAAAATAAAACTAGACTCCTAATCTGGACCATAAAATAAAACTAGTCTCCTAATCTGGACCATAAAATTAGTCTCCTAATCTGGAGATAAAATAACACTAGTCACTAGTCTCCTAATCTGGACCATAAAATACATCAGCTGAAGTGGAGAGAGAGAGAGAGAGAGAGAGAGAGAGAGAGAGAGAGAGAGAGAGAGAGAGAGAGAGAGAGAGAGAGAGAGAGAGAGAGAGAGAGAGAGAGAGAGAGAGAGTGAGAGAAAGAGACAGACAAAAACTGAAAAGACAAAGAGAGGCAGACAGACAGAGAGACACTCAGTGAGAGACAGACACACACAGACACTGAGACAGATAGAGATTGACAGACAGACAGAGACAGACAGACACACAGAGACAGACACAGCCAGCTCTGACTCAGAAACTAAGAACTTTACTTAGACACACAGGTATACGTGACACAGGCAGAAAGACAGAGGGACTAGTATAGTACAGTAGTACTAAGAAAAGTTCTACACAGAAGACACAGAGAGCAAAGACACTTAGACAGAGGGACTACGAATAGTACTAGAACTAGTGCTCAGCATGAAGTTGTTTACAGTCACTGAGTCAGTAAACTGAGCGCTGGTGAGCCAACCTGATACCCCACGACATCACGAGCGTTTCAACTCTAGGCTATAGTTAGTTGTGCACAGTCACAAGATGAGGCCAATGACACTTGATCTGATAGTGTATCAAACTAATAATTTGTCAGTTGTCGTCACAGATACCTGCAGATCTTTTGACATCATTCATTATTCATTCAGATTATCGACATCTTAATGATAATGTTATCACTTTGTAAAATCTATTAGAGATTATTCATCTTTTACTATAAAGTGTCTCACGGTGTACACATGATTATCATGTTGTCTTATTAACTTTAGTCTACAAATGGAAAAAGAACTTAATGAATTTTTTTATTTACTTTAGACACAAGACACATTTTTAGACAGTCAACACCACACTATATATTCAATAAAAATCAAACACTATCTCTTTGAACAAGGAGAGAGAGACTCACTCAGAGAGAGAGACAGACAGACAGAGAGAGTCTCAGAGAGAGACAGAGACTAGGGAGACGGACAGACAGACAGAGAGACTGACAGACAGAGAGTGAGAGAGACAGACACAGAGACAGTGAGACAGAGATGTACTCAGATAGTCCATCTTCTCTCTTCCCTGTCTCTCAATCACACAAACACACAAACACACACATACACACAAACAGACACACACACACTCCAAACACATAAATGTATACCACCACACACACACTCAAGTCACAGACACAAGGTCACAGACAGACAGTGAGACACACACAGAATCACACACAGAGTCAGTCACACACACACACACCGTGACACACACTTCAAAGTTCAATAAATACAGCTAGCGAGTCATTGCATAACACTTATCAGTTATTTACTCTATAAAATAAGATACTTACTGTGTAAGCATAGTCCTTGCCGAATAAATCCAAGCATGTTTTCTGAGCTAGCATACCCTACACAGACACAAAAAATACAAAAAGGATTAAACACAATGCGTACAGCGAAAAGTAAAACAACACTCATTTAATGATTTATCATGGGTATCATAAAAGCTAATTTTAGTAATTTACACACAGTCATTGTTACAATGTGAAGTTATGTTCAAAAACTTAAGACATAAATGATAAGGGTACAAATAAATACTATTACAGTATTAGTATTACTAGTTACTAAAATACTAAGACTAAGAGTACTAAGACTGTAACTAATTTACTAAGTAAGTTTTTATGCACATGCAAATTTGAAAATCACACACACAGTATAATATGAACACACACACACATACACATTACATTCATCATATACATGTATATACATGATGTATACTTTTGTAGTCTCGAGGAGAGCTGGCAGTCTCTGCTTCTCAATGTGTGTGTGTCTCTCTACCTATCTCTCTCACACACACACACACACACAGAGTGACACACACACCACACCACACACACACCACACACATAAACTGTTCAAAGACCAAAAAAAGAAATAGATGTGGAGTGGAATGAAGTTAAGATGGGATTGGAGGGGGATGGGGTGGGGGCAGGGAGGGGGGTGGAGGGAAGGGGAGGGGGTGGAAGGTGGGGGGAGGGATAGTTCATACATGAGCCTCTTCTACGTGTTGAAGACGTGCTGTAGGTTTATGACTGCCCATTGAGACAAGTAAGCACTACAGAGTCAGGTCAGTATATTAATCATTTAATGTTATTGCAGGTGGAATGTTAAGAGTTCTAGCAAATGCATGCCACTTGCCAGTGGCAGTGTGTGTCACTGTGTGTGTGTGTGTGTGTATGCGTGCACACAAACACACACACACACACACACACACACACACACACACACACACAGGGATGGGATAGCCTAGTGGTTAGAACATTGCACTCGCAATCTGACGACCCAGGTTCGATTCCCGTTCAAGGGGATATTTTCCCCTGGAGTTATCATCAGTGCAGACTCCACTCTCCCCAAAAGTCCTTCAGATGAGACTATAGTATAAACTGAGGTCCCGTGTGCGAACGCACGCAAAACATCTTGCGCACATGTTAAATCCTGTCCCGCTTTTTGTAAGAGTAGGCCATTAAGTACCAGTGGGAACAGATGAATTTACAAAACCGCATATGATGATACGCACAGGGACTGGATGTAAAAAAGCACATATAACTTATAAGTGCTTATTCCATTATCCTCGATATTAAAGAAACAAATAAAATAAAAAACACACAGAGAGTTGAACACACACACAAAACACAACACACACACACAGATTATTTACACACACACCACAAGTCCAAGTCCAAGTCTAGAAAGTAGAATCATAGAATGTGACCAGCATTTACAAAGTAAAAATCACATAACCTGCCACATGAGAACGTGGCTGATGAGATCATTTTTCAGAACTTTACCACCACTGGCACCAGTATTGGGAACATTACTAGTATTACTAATACTTTATCATTATAATAGCAGTTTAGCACAGATTATGCATCACACAGTAGCATTTGCAACAAACACTTTATCTTTTTGAGCAAACATAAGCACAAGTTCAAAAACACACACCCAAAAAACACACACCCATACCCACATGTATACATACATGTACACAGGCACGCACACATACATGTACACACAGTGACACACCCACACATGTGCACACACACAAACACACACATTTAAAAAAACGCTTTCCACTTTTTGGAAGAGTAGGTCATTGTGTGCTAGTGGGAATGGATGGCAAAATTTACAAAACTGCATACACACAGGGACTGGATGCAAAAAAGCACATTACGTCATTAGATGATTACTTATTGATTAGTGCTTATTCCATTATCATCAAAATAAAATCTTGAATAAAATAAAAAATTAAAATAAAACACACAGTATGTACATACTGTATACATGTACAATTGTACACACATGTAATAATAATAATAATAATAATAATAAATAGCATTTATAAATTATATAGCACATTTCTCAAAGCAATGACTCGATGCGCTTTCATACCATGCACATTTATACACATGCACACACAGCACATAATAACAACAACAACAACAACAATGATAATGAGCATTTCTAAAGCGCAAATAAATTTACAAGAGATACCTATCGCACTGTAGAGGCACACACTTGCGTCCGGGCACACACTAGCAGGGCAATTAACAGTACACTCAGAGAAAAGGCACTAGCAATAACATAACTAACAAACAAACAAAAACCCATAACCAACAGCCAGGCATGCACATGAAGTAGCCTACAGTGTGACAAACGGCGACCGTCAAGACAAGCACAATATATTAACTAGCTAAGAAATACATTAAAGAGAAGTGTCTTCAATGAAGACTTAAACTGGGATAAAGTGGGAGCATGTCTGACGGCTGGTGGCAGAGAGTTCCAGATCGTGGGCGCAGCAACACCAAAAGATCTACGACCTGTGGTTTTGAGGTTGTAATGGGGTACAACAAGTAAGTTATCATTCGAAGACCGCAGGGTTCTAGTTGTGGTGCGTGTTTTCAAGGCAGCTGACACTAGTGACAGAGACGGAGCAAGTGAGCCTTCAGAGTGACGGTATGCCAAGACCGCAACTTTGTACTGACAGCGTGCCCTTACAGGTAACCAATGAAGCTCCCTAAGCATGGGAGTCACATGGTCCCTTTTGCTCTTTCCAAGGATGAGCCTGGCAGCAGAGTTCTGAATTCGCTGCAGGCGTGTAAACTGTTCATCACTTATACCGATAAAACAGGAGTTGCAATAGTCCAGTCGCGACAAGACGGTCGCTGAAACAAGCTTGATCACTGCATCACGAGGCAAGAATTTCTTAATGTGTGCAATACGGTGCAGCTCTAGAAAGCATGCTCTCCAGACGTTACTAATGTGGTCTTTCATGGAGAGAGTAGGATCTAGCCGAACACCCAGATACCGCACAGAACTCTGAAAAGCTATGTCACAGCCACCCAAGACCACAGAACTCTCCGACATCCGCATAAGACTAGATGGTGAACCAACTGCCATAACTTCTGTCTTGTCTGTATTTAATTTGAGTTTGTTGCTGTCCATCCACTGAAGGACACTGTGCGTGCAATCTGCTAGTGTGCGTGTGGCGTCTGAAAAATTTTGAGGTGTTGCATTTGCCGAAATTTCTGTATCATCTGCATATTTATGAAACTGGCAATCATGTAAGGTCATCACATTAGACAGAGGCTGAGAATATAGTGTGAACAATACGGGACCCAAAACAGAACCTTGAGGTACGCCATATATATAGGAGGGGGGCAGGTTGTGACTTAACTCCCTCTATCAGCACGCTCTGCGACCTATCAGAGACATAAGAGGTAAACCATGCGAAGGCAACACCTCTTATTCCAAAAGAGTAATCTAGTCTTTTGAGCAAAATAGAGTGGTCAAGCGTGTTGAATGCCGCACTGAGGTCCAACAAGCCCATGACCGACACTCTGCAGTCGTCATTCTGCAAAAGCAGGCTGCTGGTGACACTCAGTACGGCAGTCTCCGTGCTGTGACCAGCCCTATACGCTGACTGATGATCTTCCAAAAGGTGGTTAAAAGCTAGGTGCTTCTGAAGCTGTTTGAGGACGACCCTCTCCAGAACTTTTGAAATGAAAGGAAGATTGGAAACCGGCCTGTAATTTTTCATAGTATTGCAATCTAGACCTTTTTTCTTGAGGAGTGGGATAACAATAGCATTTTTGAACTGACAGGGTACAGAGCCCGCCGACAGAGATGCATTGATGATGTCTGCTACCATAGGTGCCAAAATATCAAGGTTTTGCTTTATCAAAACAGTGGGCAGAGGATCTAAACAACAGCTTTTTGCTGGCATGGACAGAATTACTTCATGGATGTCTTTCACAGAAACTGGTTGAAAGGATGACAAAATGGGACCATGTAATGATGTATACACACACACTGTATGTATACACACACACTGACAAAGTCACACATGTGTACACACACACACACAAACACTCAAAACAGCACAGATTATTCATGAAATGGTAACAAACTTACATACTTGACACTAACATTGTAATGTTTGTTCAATACTAACACTGTCAAACAAACAAACAAAAAACCACTGGCAGCGCAACTTTTAAAGTAAACAACAACAGAAAAAAAATCAAAAAAAATTTCACAGACTATACTCAACTGTCACACTCGCACTCACAGAGACAAGGAGAGTGGACAGATCTATATATATCTAATATCTGTCCTGGAACAGCAGTGGAATCAACTAGCGGAAACATGTATGAATACATGTAATGTATACATACTAAGTTACTAGTCTAAGAATAAGATGTAGTGATGTGGCGTTCATCACTGAGCATTATCAACTGTAGTGTTAAGATGGGACAATAAACTGATGTTGAATGGGTGAACACAGTACACCTGTACTGTAGACATGCATAATAAATAAATTTGACATCTTGCAGGCATTTTGTTAACCTGCTTCTTTTTTGGGGGGAGGGGGAGATTGTTCCTCAGCTAGAGCTCCAAGCCTGAGGATCACCAAAGATAAGATTTGGAAATTAATTATTTGAAGCAACAATATCTGCCCACCATTATTCATTAACTTGATTAACTTAACTTAGGTAGTCGCATTCCAACTTCAGGGATGTCTGTAGAAACACAACACCAGTGTGCATTTGTTTTTGTACTGTTATTTTGTCATCAGTGCAGGGAGTACTCAATGTGATGGCTTACTAAAAAGTCTAAAGACAGAACAGGTTTTAATGTGTGCGCAAAATCATACTCTGCGGGTGTTTGCAAACTACAAACTTGTTTCAAATTCACATCAAAAGTCAGAATGAGAATGACAATCAAATAACAAAGATGATGGTGAATTATGTATTAAATAATAGATGGAGTAAGGTCTGATTGAAAAAAGTGAACTTTTTTCTCCTAGTGTCCTGTGACTGGTGTGAGCGTCCACTGTAACCACTCTGGTTGTTTATGATATGGTATTGAAGAGGGGAAAAGAGAAAGAAATAGCAGGTCTATAAGTTCAAGTTGTATTCAGGAGCAAAAACACCTTTAAACAATATGAGTACTAGCCTATATTTTACACCATATTGTGGGTATAGATCACTCGTGTTTTGATGACGGAATTAATAACTTGCTTAGAATAGGACTGCAACACAAATCAAAATTACTTGGTACTCCTCAGTTCTGCAACTTACCGTCACATCACCTTTAGCAGAATACGAATTTCTGGAAAAATGATCCAAGAGATTGTCAATATCTGCTTGTCTTGTCATGGACTCTTCTCCACAGTCTGCCATCTTGATCTTTCCCGCTCACAGTTGTACACTTGCACTACTCCCTTGGGAACAAGGAACCCGAAATCAGCACTCGGATTGTTTTGTCTTATACTGACACCGTCATTCAGGGGGAATTGCACAAATTACATAACATTACTTACATGCTGACACTGTGTCAAACTGACCTGAATGATAAACGATACGAACTAATCAAAGACATTCGTCTTCATCACGTCCTACTAATCAGCTGATTCCTGATCATCGAATTTGAAACCAACTCTGCCAACTGCCAGAAAGCTCGGGGAATCTTCACTTCAACGAGCAATCACCAAAATCGCAGAACAGAATTTTGTATACTTGGTTATCACATTGAAAATAAAATCACGATTACGCATTCAAACCAATTTCAGATAAAGAACAGGACAAAACAACATGTTGAAATTCTTCCAAATGCTCCTGTCGAGTTGCTTGTTGTCATTCATGAACGGCTACTCTATAAGAAAAACCAAAGTTATTTCCCTTTCTGTGTGGCCACTGTCATTGAACCATGTGAGGTTATTTCAACTGTTTCAAAACGTGTAACATAAGAACCGTGCTTATGACTATATTGAATGACCTCTGTGTGTGTGTGTGTGTGTGTATGTGTGTGTGTGTTTGTGTATGTCTGTGTGTGTACATTGTAAATCATTTTATCAAGTTATGAAATTCTCTTCCTTTCGTTTTTGTCACTTGTATACAATACAGCATTTTTCACTGTAGAACTAAAAGAACCGGCTCTTATGACTGTTCATTATATAAAAATACCTTCCAGGTATATTGTTTTTTATATATTTTCTCATGATGTTTGGGCATTGATTACTCTCAATGATTATCAATATCATTCTGATGATAGTAACAAAGTAATTAATCAAATCAATTTTTGTGTTGACCAAGTTTTGACATTTCATATTGTACAAAGTTTGCACATAGAGCAAGGCTCATCTCATTCATGGGCTGTTTGATCTTTCTTGATCAAAAGTGAAAATGATTTGGATTAATCTTACTTGCATCTATTTTAACATAATTTGGGGTGTAGGTACCCACTTGTGTTATGCTTGTGTTTGTGTGTGATTATAAATGCATGTTAGTCTTTTTTTTCATATTTGAACATTTTTATTGAGGGAAAAGAGTAAGCACAAAGGTGGCTTTTTTCATCCAGCCCTCAGTCCAAAAGGTAACTCAATCAACCAAATATTCAATTAAACAAACAATAATGAAATGTCTAAAGAAGTCACCAAGAGAGAGAGAGGTGTGAGTGTGTGTGAAAGTTAGCACAGAGAGAGAGAGGGGGGGGGGGGGGGGGGGGGGGAGAGAAAATACATACAAGCTGATCTTTAAAGATTTGACTGTTTTGATTTTGGTAGGCTGAGAATGCCAGTATGGGTAGCTGACCATGCTCTTCTTTCTTCTTTTTTTCAGTGATTGGAATGAGACCATTTTCCATCAAAAATGAAGAAAATTTCAAGGGTGGTGTGTGGAATGTCTGGAGGAGTGGACAGTGCTGTCTCTGCTCTTCTGCTGAAAAAGAAAGGTAAACAAAAATTCCTGTGTCTAGTCAAAATTCTTTTATTCATCCATGCGGGGCATTTGTACGGTATAACATACTGATAGGCATACAGTATTGGTAAAGATCATGGACTAGTGCATGCATGGATGAAAGCATTGATTTTGAAAAATATTTGTTATGATATTCCAAGACAGTATCTTATCTAAATTAACACATACACACACACACGCTTGCACATGTGCGTGTACATGTACACACATGCACACACACACACACACACCACACACAAACTCACACACACACACACTGGTGTCATTTGAGCATGTGCATATGCACGTGCGCTCATACACACACACACACACACCTACCTATAACATACACTACCAGGCAAAGACCATAGACTTGTTGTCGTCAGTCCTATTCTTCACCTTCATCTTTCCCTATCCCTCAAAACCCCACTATCCTCTCACATTTTATTAGAAAAAAAATTTAAACCACTGTGATCATTTCAAAAACAGATTCATTTTCAGTGAAACTGAAAAAAAAAAGCAGCTTTCTGTGAAATAAATTCTAAACAGATGTGACAGCTTCATTGAAAAAAACCCAGTGAAATCCCCTGGGCAAGAGACATAAGGAATCTGGGTATGGCTGAGGTGGGGAGATTGGAATGAGCAGTGTGGGAACAGCAGGACGGGGATGTCACAGAAGAGGATGCAGGGGAAACAAAATTCAGTGACATTGAAAAAGCTAAGCGGTATGTAAAATAAAAAGGTAAAGGTGTCCCATAACCTATGTGGTCGTAGAGGAGTGAGGCATCAGAGGCCTCAACTTCTCAAGGGGCCAGCATATTGAGGGCGACACCCATCTCCTCTCCCTCACTGCTTTACCTTCCCTGACCCTAAAGAGGCAGGTACCCATTTACAGCTGAGTGAAGTGGGGGACTGTACTGAAGCCAAGGCACGCAAACAGTCACCCATCCTATTGGTAACCATGCTCGATTCTGTTTAACCTCAGCTGGGGGAAAGCGAGTGCTCTGACCACTGAGCTGTCCCATCCCTTTTAAGCGGTATGTAACTCCCACAAACTCTGTGTAGCAGGGAGAATTTTTACAGGTTATGAAGTGGTGGGCCTCTTCATGAAAAACTGGGATGTGGCGGACGAGACAGGACGCTGCACCACCGACAAGGATCTGGAGGATGCAGAGCTGGTGTGTCGGAGGCTGGACATCCCTCTCCACCAGGTGAACTTTGTCAAGGAGTACTGGCACCAGGTGTTCAGGTAGGACATGTATACACTGAATTGACTTAGTTTGGCTTGACTCGGCCTCCTGACTTAGCATGGTTTGACTTGACTCGACTTGGGATGGGTTGACTTAACTTGGCTTTGGTTGGCTTATTTTGGCTTGGGTTGACTTGAATTGAGTTGGCTTCACTTGGCTTGACTTGGTTTAATTTGATTTGATGTAGCTTGGCTTGGTTTGACTTGACTTGGCTAAGGTTGACTTGACTTGGCTTGGGTTGGCTTATTTTGGCTTGGGTTGACTTGAATTGATTTGGCTTATCTTGGCTTGATTTGATTTGATGTAACTTGCCTTGGCTTGGCTTGGGTTGACTTTACTTGATTTGGCTTGATTTGATTTGATTTAACGTGGCTTTACTTAGTTTGAGTTGACGTGACTTGCTTTGGGTTGACTGGACTTGGCTTGGGTTGACTGTACTTGGCTTGGGTTGACTGTACTTGGCTTGGGTTGACTGTACTTGGCTTGGGTTGACATAGCTTGGCTTGGGTTGACTGTACTTGGCTTGGGTTGACTGTACTTGGCTTGGGTTGACTTAGCTTGGCTTGGGTTGACTGTACTTGGCTTGGGTTGACTTAGCTTGGCTTGGGTTGACTTTACTTGGTTTGAGTTGACTTTATTTGGCTTGGGTTGACTTTATTTGGCTTGGGTTGACTTTACTTGGCTTGGGTTGGCTTTACTTGGCTTGGCTTGGGTTGGCTTTACTTGGCTTGGCTTGGGTTGGCTTTACTTGGCTTGAGTTGGCTTTACTTGGCTTGAGTTGGCTCTACTTGGCTTGGGTTGGCTTGACTTGGCTTGAGTTGGCTTGACTTGGCTTGGGTTGGCTTGACTTGGCTTGAGTTGGCTCTACTTGGCTTGACTTCTTCTGTAGCTATTTGAGGAGTTGTAGTCCTGAGCATTGCACTGAATTTTTCATACAGTATGTCATTGAAACTTTGTTGTTCTGCATTTCCCAGCTAAACATCCTGGGGTCATCCAGATTATTTGCACTTTGACCTACTCATCCCACCTGGGAATTACTGAGAGAACTTTTTTTTTTTTAGTTCCTTGGCTAAAGCTCTAAGGTTCATGGAAGGTGCGATTTTGCATAAAATATAAAAGATTGACTCATACTTATGACAGTGTTTGAAATTCCATATTGGCAAGAGGAATTCTTTGAAATAACTCTACATGTTTTCAGTCATTTTGGTGAGTTTTCAAAGCATATTGTATTATATATTTGTAAGACAGAGCATGGGAAATATTTACTATTGTTGTTGTTCAGTTTAACATTGAAACTTCTCGTGCTGGGCGTTCTTTCTCCAGCTTAACTTCCTGGGGGGTCATCCAGAATGTGCTCCCTGTCTCTCAGGTCACTGTGAGACCACAAGTACACACTGGATGAGAGGTTTGGGAGTGATTCAGTTTTCTAGGACCTCGCCATTTAGGTAGCCATTCTGCATTCGCAGATAATTTTTCTTCTCCTTCAATGGAGAGTATAGGTTGCTGTGCTAAGAGCTTGTCATGGATAAAAACAACTCTCAACATTTGAAAACATTCCGCTTTTCATAAGAGTAGGCCATTGTGTGCTGGTGGGAACAGATGACAGAATTTACAAAACCACATACACACGGGGACTGGATTTTTAAAAAGCACATAAGTGCTTATTCCAGTATCCTTGATATAAAATAATATTTAAAAAATACAACCATGAAAAAACAACAACAAAAAAACATAACATTTAATATTGTTTTTTTTATTTTATTTTTATCTTTTTTAATTTTCGTTTTGCATTTACAAAGAATTACAGACAAAAACATTTTAATATAATTATAAACCTTGGTACTTTGCCTACGTCCATACCAATCAAGACCGTAGTCCCACGCCAAACCTGAAGACTGACTGTATCATTCTGCATTCGCAGCGGGATGGTGAGAGACTACCAGAAGGGCATCACCCCCAACCCGGACATCATGTGCAACAAACACATCAAGTTCAACGCTTTCTTCCGTCACGCCAGGCGCCACCTGGATGCTGACATCATCGCCACCGGCCACTACGCTCGCACCAGTGCTGACTACGACCTGGAGAATGTGGATCCTAGGAAAGGTATGTTTGTCCATCGCTTTCTGATGATGACCTCCAAAACAGCAGAGGAGGCAGCTGCTGTTTTGAAAACTAGGCAGAAATTTGATTATAGTGGAGATGCCTTGCCCACAGTACATCCCCACTCTCTCGGCCAAGTGGGCATAAGGACAGTCAGCGTTGGAGATGTTCTCCAAAGGCCAACCAGCCCCCAGGGCTGCAGCACATAAGGACTGTGCGAGTCAAGCCTCCTAGTCAGATCACTAAAGACTAAGCTGTAAAGTGGAATTCCATGAGTGGGAAAGCCACTGGTCATACAGCCTCTCACTTTGCTGTTGCCCTTAGCGTCAATGGTTTAACCAAGAACTGTGATAAAGCCCAGGCGCTGTCGGCCTAGGTATGGTAGGTTATTGTTGTTATTGTTGTTGTTATTGTTACTGTTAGGTGTTCCCCAGCTTAACACCCTGGGGGGTCACCCAGAATACTGTACTTTTTGTCTCACTCATCACACCTGGAAGTCAATGTGATACAGTAAGTACGTACACTGGGTGTGTGTGTGTGTTGTGTGTGTGTGTGGTGTGTGGTGTGTGTGTCTGTGTGTGTCTGTGTGTGTGTGTGTGTGTGTGTGTGTGTGTGTGTGTGGTTAACTGTTTTGAAATACCTTGCCATGTAGGTAGCCATAATCTGACTCTTTGGGTGTGTGTTTTTTTCATTCAATGGATATCAATGTGCAAACAGAAACACCACCCCACCTGAGGAAAATTCTGTGCTTGGAATTCCCCCTTTTCTATCCCTCTCTTTGTTTGTTTCTGCTTGTTCGCCTTTCTTCCAATCACCTCCTTCTTGTCTGTTTTCTGCCTTCATGGTCTTTTCCCCTGTGCTTTTTACCAGAAAGACGTAAACGATGACAATTTTGTTGTTTTGTTTGTTTTTCGTTTAGTCCCCTTACTGGGTAGGATGTGTAGTGTCTGGTCTTCCTCTCCTGTGCTTGTAACTCTGCAGGAGGTCTGCCCACTGACCTCAGCTGACACATTCTGACTTCAGAACAGCTTGTTTTTTATGTACAGGAAACATTCTGGGCTTCTGTATACTATACCACTAAACACTGACATGCATGCATACTTGATCTTCTGCATGTGCACATGTACACAAAGATAATTAAGGCACTGGCAGGTCTGCACTTTAAGTTGACATTGGAGATCATAAACCCCCCTACCCTTAATTCACCAGACGACACTGCCAAGATTCGAACCCACAGCTTCATGGACCCGTGGGATTTAAATCTAAGGGATTTCACCACTGGGCTGTAGCATCCATCACTTTGTCTGTTGAAACAGGGGTGAAACTGCTCAAGTCTGCCGATTCTGTGAAGGACCAGACCTTCTTCCTGTCGCAGATTTCCCAGCAGGCTCTGCAACGAACAGTGTTTCCTGTCGGCGACCTCCAGAAAGACTTTGTCAAACGCATTGCCGTTGAAGCTGGGTTGGAAAAGATTGCTAAAAGAAAGGAGGTGAGAGAGACAGAGACACAGAGAGAGGGAGAGAGACTGTGTGAGTGTGTGTGTGTGTGTGTTTGTGTGAATGAGAGAGAGAGAAGGGTGGAGGTGTGAGTGTGTGGGATTTGTGTGTGTGGGGGGGGTGGGGTTGGGGTTTGTGTGTGTGTGCGCGCAGCGCCTGTGTGTGTTATGATAGAGAGAGACAAAAAGAGAAAGTTTATGTGATTATCTGTGTATGAATTGGTTTGTTGTGTTATGCTTGAGAGAGAAAAAGAGAAAGTTTATGTGATTATCTGTATATGAATTGGTTGGTGTGTACAGGTTTTCTTTTATTTTGTATTTTTTGGTCATTGTAACCTCAAGTGATGATGTCTTTTAATTTCTTGTTTTCAGAGTATGGGGATATGTTTCATAGGATCTCGTCAGTTTCAGCGCTTCATGGAAGAGGTGGGTCTTTTTTGGGGTCTTTTTTTCATTCCTCAGCTAGAGCTCTGAGGTCCATCAGTGATGAGATTTTTGCATATGCGATTATTTTTATTCCCCCTCGCTCCCCCCCCCCCCCCCCCCCCCCCCCCCCCACCCACCCCACCACCATTTAAGAAGCCACTTTCCAACTTTAGGTATAGAGGTGGTTCTGATACCAGAGATCTGAAATCTTAAATAACAAAACGATGACAAAAATTCACAATGGATACATCGTTGTTAATCTGCGAAGATTATTTCGCTGTATTTCTGCTTCTAAAGTAAATTTTATCAGTCTGAATGATGGTATCATACTTTTTTTTTTGCTTGGGGCCTGACTTTTCAGGTGCTTAATTTGGCAGGGCAGCGCATTGTCAGTCATATGATAACAAGACAACAATCCTTGCTGTCTGAGCGTTTAACGAAGAGGAAGAAACTTTTTTGGTTCTAAGGGGAGACTGGTGAAGGGTTTGTGGGGATTAAAGTATCCAAATTTTATCTTTTAACACTTTACTTTTCCTTTTTTTTTTTTTTTTTAGGGGGGGGGAGTTGTTTGTTAGTTTGTTGGGGGGGGGGGTCTCAGTTTTGTGATATACCGCATCTCGTCCGTGCTCCAGTTGATTTTTCCATCTCTTCTTTTGTTTATTTTCTCTATCACATATTTGTTTGTTTGCTAATGTTTGATTAATGGATCATTTTTCACGGGGGTGGGGGACTCTTTTTGCTTTTTGTATTTTTTAAGGGGAATCAGTGATTTGTTTGTCTTTCTGTCTTTTTTGCAGTATGTCGAACCTAAACCGGGAAACTTCATTGATGTTGAAACAGGGAATGTGGTCGGTCGACACAAAGGTTTGTTTTTCTTTGGTATACATCTTTCAGTGCTTAGAATGTGCAAGTTTTCTGTAAATTAACAAATGTCATGAAAGTATCCCTTTGAAGTATTGTTTTCAAAATTAATGATTTGAATGAAAAAAGTTCTGAAGGGGTAATCATGACCATCAGGAACTGTTATTTGGGGAAGGGTTTCTTCTTCTGCTTCTTCATATCAGCAGCCTTTGGTGAATTCTACTTCTTGTAACGCTCTGACAGCAACTATTGTGTCTGTCGTATGAGTGAAAATGTGTTGCACTGCCATTGAGTGCCTGACAAGTCAGGTACAGTGCATCTGACTTTAGCATGTAGGATTTTTTTTTACATGTGTGATTTTACTTTAGAGTCAGAAACTTTTGTATAGTTTTCTCATTCTATTTTATATTTGATATCCCTTCACTAGATGCCCAGACACTAAAAAAACAAAAAAGTATGGACATAAATGCAGTTATTTAAAGACAACATATGCATTATATATGAGAACACTGTTAACAGGGACTTGCCAAAGGTGAAGATATGTTTTTGAAAGATAGAAAACCCCACAAACTTTCTTTAAACATTCTAAGAAGAGAAGCACAGTGCAATAAACTTTGTTTAGAAAACAAAAAACCACTCAACTCAACTGCCTCCATCACCGCTGTCACCGGTAGCAGCTCTATGCAATGCCACCAGGGTTCGCCATCTCTCTCTGCTGAGTTCTGCGATCTCCTGTAGCCCTCATAGACAAGAGAACTATAGGGAAACTGAAAAAAAGGAAAGATTGTTTAGATTCATAAAAGGTGGAGAACATTTTTTATACCAAAATTTACAAAGAGTTGAAGCAAGCCAAAAAAAAGTGTGCTAAGAAAAATAAAATAAAATAATTTAATTTTGTCTCAAATAATTAGATTTGTGTATATACATTATCCATTTTTATCTGTCGTACTGTTTCACAATATGTTTGAAACAGGGATTCATTACTGGACGTTGGGACAGAGAGCAAATATAGCTGGGTTGAGACGCGCTTACTTCATCGTGGAAAAAAATGCCTCGACAAATGACATCAGTGTGGTATGGTTTGGTTTTGTGCTTCATATTTTCATGGAAATTATTGGAATAATGTGTGTGTGTGTGTGTGTGTGTGTGTGTGTGTGTGTGGTGTTTTGTGTGTGTAGGGGGGAGGGGATTGTGAAATTAAGTATATTATTCGTACATGTGTTTCGTGTGTATTCCTGAGTGCATGAATACATGTGTGCATATGTGTCTGTGTTCTTTTTTTCTCCAGTATGTCTTTGACCAAAAGTAGTATCCTTGGAGGGAAATAGTGTGCCTGAATATGGGTGTGTGAGTATGCACGTGTGTTAGTGTGACCATATATATTTGTTACTGTGTGTTTGTTCACATGTGTATTTGGGTTTATGCAGGTAGAGACACATTGTAATGATATCTTTTGTATTTCCATATCACAAGAATATTCATAATTTCTTTTCACATTTCAAGATTATAGGCATAATCATTACGATTTATTTCATACTTCCTTATTATATGCATAATTTTTTTTTCAACAATTCCTGACTATTTGCATAATCATTATAATTCATTTAATATTAATTTTCTGTGCCAAAGGTATAATTATAGTAGTTTTCCTTAATTTGTTGTTAATCTGCATAATCATAATAATTCATTTCATATCATTTCTGTGTTATAGACATTATCACAATAACTTATTTTGGTGGTTGATGTTGGGTTTTTTTAATTATGTGTATTATTACAATCATTTCTTTCACATATCCTTATTGTGGGCATAATCATGATTCATTAACACATTTCATGATTTGAAGGCATTGCCATTATAATTTATTTCATATTTCCGTATTATACATGCATATGTAACCATTTTTTCAATATTTCCTGACTATACATTCTAAATGTTTTTCATATTCCCTGACTATAATCATCATGATTTTCCCCCAAAAATCAGAACACAGCTACCTTGATGGCAGGTAAAATACAGTCGCATACACAAAACCTCACTATTGGTGAACCTCTGAGCTCTAGCCAAGGAATGAGAAATTTTTTTGTTTTCAAATAATTAATTTCATATTATAAACATCATCATAATAGTTTACAATGAAATAATACTGATTCATATTGTAATTCCAGGCCTCAGGCACGGACCATCCAGCGCTGTTCTGTCAGACGCTGTTCACAGACACACCACACTGGATTTGCAAGCCGCCCCGGTCACTGATGGAGGAGCAGATGGTGGACATGGAGTTCCGCTTTCAGCATAAACACCCTCTGGTCTCTTGTACAGCCACGCTCAGGTAGGCTCAAGTCAGTCCTGTGGGTTTTTTCCAGTCGTCATGTATTTTTGGGTTTTTTGTTTGTTTGTTTGTTTGAGGGGAGGGGGGGGGGGGGGGGGGGGGGGTGGTTGCTTGTATCTGTTATTAGTCAGATGTTGTTGATTAAGAATGTTAGTTTTGACAGCTATTTTTTTTTGATTGTTTCTCCCCCCCCCCCCCCCCGTGTGGATGCTGGGGGGCTTGTCAGTATAAATAGAATCCCCACCTTCTGGAAATTCTGTGCTAGGAATTCCTGCTTTTCTATCCCGCTCTTTGTTTCTGCCTTGTTCCTTTTTCTTCCTGTCACCTCCTCATTGTCTATTTTTTGCCTTCTTGGTCCAGGGGGACAGGATAGCCTAGTGGTTAGAACATTGTGCTCGCAATCTGACAACCCGGGGTCGATTCCCATTCAAGGGGATATTTTCTTCTGGAGTTAACATCAGTGCAGACTCCACTCTCCCCAAAAGTCCTTCGGATGAGACTATAAACCGAGGTCCCGTGTGCGAACGCACGCAGAACATCTTGTGCACATGTTAAATCCTGTTCTGCTTTTCATAAGAGTAGGCCATTGTGTGCCAGTAGAAACAGATGACAGAATTCACAAAACAGCATAAACACGGGGACTGGATGTAAAAAAGCACATATATAAAAGAATGTAAAAAACATTAAATAAAAAAATTCTTGGGTTTTTTTCCCAGAGAGACTAAAGATAAACAGTTCTCTCCCACACTGAAGTCGGATGCACTGGGCCTGACCTGTCAAGCGCACAACAGCAGCGCCACACATTTTCACTTATATAACAGACAATAGTTGCTGTCTGAACATTCGGTGAAGAAGAAAGGATTGTTTCCATAGCAACAGCGTATAAAATGAACTAATCTGTGGACTTGAAGGCATTGTTATAAGTGATGTCCTTTTGATTTGTGGTGTAATTGTAAACATGTGACAGATTTTTTTGGGGGGGTCAGTTATAACCCCCATGCTCCCTACCTTATGCATAGAAACCAATACTAACAACCATATCATTCATACTAAAACCTACATGGACAGCAAGTGAATTCTGATGTCCGGTTTTTTGTCTCTGTTCCAGTGGCGGCAATACGCTGATTGTATCCATATCTCAGCCGATGCGAGCAGTCACTCCAGGGCAGTATGCAGTGTTCTACAGTGGTGACGAATGCCTGGGCAGTGCCAAAATCCTTCGCACCGGACCCTCGCTCTTCACTCTCAGTTACGGCGAAAGAGTGAAAAATGCCTCTGAATTTTCATGACGAACGGACACTTCTTTTTTTAGTCGCCTAGGTATGAGCGAGTGTTGAATATGATCTGTGATAACAATGACGTTTGATGAGAAGTGTGTGAATTTGTTTTTCTTCCTGAATTCATAAACAGTTTTGATTGGAGGTCTTGATGTGACGAATGGACATTCTTTTTAGTCGCCTAGGTATGAGTGAGTGTTGCATATGATCTGTGATAACAATGACGTATGATGAGTAGTGTGTGAATTTTTTTTTTTCCCTGAATTCATAAACAGTTTTGGTTGGAGGTCTTGATGTGACATACCCATCTGGGTTTCGTTGAAGGCTGCGGGTTTTGATATATCTCAAGTTGGACTTCACTTTATCGTGAGTTGGGTCTGTGTGTTAGTTATTCATCTTTCAAAGAAGAGTAGTGCACCTATGCCCCAGAGGTATGGATGACAAAAACATGCCTAGCATGCAATCTGCAACCTGGAAAGAGATGGGCTCCACCAGATTCAATGTTGTCTAAGACATACTGCCTGAAGTTTCAGTCCAGTGCCAAGTAGTTACAGGAGACATCAAGTCGTAACCGTCTAAGTAAATGCTGCAAATACTGGAGCAGCAAGGGAGCACAAAGCTCCAATGCAAACTAAGAAGATGGTGGCATAAAGAATGTCAGGTTTCTATCTATCTACAGACATTCTTGGGGGTTTTCTGCCTTTTTCCATGTCTTTATTTATAGATGTAAAGAGGCACACAGTGACAGAGAGTCAAGAGAGAGAGAATATTTTATTTATTTTTTTATTTATTTAATCTTTTATATTGAGGATAATGGAATAAGCACTTATGTGCTTTTTTACATCTAGTCCCTGTGTGTATGCGGTTTTGTAAATTTTGTCATCCGTTCCCACCGGCACACAATGGCCTACTCTTACGAAGCGGAACAGGATTTAACGTGTGCGCAAGATGTTCTGTGAGTAAGTGTGTGTTAGTGTGTGTGTGTGTGTCATGCTCCATAAGGGATTGTGGCTAAACCCCCACCCATGCCCTCTCTAACTATCTCCCTGACAACACCAAACACAGAACACCGAAGAAAAGTTCCCGACTTTACTTTCCAAAAATCCAAAAACAATCATCAGACAAATACTTAAACTCACTTCCACACACGTACACACAGATTCAACTTCCAGTCACACTCTAAATTCTATCTACCATAGTCCCCTCTTCTGCACAGTTCAGAAACCTGTTTGAGGAATATTCCCCTCCCACTTCCCTCACAGTCACGACTTGGGTTCCCAAGCTTAGTCACCATCACAGGCTGAAGTCCCCAAGGATGGTCACGGAAGGACGGGGCAGCAGGGAGAAGGGTCAAAGGGGAAAAAGGTGGATCCAGAGGATAAAGGGACAGAGGGTCAAGGACAAGCCGTCGGCGACTCTTCAGGGCACACCGGGCTGCACCCTCTCCAGGTACGATTCCACCGCTGGAGGCACCCACAGGAACCTGGAACAGGCAATACTTGCCGTTCCTCAGCATACACCCATGGCTAGCGCTAAGGCAACTAGGGTTATTTCCCTTGTGTCCACCACCAATTGACAATTTGTCTATTCAGCTAAAACTTCACAATATCTCCACGGAATCATTTACATTTCCCATCTAAATGACGTCTGATGTATAATCTATAATTATTTATGTTCAAATACATTTAAGTTAAAATACTTTTTAAAAAACTTTTCCACAAGAGAGAATTATCTTACAGAAATCCAATAACAACCACATATAGCCACTTATTATGCAAACTTGCACTAAATCCCAATCACTCAGGGCTCACCCATATTGATTATTAACCTTAAGAAATACTGAGTGTTCTAAACACTAGTGAGAACTCTCTCTAGACAAAACATTAGCATTAAAAACATATATTAAAGAAAGTATCCTATTGTTCACTAAAGTAGAAACCTAAGCCTGCCCAATATTCCATAAACCTAAAGACAGAAGGAATCTCCCTCGAAAACATTCTACATTAATTTATTCCAGAACCAACTATCCAAGCACTGCACTAACACAGGACACTCAATGACAACAACCACAAGGACACAATGAACTATCACAGAACTCAATCATATCTACAGAACATCCCTCACCTGTCATTGAGAAAGAACAAGGTGCACTCCTGCACCCAGGAAAGACGTTGACAAAACGGACAGCACAGCACAACAAAAAAGAATGTAGACTAGACCTCGGGAGCCAGAACCACTCAAAGATGACTGCTCCCCTCTGCTCTCCAAGCAGAGACACCACACCACAGGAAGTACAGTGCACTCCTGCACCTCGAGGAAGACATTGACAGGACGGACACGACGTAACAACAAAGAACGAAGACCGGGTTCACAGGAGCCTGAACTACTCCAAGTGCTGCTCCCCCCTGCTCTCCAAATAGAGAGACAACATCACGCGGCGCCCAACAGCCCAGCTGGAACGGCAACCAGCGAACTTCAGCCAAAGACTGAATCTCCTCCTCCTACCTCAAGTCAAGACCTCCTCCTATTTAAAGCTGCTGCTACTCAGCTGATGAAACAAACCCTAATTCACGACCAGGAACTTCACGAGAAGCTAACCTGCATGCAACATTGCAGAGAAAAGGGGATGTGCATGCCACTAAGCTGGAGTTCATATACCTAAAAAACAAAAACAAAACGAATGTGAACACAGAAAGACACCAGCATCCAGAAATACAGAGAAAGAAATAGCACTAAGTAATGCACGGAATTATGCGCAGAATTATGCGAACCGTGACGGTGTGTGTGTGTGTGCATGCATTCACATGTGGGTGTTTGTCACTTTGATGGTATGTTAAGTTTTTATCAGTACAAAGAAACCAGGCATGTTTTAGATTGCAAATTGATAGTATGAAAACTCATGTGTATTTTGTATACCTCTGTATATGTTTTCTCAGGTCCATGAAATTTATTTTGCATATTGTGTTCATGTCCAAAAAAATTCAAAGAAAATAAACGCTGTTGCTTTAACTGTTCTCAGAAGAAAAGTAAAGTCAAACCATACAAGCTTCAGTGTGGTCTGTTTACTTTGTTTCATGTTAGCATGCATCATTTTCTTGTGTAAGTTCATGTATGCATGCAAACATGTATGAGCATATATTATGTTCTTTTCTTTTCTTTTTTTCTTTATATCAAGGATAATGGAATAAGCACTTATGTGCTTTTTTTACATCCAGTCCCCATGTGTATGCGGTTTTGTAAATTCTGTCATCTGTTCCAACCGGCACAGAATGGCCTACTCTTACAAAAAGCGGAACAGGACTTAACGTGTGCGCAAGATGTTCTGCGTGCATTCGCTCACGGGACCTCGGTTTATCGTCTCATCTGAAGGATGTTCACATGTGTGAGTGTGTGTGAGACAAACAAGCAGCCATTGATATGTCATGCAAATATTATGCACACCCAATATTATGATTAACACTTGTAAGGATTTGTGTGTGTGTGTGTTTTATTTCTTGGCTAGCGCTCCGAGGTTCACCGATGGTGAGATTTTTGCATATGTAATCCTTTTTCACCCCACTATTTGGGTAGCCACATTCCGACTTCAAAGATGGCATCTAAACACGACATCTGTGTGTATGCATTTTTTTTTTAATTTGGTCATCCATTCCTGCTGGTATGAAATGGTCATTTCTTCTGAAAGTCGGAAAGGATCTTTAACATGCGCGCAAGTTTTTCTCTGTATGTTTGCACACACGGGGCCTCAGTTTATAGTCTCATCCAAAGGGCTTTGACATTCAGTTTGATTTTATCGTCACAATGAAAAACAAAGGCAAGGCTAGGAATCAAACCCAGAATTTCATGGTTTACTTGTTAGGCAGGCAAACGTCTTAACCATCCTGCCACTTTCCTTTTAACTTGAAAGAATAAAAGTTGTTGAGTGTTGCCCTGCATAACATACTGACAGAAATGCAGAATATGTACTATCTCATTTATGACACCTGGGAATTGCTATGAGACCATAAACACACACTAGATGATAGAATCACATGGATATATATTTTATTTATTTATTTTTATTTTATTCTTTTATATCAAGGATAATGGAATAAGCACTTATGTACTTTTTTACATCCAGTCCCCGTGTGTATGCGGTCATTTATGACACCTGGGAATTGCTATGAGACCATAAACACACACTAGATGATAGAATCACATGGATATATATTTTATTTATTTATTTTAATTTTATTCTTTTATATCAAGGGTAATGGAATAAGCACTTATGTACTTTTTTACATCCAGTCCCCGTGTGTATGCGGTTTTGTGAATTCTGTCATCTGTCCCCACCGGCACATAATGGCCTACTCTTACGAAAAACGGAACAGGATTTAACATGTGCGCAAGATGTTCTGCGTGGGTTCGCACACGGGGCCTCGGTTTATAGTCTCATCTGAAGGGCTTTTGGGGAGAGTGGAGTCTGCACTGATGTTAACTCCAGAGGAAAAATATCCCCTTGAACAGGAATCGAACTTGGGTTGTCAGATTGCAAGCGCAATGTTCTAACCACTAGGCTATCCCGTCCCCCTATAGCTGTTTCAAGTAGGTACCATGCAGCCAGCCATACTCCAACTTAAGACAATTTCCTCATTGTTTCACTTCAGATTCAAGGTTGTTATGCTAGGGTGCCAGTCTCTTCGTGAAGCTTCAAATCATGATAGCGTGTTAATGAAGGTCTCTGCACTGGTTATGGTCATAATTGAGAGCGGAATGTTATACAGAGATTCCCCTCATCCGTGACAAGCTCCTAGGATAACATTTTGTATTCTTCATTAATTCCCAACAGTTTTTCTGTTAGGATTGTTTGGGGGTTGTTGGGAGTTGTTGTTTTTTTATATAGAATTAACTATGCATGAATATAACAATGCTAATAGAATGTACTTTAAAAACTAAGGTTTATGTGTAATATTTCTGAGAGTTCAAGGTTTTGTTGTGGGTTTGTTTTTACCAGATATAATACTTTCTTTAAAAAAAAGATTTTAAAAAAAGATTTATGAACAAAATTTCAGAAATATCTTTCGATCACCAGCGATTAAAAAGTCAAGAAAAAAATGGTTTTTAAGGAGGAAAACATCCTCTGAAGTCAGAGTATGGGTGCCCATAATGCTGAGGTACTTGAACAGTCATTCGCAATATCTTCTCTTCAAGTACATAATCTCACAGAGATTCCCACCTAATGTGATGAATGAGTCAGAGTGCATATTCTGGGTGACCCCCAGGGTGCTTAAGCTGAGGTATACTCAACAAATGGGACATTATTGGACTAGGAGAAGTGAGATGGACAGGATTTGGTGAGACATTGAAGAAGGCAACAAGATCTGGTACAGTGGCCAAGAGAAACATCACCAACATGGAGTGGCATTTATTGTCAGAAAGGAAGTAGTGGGGTGCATTATCAGCTGTACACCGGCTTCCAGCAGGATTATCAGCATCCGGGTGTCAGCCAAGCCCAAGAACATCACCATCATACAAATCTATGCACCATCATCTGACCATGCAGATGAAGAAGTAGAAGAATTTTACGAAGATCTTGAAGAGACCATTATGAAAATACCCAAGAAGGACATCATCATCATCCAAGGGATTTTAACGCCAAAGTAGGTCCTGACTCTTAAACCAATGGGCTGGAACAGTTGGTCAGTTTGGAACTGGAGTGACCAACAACAGGGGACTACGTCTGCTGGAGTTTGCCTGCACCCACAGACTTACCATTGCCAATACCCTCTATCCCCACAAGCAGTCAAGGAGGACAACCTGGCATGCGCCAAACGGCAAGATCCATAGCCAAATAGATTTTATCTTAACACCATGGCGCTTCAAATCCAGCATCAACAGAGCCAGAACAAGAACCTACCCTGGAGCTGACATAGGCAGCGACCACGACCTTGTGCTGCTGGTATTCAAAATGAAGCTGAAGAAAAACAAACAGCCTGCAAACCCACGTATCAAATTTGACGTGGACAAACTGAAAGATCCAGATGTCGAGGAGATCTTCCAAGCTAAGCTTGGCGGACGTTTTGCGGCATTAACCCTCCTGGACAATGACATCAATGACCTCACCAACAACTTTAGGCAGTCCGAGAAACAGCAGAGGAGGTACTTGGTCGTCAGAGGAATAAACACCAGCAATCCTGGAGAGAACGAAAGACCAATGAATTTGTCAAGAGTCAAATAACACGGCTGGCAGGTCCACAGGAACCCCTTCTCACCATCGTCAAGAAGAAAAAGCTGATATGGTTCGGCCACGTCACCCGCCACAACACTCTGCCAAAAACAGTACTGCAGGGAACACTCGAAGGTGGCAGAAGGAGGGGAAGACAGAACAAGTCATGGATGGACAACATCAGAGAATGGACCAGGATGAATGACTCGGCACTACTGCGCAGAGCCGAGGACCGAGATGGATGGAGGAGGCTTACCACGGCATCGTCTTTCGTGTCTCCCCCACGACCGCCAAGGTCACGGGTCTGATGATGATGATGATGTTACTCAACAACACACCCATCATTTGTTGGTGACATTTTTTATTGTAGCCACTGATGCACACTCCATCAGCTGTCTCTGTCTCCTTCTGTCTTCAATCCATCTGAAGATTTCATCTTTCATCAACTTCATCCACTTCAACAATAAAAACAGCATGATCAAAAGCTTTCCGCCAAAAATCAAGGAGATAACAGAAATGCCATTGACCTCTTATGTAAGACTGAATAAAGCTTGACTGTAAATGCACAGAAGTTCCCACATAGTAGGTAAGAAACTTAACATTTCCAGATCATGTCTGTCACTATAGGTTATGTTATATTGTGTCAAAACTCCACCACTGTTGTTTCTAAGCCCAACTGACATGGAATGAATAAACGAACTAACGAAACTGGAAATAGAAAAAGTTTTTTTTTTCCCCATCGGTCCATGACAGATAATTTAGAGGCTAGCAACCCTTCCCTACTAATATCCCAAAAAATCACTGACTTTAGGTCTTTCATGATTTCCTGAGGAGTTCTTGGGGCACTGCACTGAATTTTTCCACATATTGTGTTTGGGGCAGGTTGAACCTGGTGGAACATACACCGTACTTCGACAGTCATACACTGCATACATACCACACACCCCTGCACTCCTACTATGCAGGCACTCACAGAAATGCAGCGCACAGTCACAGAAAAGCACACACAAAAAGGAAGGACAAATGGAAGGATATTCATTCAAAAGAGAAAGGTGGAGTCAAAATCGAAAATCCTAAGTCAGAAGTTAAGGAAAATGAAAAGGTCTTGCAAGAAGATTTCATAAGAAGATTATTGATGAACAAGACCGTTCACATACCCAACATCTCACCATGGGTGAATCTCGGAACGCTAGCGGAGGAACAACAAAAATGGTTGTGATGGAAAAAATGAGCAACATGTGTATCATGGCACCTGCACAAGACCATAGTATGATTGATTGTCTGGGTACGTTGTTTCAGGGGGGAGGGTAAGTGACCCTTTTCAGGGCAAGACTGGGCAAATTTCTTCTTCTTCGTCAAAGCTCTAACAACAACTATTGTTGCCTGTTATATGAGCGAAAATGCGTCATGCTGCCGTTAAGCGCCTGACAAGTCAGGCTGGGCACATCTGACTCAGATCAGGCATGACAGGGATTGTTATCTTGGAAAGAAGGCAGGAAGAGAATGGACCAAGAAGGCCGAAAATAGACAATGAGGAGGTGACAGGGGGGGAAAGGGAACAAGGCAGAAAGAAAGAGAGTGATAGAAAAGATTAAATTTCCAGCAAAAAATTTCTGGAATGAGGGGGTGCTATTTATAGACCTACTGACAGGCCCCTCGGCATCCCCACGCGGGAAATGGGCAAGTAAAACCAAACAACAGCAGCAACAACAAACACCAACAAAACAAAGCAACTCCCCACAAAGAAACGAACAAATCTTTGAAAAACAACAACATAGAGTGATCAAAATTTGTTGCCTTTTGGGGCTCTTCTCACTGATTGTCTTTGTCCTAAGCTGTGTCATTGCACACTCTGAAATGCATTCAACTTCTCTTCACTTCTCTCCATGGAGTAGACATTGGGGGTGCTATACTCAGCTCTTCAGGCTGTGTCTGTAAGCATGTTGACCCTCATCGAGCCCATCCTTTTCCAGGAACAGGGTTCATGTTGGGGTCTGTTTTTGTTTCCATAGTCCACACTCAATGCTGACGAGAAATAAATGATCTTTAGGGTGTATAATTCTTTGCTCTTTTGCATGCATATTATATTATACAGGAATGAAAATAAATCACTGGCCGGTCTGTTTTCTAAGTTCAAGCTCCCTTGTGGGAATGCTGTGGGGGGCTGTCATTATAAATAGTACCCCCACCCTCTGGGGAATTCTGTGCAAGGAATTCCCTCTTTTTCTATTCCTCTTTATGTTTCTGCATTATTCCTTTTCCTTCTGTCACCCCCTTCTTGTCTATTTTCTGCATTCCTCATCTGTTCTTCTGCCTTTTGTTTTCTTTTCTAGAAAGACTTTAACAGATAACAATGCTCTCTCTCTCATGTCCACTACAATAGCAGCAGAAAAACGGAGATTTCTACTTCAGTACCCCTTTGCCTTCGGGTGTGATTTTATCGCATCCTCTTCGTAGTTACCCAATGGAAAAAACCTGAACATTTGATTTTCACGCACGCGCTCACACACACACACACAACGCGGCGCGAGCGCGCGCGCCGCGTGCGCATACAATCACACAAACGCAAAATACGCTCGCAAGTACACACACACACACTCCACACACACCCGCGTTTTTTTTTCTTTTTTCAATATTAGCTATAAACTTATTAAGAACTGATACTGCACATGACCTGTTTTTGCTAAACACATTCCTCCTCCTCCTCCTCCTCATCGTCGTCGTCGTCATCATCATCGTCGTCGTCGCCGTCATCATCACCATCATCATCATTATTATTATTATTATCATCATTATTATCATCATCATCATCATTATTATTGTTGTTGTTGTTGCTGCTGCTGCTGTTGCTGCATCTTCTGTGACGTTCCCGTCCCATTGCTTCCAAGCTGCTCATTTCAACCTCTCCGCCACAGCCATACCCAGATTTGTTATGTCGCATCCCCAGAGTCGGAAGTCCACAGGAAGCCCATCAATTGGGACGGAGGGGTGGGGGTGGGGGGAGTCCTGTTTCATGCTTAAGGTAGACTGGCAGAATCCATAAACGTAGTAAGTGTTGCAATTGCTTGTGATAGCGGGGATTGTTTGAGGCTGAGACATTAAGGCAAACCTGCACATAAATTTTATGTGCAGGTATGACTCCTCTTTGAATACAATATTCACCAGGAGCATTGGGACCTGCCGTTTGGCTTTGCCACTTGGAGGAGTGAGTAAGAAGGAACTCGTTGCTTAATGAATACCACAGTCCCTAATCGGACACCTGCGCTGGGACTATAATACAATCTACGACTACAGCATCTTCGAATTTTGGCCTTGATCAAAAACTTAAAATATCCTTTGGGATACCGGGGTCCTGTCAGTATAAATAGCATCCCCACATTCTGGAAAATCTAAGCTCGAAATTTCCTCTTTTCTATCACTCTTTGTTTCGGCCTTGTTCCTTTTCATTCTGTCACCTCCTTCTTGTCTATTCTTTGCCTTAGAGTCCTATATTATTTTTATAATATAAATCTTGCTTACAGAACGCTCCCTCCCACTTGTTTATTTGTTCAGACTCCCACTGTCCTAATATCACCAAGAGTGAACAGACATTAAATTGAAGACAACAACTATTCTTTGCCTTCTTGGTCCATTCTCCTGCCTTTCTTTAAAAAAAAAAAAAGACTTAAAAGATATAATTTCTCTTTTATGCTGAAGTCAGATGCGCTGGGCATGATTTTCAGGTGCTTAACGGCAGGTGACGCGTTTGTTGCTGTCTGAGCGTTAGACGAAGAAAAAGCAAAACGTAAAAGATGTGCCCAGTTTTGCAGTTGTGGATACACCGGAACATGGGGAAATAAGGGGACATGACTCTGAGAGTAAACAGGCCTCGTGCAGAATAGGAAATTTCAGCGCGTTCTTGTCATTTTATTTATTGTCAATTAAACTCACTTTTGGGCATTGTTTGGGGTGTCAGTTTCACCTAGGATACATGGTAAGTTGATTTTAAAATTAGCTGGAAAGATAACAAGTGATTAGGTGTTGTTCTTTCCAATTCCTTCTTCACGATCGTTATGATAATGAAAGTAAACCTTGTCACAGACAGTGTGACGGTGTAAAGATACCGCAGAATACAAACTTTCTCATGGAAGTGTTTACCTTCAACTTGCTAGTCTTTCTTTTGAAGACTACAGAGCAATCAGTTTGATTGAAACACTGAGATTACCCCACAAATGAAACGAACAAATAAACAAGTGGGAGGGAGTGTTCTGTAAACAAGATTTAAATTATGTTATACAAATAATATAGGACTCTAATTAAGTAATTTTTGTTTGTTTGTTGTAGATCTGCGACCAGAATCACCATGTTTAAAGGAAAGACATGATGGTACAGTGGGAGAAGAAATGAATGTGAATGAGTGTAAAAAGCAGGAGGTGCATTTTAAAAAAACCCAACAGACACTGTGGCTTGAGCTGCACAGACACTGAGACAGTATTATGAGTATACTGGTACATACATGTACAGCAGAGCTCTGACAAGTTCTTAGCCCAAGATCTGTGTGAATGTTGGAGTAAATACTATAATACTGTATATAAGTGATGACCAGTCTTGATGAAATTCATTAACTGAAAAAATTACACTTAATTCTTTTTTTGCTTCTTCGCTTTTCTCAGTCTCATTGTCTCACTGAGTCACACTCACAGTCTCACAAGGTGCAGGCTGTCTGAGTGTCTCTGTGTGTTTGTCTCTTGCTTTACCTAGAAATCAGTGAGACAAATGCACTTGCTCACACTATGTATATCATGCAAACTCATACACACACACACACATGTAATCATTGTATGCCCATGCGAAAACATGCATGCTTTCTTCTCTCTCTCTCTCTTTCTCAAGTTAAAAAAAAATTAAATCTGCAAAAATAAGGATAATTCTTATTGTTATTGTACTTAACATAAACAATATTAAATTATCATGAATATAACTTTATAAGTTATAACACATGGGATGATGACAAGACATACAGTTTAAAACTGTAAATTGTAATATCAATTGTGGACATCTCACAAGAAAAAACGGCTCATTTCTGGAATGTACTACTTTATTTATTGTACTGTAAAAAAAAAAGTGTCTGTTTAATATGTAAAGTTAGAAGTCACTGTGTCAGTTGAGTATGTGTTTGCAACGCTTGAAATCTGGAAAAAATTCCAAGAGCTATACATTTTCAGATAAAGTTTGGACAGGTATGATAACTTTAGTAAGGTTTTCAAGTGATATTGATTGAAATCAGAATGAAAGTAAAGTAAGTCACTAATGAATTGACATAAGTCATGATGCAATCACATTGATGACATAGCTAAGTAACTGTAAGTGATCTTCATTAATTAATGAAAAACTACTGAATGAGTGGTATCCAGCAGTTGTCGGTTGGGCACTATAAGTATAAAATATTATATGCCACATAATGACATATATATTCACATCTTGTAAATGTAAGGTTCAGCAGCTTTGCAATGTATTCAGGATTCACCTCTTTCTGTTTCTCAATGTCAAAAGGAGTGTGGTGTGTGTGTGTGTGTGTGTGTGTGTGTGTGTGTGTGTGTATGTGTGTGTGAGAGAGAGAAACAAGAAACAAAACAAAAAATTAGGTGTGTGTGTGTGAAACAAAAATGAAAACCAAAAAAATGGTATATATAAACTGCAAGCACAACTAGCACCAGTCTGATTGAGGGAAGGGATAAAAGGTGAGGTAAAAAATCTCAGATAGGGGTGCGTATGTGTGCTTGTATATTTGTGTGTGTACACCTGTATCTGGATGCACGCACACTCATACATATATGTATGCATTTTATGCAATACAAGCGACATGTGTAGATCTTTATTCCCCAATGTAAGTGCTGCGTTTTATTCACATTTTCCATAATTTATGGTATCTTTTTTACAGACACGATGTTCCCAGTGTCGCACAAGACGGTCTTTGTATTAGACCACAGCGCCTACTTTGCCCACCCATGCGGGGAAAAGATGAACTACGACATGTACTCGCGCAACAAGGCTCCGCCCATGGGCGTCATTCCGGCCGCTCACATCAACAAGCCACTGTGGACCTGCAGTGTGGAGTGTTTGTTCGAGTACATGAGGATCGTCTTTGACGTTTATCCTACCAATAAACTGGTAATTTTTTTCTATGGGTGCTTCGCATGCCTCTTTTCATTAATTACCTCTCTTATTCCTGCCCCCCCCCTCCCCCCCCCATCCCCCCAAGAAAAAATTAGTGGTCAAGATGATATTATCCCCTCTCCCCCTCCCCCCAATTTTTTTTAATCATTAGTGTTGATTGAAATTTTGTCAGTTCATGAATGACATTGGAAGTAAAGTCACTGAGAAGGGTAGAAGGGCTTTTCCTAATTCTGTCTCTTGACTAGTGACATCTAGGCAGTTTTCTCACTTTTTCTGGCTGGCTGGCTCTGTATGTCTGTCTGTATCAGTGTATGTCTGTATTTGTGTGTCTGTCTGCAATCTTGTAATTTGTGTTGTATACCACTTTAATTAATCGTGGTAGAATTCTCTTTGTGAAAATTTGGCTGCTCTCTGTGTGGAGATAATGCTGCAGCACTGTAGTCCCCCCCCCCCCTTCCCCTCCCATTTATCTTTTTAGAATTCATTTTTCTCAAATAAAGTATAATTGAGCAGTGTGATAAGGCACTGACATGAAGGGTTACCTGACTAAATTCATGTAAAATGATGTAAGGAAAAAAAGTGTCTGTCTTTGGTCTTTTTACTCCCTGATTTGGAATGGCTTGGGAGTGTCACTGTTGGAGTTGATGGCTAGCAGTAGCAAGGCTCTGCTGGAAAGTGCTACATGCATGTTTGTGTGTGTACACAAAATTACATGCACACTGCACACATATAAATGCACATGCACGTATACACACAGACACATACACTTGTCCACACACAAGCATACATGCATGCACACATACACAGAGACACACAGGCACACACACGCACACACACACACACACACACACACACGGGTTAGCCTAGTGGTTGGAATATTGCACTCGCAATCTGATGACCCGGGTTCGATTCCCGTTCAAGGGGGATATTTTCCCCCGGAGTTAACATCAGTGCAGACTCCACTCTCCCCAAAAGTCCTTCGGATGAGACTATAAACCTAGGCCCCATGTGCGAACCATGCAGAACATCTTGCGCACATGTTAAATCCTGTTCCGCTTTTCATAAGAGTAGGCCATTGTGTGCCGGTGGGTACAGATGACAAAATTTACAAAACTGCATACACACAGGGACTGGATGTAAAAAAGCACATGAGTGCTTATTCCATTATCCTCGATATAAAAGAATTAAAAAAAAACCCCCAAAACACGCACGCACACACATGCACGCACACACATGCACATAATCACATTCACACAGACAAACATATTTTTAAAAAGTTGGTTTCAGGTATGTGTGGTTGTACACATACATATATATATATATATATATACTCAAGCACTTGATTTTCTTATTTTGTATTTTTGTTTTTTCCCCAGATACGTGTGGTTGTTGGAAGCCAAAGCTTGAATTCCTGGGCCCACAAAGAAATGAATATGAATCAGGTAACTTGATGATTGTGTAATTTGTGTGTTTGAAGGATTGAGATTTTTAATATTTATTTGTATTATTCTCTTATTTTGAGGAATAAAAATAAAAGAGAGAGAGAGAGAGAGAGAGAGAGAGAGAGAGAGAAGAGAGAGAGAGAGAGAGAGAGTGTGTGTGTGTTAGTGAGTAAGTCTTCAATTTTAACGTCTTTACACTTTGAGTGATACCAGACGACCCTAAGATAGGAGACTGGATGAGAGAGAGAGACAGAGACAGAGACAGAGAGCTACTGTGTGTGTGTGTGAGCGCGCATGTGTGTGTGTGTGTGTGAGTGCGCGCGCGTGTGTGTGTGTGTGTGTGTGTGTGTAATCACAAATGAAAACGTATTCTTAAGTTTAACAGATCAAGGAAAAAAAAAATTTTAATCCAAAAAGAACTGCAAGAACTACAGTAAGTGCCCTATAGGACTTAACAATACACCTTTAACAATGTCCAACGTTAGATTAACATTGTTCAAAATTTCGTCTATGGAATTCTCAGAAAAGGCAGGGAGATGGGGTTTTAACTTCTTACATTCAAGTATGATATTGAAATATATTCACCACAACAGCACTTAACATCCTTGCTGAATTTTGTCATGAATGCATTTAATCTTATCCTGTAAAATAATGCCTTGAGTTGTCTTTCTTTTACAGCATTTGTATGAATCCCTAAGTGTTCAATGCATTCAACTACACTCTTCCCATTCGGAATCAAATTTGAAAGCTGCTTGTTTTGCCAGTGCTTTTCTAAATTTGCTTAAAATGCTTCTTCTATCAAATGACAGCCCTCTCCAGTTGATAGAGGGACATGCAGTACTAAAGACCCCTTTTCATTATGTGCACCTTTTTTTGCAGCCCTTTCAGCCCACTCATTAGAAAACAATCCTATGTGCGAAGGAATCCAACAAAAGGAAACATGAATTCCTCTAAACTTAGAAGATTTATGAAGTATTTGATGTCTAATATGTTTAGTAGTTTTCTTATAATTTATAGACTGTAAGGCATGTAAAACCAATTTTGAATCCACACAAAGTAATAAATGAAAGAAACAGTATGTGTGTGAGTGTGTGTGTGTGTGTGTGTGTGTGTGTGTGTGTTGTGTTTGGATAATAAGTTGGGAATGATTTGAAGATCATATAATAGTAAACAGATTTTGAGAATCTTTCCATTGTTTTTTTCTTCTTGGTGGTGTTGTTAAGCTTGAGTCTTGTGTTTTATGTTGCTGTAGTTTTTTTAAAAATACATTTTTTTTATACCCCATACTGTTAGGGATGATAATAGAATAAGAACACTATTGACAAGATTCCATTTTTGTTTTTTAAAGTTTTTGCATGCTAGTATTCAACTGGAGTCATATTCTTTTTCTATTCTTATCATCCAGATTTTTGTTTGGTGATTGTACAGTAAGAACATCCCCAGAGTTGGAATATGGCTACCTTAATGGTGGGCAAAAAACAGTCGCATACAGAAAATCTCTCCATTGATGAACCTCAGAACTCTAGCTGAGGAACAAAAAGAAGAAAACAAAAATAGTAAGAGTGCTTATTCCAGTATCCTCAATATAAAAGAATTATAAAAAAAACCCAAAACACACACACACATGCATGCACACACATGCACATAATCACATTCACACTGAACACTGAAGATGAGTTTGATAATTCGTTTCTTTGTAATCCATTTTTTTGTATTAGCTTTTATGTTTGTTTTTCACTTTTATGATCTGCATGCCATGTTCTTTTGAGATTATTTAAGAGTATTTCAATTATTAAATAACACAACAAACCCATACCTTTTTTTTTTTTGGGGGGTTTTTTTTTCCCGTTCCTTCCTTGGACTAAATGAAGTCCCATTCGTCACTGGTGAGATATTTTTTTTTTTTTGGTATAGCAAAACCACTTTTACCATCCCTGATTTGAGGTAGTGGCCTTCCAGCATCAAAAACCTACTTGTGTATATAATCCGTTCTTCTTACCAGTGTCTTGATTTTTTTACAAAGCTGGCGGTGACTGCCATAAGTGGTGCCTTCCAGTTCAGAATAGCACCATGGATGGAAGTCAGTCTCCGTGCTGGATGGTTAACCAAGCGGGAGAGCCACTGGCCAATGTCCAGCCCAGAGGAATGCTACATGGCTGGCGAGGCCCACGAGGACACCCCCCTCGTCAACAACGGCCGCATCATCTGCTTCACTCACATGAAAACGTGTGTAGAAGCACCCTCTTATCTCAGTAACTGTCTTCACCTGTACACTCCATCCTGTTCCTTCATTCAGCCACAGATACTTTGTGCTTTCAAACACCCAGATTCAAACAAACCACTGTTGGCCGTCACTCTTTCTCTGTTTCTGGTCCTTTCACCTCACCAAAAGCCTTCATTTCATACCTTCAAATCCAGCCTCAAAACAGATTTCCTACCTGAGACTTTCCCCTCATATCCCTACTTTTCAACAGCATCCTTCATCTCCTGAGTGAGTTTGCGGGTGTGTGTTTGTGTGTGTGCGCGCACGTGCATAAATTTGAAATCTGTTATTCATTATATTTGAGGAAAGTTGCATACGTGTAAATGATTCGAGTGCAAGCAGCAGCAGCAGTTGTAGTAAGTAGTAGTAATAGTAGCAGCAGCGCAGCAGCAGCAGCAGCAGCAGCAGCAGCAGCAGCAGCAGCAGCAGCAGCAGCAGCAGCAAGGGAAAGCAGTAGTTACAGTAGTAGTGGTATTGGTTGTTGGAAGTAGTGGTTGTAGATTCATTTCATGTCTTTTCACATTTATAATATGTGTGTTGAAGTAGTAGCAGCAGCAGCAGCAGCAGCAGTAGGTGTAGCAGCAGTAGTAGTAGCAACAGCAGAAGCAAGTGTAGCAGCAGCAGCAGCAGCAGTAGTTGTAGCAGCAGTAGTAGTAGCAGCAGCAGAAGCAAGTGTAGCAGCAGCAGCAGCAGCAGCAGCCGCAGCAGTAGCAATGGTAGTATTAGTAGTAGTGGTATTATTATTATCATCATCATCATCATAAGTAGTAGTAGCAGCAGCAGCAGCAGCAGCAGCACAGCAGCAGCAGCAGCAGCAGCAGCAGCAGCAGTAGCAGCAGCAGCAGCAGCAGTAGTAAATTTGGATGTTGTCGCAGTGGTAGCAGTAGTTGGAAAGAGTAGAAGTAGATTCATTTCATGTCCTTTCACAGCTATGATAATATCATTAAGTAAAGTGTGTGTGTGTGTTCATGCATGCAAAGAGGAAAAGCCCCTGAGGGTACCCCCCTTGTCAGCAATGGGACAATCATACTTAAGGGGGTGGGGTGGGAGGGGGGTGGGATAACAGTGGTTAGAGTGTTGCACTTGTGATTTTATGGTCCTGGATTTGAACCCATTTTTCCAGCCACCATTGAGACACCCGTTCAAGGGGATTGTTCCCCTAGAGTTAACATCAGTACTGACTCCTCTCCCTGAAACTCCCACAGTATAGAGAAGACTATAAACCAAGAAGGAATGGCAGAATGGTTCAGACATTCACCTGCCTAACAGAAGAAACAGTGAGGTTCTGGGTTTGATTCCTGGTTTGATGAGAAAATCAAACTGAACGTCAAAAGTCCTATGGATGAGACCATAAACGGAGGCCCCACGTGCATATGCGCACAGAACATCTTGCGCACTCATGAAAACCCTGTTCTGCCTTTCGGAAGAGTAGGCCATTTCAAGCTGGTGAGAATGGATGTCAAAATTTCAAAAAATGCATGCACACAGGCGTCATGTTTAGTCACCATCCCTGAAGTCTGAGTGTGGCAACCTAAATGGGGTGGGGGTGGTGAACCTCGAAACTCTAGCTGAGGAATGAGAGAGAGGAGAGATAAGGGGAAGGGGAACCCATTCCAGGGTAAAATCCTCTAATGTGGGCACCTCTGAGGTGACTGAATCCCAGGCCATCAGATCATGAGGAAAAAAAGAGGAAATAAAAATGTGGCTATACCACCCACCCCACATTTCAGAATGACTAAAGCTATAAACATGATTAGGATATCTATCTATCTATCTATCTATCTATCTATCTATCTATCTATCTATCTATCTATCTATCTATCTATCTATCTATCTATCTATCTATCTATCTATCTATCTATCTATCTATCTATCTATATCTTTATATATATCTATCTATCTATATATATATAATATATATACACACATTTATATTAGGATATCTATGTATCTATCTGTCTCTCCCTATCTCTCTCTCTCTCTCTCTATATATATATATATATATGTATATATATTATTATAACTTGTCCTAATCTGTCGTGACCAGGGAGGCCCATGTGCGCAGTATGGAGGAATGCATTGTGGATGCCGTCAACCAACACAACAAACTGGCAGCCTCATCAGAGGGGTGAGTTGTCTCCTCCTTATGTCGATATACATGTGGATGTGTTTGGAGTTATCTGCCGTTAACTTTTCCTTTCTCACTGTCTTTACTCGTCTTTTTGTGTATTATTGTTTTGTTGTACGTATTTTCCTTCTTGCTATATTTCTTACTATTTTTTTAAAATTCTGGTTTTGGTGAATGTAAATTGTATTTTTATCCTTGCTTCTCGCTGTCTTTTCTTGTCTTTTTGTTTTGTTTTGTGAAAGTCTGATTTTGTTTTGTTCCCGCCTATTTTGACTGTTTACTCTCTCTGTCTCCGCTGTTCTTTTTTCTTCTTTCGTCTTTCTTTGTATTGTTGTTTGTGAATATGAGTTGCGTGGTTCTTATGGCTTTCTATGTACTTAACCGCTGCTTATTTTTCTGTGAGCTCTCTTACCTTACTTTTTTCTTACTGTTTTTTGTTGTTTGTAAATTATGTGAGTTGTCTCTTTCTTCTGTCTTTGTAAAAAAACGCAAACCCAACAACTTTTCTACTGTTTTCTTTGTGTCACAGTCTTTGTGCTTTTAAAATTAAAAACTTAATTTTTTTTTATATTTATAGATTTGTGTTTATTATAGATCCATGTGGCTGATTGTTTCTTTTGTCTGTTTCTTTCTCTCTTCTTTTTAAATATTTTGCTTTTGTTGTTTCTAATCATGCGAATTGTTGTCTTTGGAATGAACTGGCACTTAATGCTGATCATAGAGGGGGATGAGGAACTGTAGGGATAGACAATGGTGGATCGGTGGTCTAGAGGTAACGCGCCTGTCTAGAATGCGAAAAGTCCGGGTCGGGTGTGTGCGCGGTTCGTACCCCGTTTGGGCCCGAAATTTTTCCCCATCCATTAGACCATGAGTGGTGGTCTGGGCGCTAGTCTTTCGGATGAGACGATAAACCGAGGTCCCGTGTGTTACACAAAATTTTCAGCGCACGTAAAAGAACCCACGGCAACAAGGGAGTTGTCCCTGGCAAAATTCTTAGAAAAAAGCCACTCTGATAGGAAAACAAATACAGTTGCAGACCAAAAAAAAAAAAAAAAAAAAAAAGGGTGGCGCTGCTCTTGTGGCGACGCGCTCTCCCCGGGGAGAGCAGCCCGAATTTCACGCAGAGAAATCTCGTGACTTAAAGTGGTATAAAATAAAAAAAAAAAAAAAAAAAATGCTACCTGTCTTTCCTCAAGTCAGATGCTGCTGTGAGATAAACTCGTTGATTCCGAGGTGTGTTCATTTAGAACTACGCGTTGCAAAGCTAGCTTCTTCCTTTGACGTCTCTGTCTTGTGTCATCATCAGTTCTGCATTTACTGTGCCCTGTTTTAGACAGGTTGTTATGTTATGTCATGTCATGGCAGATTGTACTGCTAAACCAAGCAAGTTTTGTCCTATTCACTGATGCCAGAGTGGGTTTTTTTTGGATGATTTGTGTTTGATAAAAGAGAAGATCTAAGCAAAAAACCTGAGGTCAAGAACTGACTAGACAGGAAATGGAGGAAAAGAGTGGGAGAGGAGAGGAGAGGGAGAAGTGAGGAAGGGGGGGGGGGGGGGGAGAGAGAGAGAGAGAGAGAGAGAGAGAGAGACACTAGAGAGATAACAATAATGATAAGGATAATGAGATTCTATTGGCGTTAAGCTGATAAGCTTATACAGCAGCGAAGCGTTGCAGTGCGATGCAATTACATGACATGGAAACCATGGCATTGATCTTCATAATGTACAGCCCATCACAAAACTCTTTACCGTCCAGATTTGTTACACATTCCGAGCCTTTCTTGTGTCAAGTCTCTGTCACACACACTGTTAGCCAAGGTTAAACTAGAGAGGGAGAGAGAGAGAGAGAGAGAGAGAGAGAGAGAGAGAGAGAGAGAGAGAGAGAGAGAGAGTGAGAGACAGACAGAGACAGAGGGAGAGAGAGGAGAAAGAGAGTGAGTGCAAGAGAGAGAAAAGGTGGGAGAAAGGGAGGGAGGGAAGGAAGGGAGGGAGAGGAGGAGGGAGAGAGGAGAGGAATGGAGAGGAGAGAGAGAGAGAGAGAGAGAGAGGAGAGAGAGAGAGAGAGAGAGAGAGAGAGGAGAAAAGAGAGACTCAGAGATAGAGAGAGAGAAACAGAGAGAGAGAGACAGAGAGAGAGACAGAGGACACTGAACTCTGAACACACTGAACACTGAAACTGTTTATTGTCATTGCTAACAAGAACCTTTTGACAAGGAGGGTGGCAGTTTTAGGCTGTACAAGAACTGATAAAACAAATACCCATATATATATATAATAATGTCATCATTCCCTTACACAGCATGACTTAAGAGTCATTCCCCTTCACAGCTGACTGTTTAGATCAAAGAGAAAACACACGTACACAAATTCATGTACTCATGCATACACATGAATGCACAAGCACACACTCTCACACACATGCACATATACATGCACACATGCACGCACACACACATACACTTACTCACACTTTGACTCTGAAATTTCTCAAATTCATCAAATCTCTCTCTCTCTCTCTCTCTCTCTCCTCTCTCTCTCTCTCTCTCTCTCTCTCTCTCTCTCTCTCTCTCTCTCTCTCTCTCTCCTTGCTCCTCCCCCCTCTCTCTCTCTTTCTCTGATGCTTAACACTCTTAAAGACATGCAAAGTCACACATTTGAAGTTTTTGTTTTCTTTGTCTATACATATATATCATCAAAAACCTTTCATAAAACCATGCTGTACATAAGGTTTTCTATGGAATTTTACAGGGATTGAACATGTTGAGTAGTCTGTAATCAGCAGATCAAGAATCTTACTTGTAATGGATACAACTTCAGGGTACAACGTGATACACCAGTAAGTTGGTAAGATAATACAGTTTTTGTATACAAGTACAGGAATTGTTCCACAAATAATAGTTGTGATTCCATTTATAGTCGTGGCATATTTCTTTGTAAAATTCAGTCTGAAAATCTGATCCCCCCTCCTCCCCCCCTTCCCTCCTATCTTCTGCATCACATGGCTGGTGATCTGGATGCTGGTCTTTCAGATGAGATGATAAACTGAGGTCCTATGAGCATTATGTTTTCAGCACACAGTAAAGAGCCCACAGCAACAGATGAATTGTCCCTCCCCCACTCTCATAAGGAAACAGGTACACATGCAGACTGGGAAAATATCATGAAGAAAAGATGGCTCTACTCACTGCATTAATGATGCTGAAAATATACATAATTCTGTGGGAACATTATTTTACATACCAGCTAGAGCCCTTGATTATATTGGTCTTTGTGTTTGATTTGAACATGATCGTATTGCAGTATTTCCTATCCCCCAAAATGTATATATGGAAACATAACGATTTATCTTTAGATAGAAGTGGTAGTTGTATTTCTGTCATTAAAATAAAAAACAGGAGGTATGGAAGTCTCCCCCCCCCTCCCCCTGCAACCCCCCCAAAAAAACAACAACAACAACCAAACAAACAAAAAATAGAATAGCAAGAAAACCAAAAGCACTGAAATATGATCTTCAACTTCTTTGAGATGAATGAGTTTTTGAGAGGAAAGATAACCCCAAGCATGGAAGAATGCTGTCCCTTGTGACTTCAAACAAATCTGTGCGTGGAAAATAAACAAATGTTTGTCATGATCCTTTTGCTGATATTGGGTATGATGAGGAGATTTTTTAGGCAAGTGTTGGCCATACAAAACTGTTTATGATTATATCTCAACAAAGATAGCATATGCATTAACTGTGCGTGATTGGAAGAGTAAAAGAAACCAGCCTTTGAAAAGCTGTTGAGAAATAATCAAATATTGATTTGACCTTTTCAGAATTAAGGAAAGAAAGATGGAATCTTTAACTGATCCAAAGGCACGTATATATCGTTATCAAGGTTTAGCGTTATTAAGCATAGTGGCCTTACAGACTGGTGACTGTTGGTGTACTGTAACTTCAGTACACTTCCCAACTTTACCCAGCTATAAAGGAGTACCTGCACTCTTTAGGGACAGGGAAGGTAAAGCAGCAAGGGAGAGGAGGTAGGCGCCGCCCTCAAGGTGCTGGCTCCTGGAGAAGCTGAGATCTTTGATACCTTGATCCACAACTGTTGTGTAGGTGCTGGAATACCTTTTTAACAAGATATTAGAACCCAGAAAAAGTTTGACTTTTAAAGTTTTATCATCAATATAGTTGCGACTAGAATCCAAATTGTTTTGTACAGTTTTTGAAATGCTCTTTTTTGGATAGACTCTGCAGTATAAAACCTGATTTAAACACTTTTCAGTGCTGAGCGAACATCGCTCTTTGTTTCACACTGAGTAACACTAATTATTATGCCAGCTAGCGGCGATGTCAGCCATATGCTGGCACATGGGAACACAGTAGTGTGTGTTTTCTGAGACATTGCGAGCCAGAAATTGCCCCCTTCCCCTCCCCCGAAAATTGTCGTGCTGTACTGTGATAAGCTAAGTAAGGACAAACCATTTTTGGAACATGAGAAGGTGAATTCCCTTTGGGCAACCTTGTTGCTTCCCTTACCAGACAGTGTTGCAGCATGTGCTATTTTGGGAAACACCTATGATGTTGCCTACAAATGAGAGCAACCAGGGTTTCTTTGTCAGAAGTGCATAAGTTGCAATCCATGAACACTATTAGAAAGGAATCTAGTTGGAGGAATCAAGACTATCTCTGTACAAAAGGTGAACCCAAAAGATAATAAATTCTTCTCTGGGAAGAAAAAAATGGCATTAAAAAGTTTTACAGATTATAATCACCAGGAGATATTCAGGGACTGCTGCTGATTAATTTGTCCTCCAAAATCATTCTCGAAAGACTCATGGAAACAGATTTTGTCACAATTTATTAAATCATGGCTGGACATTTGAAAATGCTCAAGGATCTTCTGTACAATATTGCTAGTGATGATAACTGGAATACACAAAAGATTCCCAGAGTCAGTGTGTGTATCCAGTCATCTGAGTACTGGGGCTGTTGTGGGAATTGTTGGTGAATGATATTATGTAGGTCAACAGTGGTGGCATTGTAAGACCAAAATCATGAGGAAATAGTGATGCAGAATCAGATGATGTAGGTCAATGATAATAGCATTTTCAGACTGTAAAACCATTGGCAAATAGTGGCATAAGTCGGAACAGTTAAGAATGTTCAGCAGGTGGTACAACATTGTTATGGTCAGGAGTTCTAGAAAGAATTTGAAGAGAGATGGTATGACTAAGTACAAGCTATAGAATATAGGCTATGAGTTTCATGGAAGAGCATTGGACAGGGGATGCAACATCTGAAACAAATCATGAGCCCAAGGATAAATTTTCAGACATGTTTAAGAACAGTATATTGGGCAAAATTCTGTGAAATGATCTGGAGAGAGAGAGAGAGAGAGAGAGAGAGAGAGAGAGAGAGAGAGGGGAGAGAATGTACAACAAGTTGTGAGGATAATGAATTCATGAAAGAGCATTGGATACATGAATCAAATTCAAGGAAATCATGAAGTCCAAGAAAATGTTCTGGACATGGACTGAAGTATGGAATAGCTCAGTGGTACAAGTGTGACAACATTATGTAATAATATGTAGGTCATGAACATAGGTGAGAATTTGGAACAAGTCTTAGAACATTATGTAGGTCATGAACATAGGAGAGAATTTGGGACAAGTGTTACAACATTATGAAGGTCATGAACATAGATGTTTTGGGATAGATGATGTAACATTATGAAGGTTATGAATATAGGAGGGGATTTGGGACAAATGTTACTTTATGAAAGTCATAAACACAGGAGAGGATAAGGACAAGTGTTACAGCATATATGAAGGTCATGAACAGAGGTGTTTTGGGATAGATGGTGTAACATTATGAAGGTTATGAATATAGGAGAGGATTTAGGACAAGTGTTACAGCATTACGAAGATCATGAACACAGGTATTTGGGACAGATGGTGTAACAATATGAAGGTCATGAACATAAGAGATTTAGGGACAAATGATAATTACAGGAAGCAAGACGGGAAAGGAGGTTACAGCCTTTGAAATTCATTAATATAGGTGATAATTTTTGGACAAAAGCTACAACATTGTGATCATAAACACAGGAAAAGAATTTGGGCTGGATACTTCAAGTATTGAAGGTTGTAAACATAAGAGAGAATTTTGGGACGCAGGGTACAAGATATTGAATGTCACAAACACAAGAAACAATTTTAGAGCAGACTTTACATGGGATTTTGGCTAGACTGTGGAACAACATGTTGTGGTAGTAAAGAAGAATAGGCAGCATGTGAAAAAGCCTTTATCATCCATTTGACATGACTAACTTGCTATTTCCAGATGATGCCATCACTAAGTAGTGATGTAGTTAACTTATGTGCACTGCAAGATATGGGTGACACTTTTACTGATCTGAATTTGGATGTGTTGGTTTGTGCATTTTTTCCAGTTAAACTTAAAAAGTCAGGGAAAAAAGTAACTGAAGCACTAGAAATGATAATTTTTGGGGGTGAAAGATACTTCAAAATGATAGCGTCTTGATAGTGCCAGTGTATAAGCTTGAACGTTTCCGTTTCGATTTTTGTTTGTGCAGTTGTCACTATATTGACATTGGTAATCCCTCATATCTTTCTGTCTGCCTACATCATTTATAAGATATAGCTTGAGTAAGAATTCTTTGGTCATATTCTGAACCAGATAATGTAACACATGCAGTGACAGGCGATATAATGTTTATGAAGAAGGTGACAGATATTTTTCAGTAGAATTTTGGGACAAATGTTACACCAGATCAAGTAGATCATGAAACCTGGGTGGAATTTTGCGACAGATGGAGACCCAGCTCAGTGAGCTAGGTTATAAACACTTCCTAGAATTTTCAGACAATATACATAGCTGTGAGTAAGTCATGTCCTCCAGAAAGAACCAGAGAACGGTTGTCAGTTATAGATTGTGTTGATGTGAATATTGGGAAGAATTTTGAGTCAGGTGACATAAGATGATTTGAGTTGTGAATATGGGAGGGGGTGGGGTGGGGTGGGGTGGGGAGGGGAGGGGAGGGAAGGGGAGGGGAGGGGGGAGGAGAGGAGAAACCTGAAAATACATGGTCGACCACATAACGTAAGTCATGAACAACCTTCCCTCATTCTAAACCCCACCTGACCCCAAAAACCTCAACCTTCAAGAAAAGAAGAAATCCCATTAACCAATCAATCTCTACCATAGGATTGTTCATATCACAAGAAAATACAAATCATGAACTCAAGCATTGAAAAAGAAAAGGACAGTTTGTACATATTTTGTACAATTAGGACATCAACACATGTATGTATAAATACAAAAGGTACACACAACGTCTTTGGACATTTTCCTCCTGTCGTGAGACTACTTTATACATGTAAGCCATGAATCAAAAGTGTCAACAGCTAGTAGATTGGGTCCACAGAGTAACAGATTGTATGTTGTTGTTATTGGTGTGCGTTACCCAGCTTTACACCCTGGGGGTCACCCAGAACATGCACTCTGACTCACTCATCCCACCTGGGAATCACTGTGAGATAGGAAGTACACCGGATGAGAAGTTTGTGTGTATGACTGTTTTCAAGTACCTTGCCATGTAGGCAGCCATACTCTGACTTCAGAGGAACAGATTGTATGAGTGACAAACTCAGTTCAGACACCAAGTCTCGGACTGGTTCACAATGTTTAGGTGCATTTGAACTACAAAGACTGTTCTTGTAGTAGATTGTGGGTTAAATTTTTTGTGCAACATTGTAGATCAGTTATCAACTTCAAACAGAATTTAAAAAATAGATGTGTTTGCGAACTTTTTTTTTTACATTGTAATTTACTGCACGATTCAGGAAAAAAAGCTGAACATGTTTCACATGCTTTTATTGAGTTTGCAGAGAGAATCAGATATATAGTTATATTCATACCCATAACTCATCATTTATTTACTGAGAACACAAGCAAATAAGCCATCAAACACCACCAATGAAAGCAGAAGTGCTCACCTAATTTTTCATGTTGTAGTTCAACTTGTCTCTTCTTATGGAAAGTCAATGCTGTTCACAAAATTTGATGAAGTATGTTGTTCAACGTATAGCTTGTAGTTCAATCATAAGTGTTCAAAAGAATCCATACTGTTTTGATATTGTCTTTGTCACTGGTGTTGTGTGGCATTGTGCTGTTAAAAACAAAGTCCAGATATTCACCCGTTTCAAGTTTGTCATAATAATGAAATCAAAACCAACAGTTTTTATAAGCCTTGCCATGTGTGATCTAATATGAAACTCCTGAAAATATTAGAGAATTTCACCCAAAGTGTAACATACTAGTGTACAAACTGTGAGTAGAATGCCAGCAGTGATCAGAAGTAGAAAGTGTTCACAACATTGTTCTTCTGTTGTAGTTCATTGTGCGGTAAATAATCAGAACAAGTGTTCCCAGAATTTCACATTCTTAGGATCAGCATGCAACATGTAATCCAAATCAGAGATGTTCACACAAAATTCCTCTTACTGTAATGACTTTCCCAGTAAAACCTGAAATCGCACAGCTGTTAATTAAAGCCAGAAATACTCACAGGATGTGATCACCGTGAAAAATGAAATTAGAGCCAGAGTTTTTCTCAAAATCTTTCACGTCATGATCTCTTCAATTTCACACAATTTTTCACTCCTGATTCATAAAATTTCCAAAATCATGATCACCGTTGGCTTCTTTTAAAACTTCTTTCCTCGTAATTCATCAAATTTCCCAGTCAGTTTTCATTTCACTCGATGTCTCTCACATAATTCACCACCACTAATCCAGCAGTAATCCAGATAGAGCTCACACCCACAGTGATAATTTCTCATGTGGCCGATTCTGTGTGCGACTTGTACTCGAAACCCGAGGCGTTGACGAACTCGCGCTTCTCATGCGTGCTGTACTCCTGGGTGTAGTTGTTGGCGTGGCTGTGGTTGGCCATCATCCCGTTGCTGGGCACGTACTCCTGCTCCTCCTCCTGGTACATGGGCGGCTGGGTCTCCGAGTTGAAGAGGAGGAAGATGAGCCGGATGATGAGCTCCATCAGCTCCATGATGGTCAGCACCGAGATGCCCATCCACAGGCCCAGCGTGCCCCCGATGTCGGCAAACAGGTCAGCCAGGCCGTAGGCCGGCAGCTGGCGGTACTCCACCACGCTGAGGTCCTCCAGGTAGATGTTCAGGCGGAGCAGGTTTTGTCGGATCAGCGTGGACGCCCGTTCGGCTTTCTCCTTCTCGGAGAGGGTGTAGCTCTGCTTGAGGAGGTTCTCCGTGCGCGTGTCGTTGCGCTTGGACATGAGCTGGGACACGTTGGCCAGCTCCGACAGGAAGGTGTAGGCCTCGTGCATGAAGTTTTGCTTGATGTTGGAGCCGTAGAAGACCTGCAGACCGAAAAGAAATCCGATAGAAATTTGGGATGAAGGTAGTTATGATTGCGCAATTAGGGTTCAGCGCTTAGTCGGGTGTATTCATTTGTGATGAACTGTAATTTGCCATAGAAAGTTCTGCAAGTCTTGAAGTACATGGGAGAGGAACAGAGTCAGAACCAACGCTGCCTCCAGGAAAAAGGTCCCCTCAAAACAAAAACCACAAAGCTTTGTCAGTTATATATTTAACTGTTGTTATGTTGTAAACTTTTACGTTGAGATCGTCTTCAGCCATGACAAGCTCTTAGCATAACAACCTGCATTTTTCTTTAGAGAACAGAGTCCCTTGAAGTCAGAGTATGGTTGTCTGTGTGGCGAGGTACCTGAAAAGAGTTAAAGACTCATACAACGCAAACCTCTCTTCCAGTGCCTACTTCCAACCTCACAGTGATTCTCAGGTGGGACGATGCACGTTCTGGATAAATCCCCACAAGGTCTTAAACTTGGGACGTCCAAAAAACCCCACCATTATTATCGTCAACACAAATCCCGGCCAACTCAGCACCTCAAAACTCCAGCAGGTGGACAAAAAACTCGAACAGTCTTAGGTTCAATGTGAAAAAAGGCACACGAGTGCTTATTCCATTGTCCTCGATATAAAAAAAAGAAAAAAGTCATCTGAGCGCTTTGATTTGTTGCTTTTACAAGATTCAGCGCTATATGAATTCCATACATTATTATTATTATTAAAACTCACCTGCAACGCGTGCAGCTGGTAAAACTCCAGAGGCCAGTAGGAGAGCGACACGGACTTCTGGTAGGTGGTCTCCCGGCAGGGCTGGTAGCACTGGCAGGTGGTCTCGTAGGACCTGTCGTTGGCCAGGTCCTGCAGGACCCGCTCCTCGCAGGCCAGGGAGTGGATGGGGACCTGGTCCCCGGCCTTGTAGCCGGCCAGACCGGCCAGGATGCCCTTCCAGTTGGGGATGACCCCGCAGAAGGTGATGTTGGCCATGGGAACGTCCGGCAGGGCCGAGGACTTGCAGTTGCACTTGCTGATGATGATGCGCTGCTTGCAGACCTTTTAGAGTGGTAGTAGAGAAAAGTAGTTAATGATGAGAATGATGATGATGGTAACGATAGCGGTCATGATAGTGGTAGCAATAACGATAGCAACAAAGAAAATGGTAATGATGATGATGATGATGATGATGATGATGATGATGATAAGAACACTACTACTACTGCTACTGCTGCTGCTACTTCTACTACTACTACTTCTACTACTACTACTGCTACTGCTGCTGCTGCTACTACTACTACTACTACTACTACTCTACTACTACTACTACTAACTACTACTACTACTACTACTACTACTACTATTGACAGTGATAATAATATTAATGATAATAGTAATAATAAACACCAAACATTGTTCTAGATCTTAGTCTTCCTTTTAATCAAAACAATTTTCTTAATATTCCTTTTAACCAAACAACATTTTTTAAAAAAGTATGTTCAACCAGTTTTCTTAGTCTTTCTTTCACCTAAACAATGTTCTTAATCTCCTTGTTAACTAAACGTTTTTTCTTAATCTTCTTTTTAACCAAACACATTTGTTGGGTCTTTCTTTTTAACCAAACGTTTTTCTTAATCTCCCACTTAACCAAACTTTTTTCTTAATCTCCCATTTAACCAAACGTTCTTCTTTTTCTTAATCTTCCTTTTTAACCAAACAATTTCATAAGTCTTCTTTTTAACAAAATATCGTTTTTCTAGTCTTCCACTTAAGCATACAATTGTCTAAGTCTTCCTTGTACCTACACACGTCTTCCCTTTTTGAGCCAAACAAATTTCATGGACCAGAGAGCAATACGTTTCTTCCGTCTTTGAAAAAACCAAACCAAACCAGTCTCCCATACCTGCAAGCAGGAGAAGAAGGTGTTGAAGTAGTTCATCCCCACCATCGTGTCCATCGTGCAGTTCCCGTAGGGCTCCGACAACCGCGTGTGCAAGATCGCCTTCAGACCGATAGACGAGGAGTACCCCGGGGGAATATCGAACCCGTGATCCACGGGACTGGGCATGGTGTTGGGCGCGTGCACCACCACGCGCACGCCAGCCGAGTGCAGGATGTTGGAATCGATGTTGTAGACCCCGTAGGACCCTAGCGGGGGCTCGTCGTTATCCAAGGAGATGATGAGCGAGAGCCCGTTCTGAGGCCCCGTGGCGTGCATGAGGAGCTTGTTGTCCTTGTTGCCGCCGTTGAAGGTGAAGCAGTTGAAGTAGTTGCCGTCGAAGGAGGTGGTGAAGTTGCTGAAGAGGCACTGCTCTTGGTTGAACTGGCAGTGGATGAGGAAGTCCTGCAGGTCGTGGCTGATGTTGATGGCTTCCTCGCCCAGGTTCTCGTAGAAGGCCCTGATGGAGGTCAGGTGGTAGTCCTGCTCGCCGAACTTGAACCTGCGCGGACAGACGTTTGATGTCGTTCTCTGAAGTTTTGGAAAAGTCTTTGGGAAGGGGTGGGTGGGTAGGTTAAATTTTAGGTGATTGCCCTGTTCAACACACTTGATTTTGAACATTTCTCTGAAGTCGGATTGTAAGTGACTTCATGGTGGGCAAAAACGGTCGCTTGCGAAAAATCTCACCATTTGTGAACCTCGGAGCTCTAGCCGAGAAACGAGAAAAAAAATTGAACACAGTTGTTATCATTTTCCCCAAAAATCTGGCTTCTCTTTAGGAACTTTTGAGGTGGTAATACAGTCTAGCCTGAAGGGGACGGGACAGCTCAGTGGTCAGAGCATTCGAGTTTCCCAAACTAAGGCTAAGCAGCGCTGAGTATGGTTACCAAGTGGATGGGTGACTGCTCGTGCATCTTGGCTTCAGAACAGTTCACTCAGCTGAAAATGAGTACCTACCTATCTTCTTTAGGGTCAGGGAAGGTAAAGCAGCGAGGGAGAAGAGATGGGCGCCGCTCTGAACATGCTGGCCCTAGAGAAGTTGAGGTCTCTGACACCTCGCTCCCCTACTACCGCATAGGTTATGGGACACCTTATTACCTTTACCACTTTTGTCCAGCTTGAATCTGTTCACACTGACTATATTGGTCATTTTCAGAGGATTTGGAAGTTTACTGGGGGTCCTTTTTTGAGGAAGTAGTCTAGGTCACCTAACTTGAATCTTAACACAGTGCTTATTTATCTTTTTCAAAAGTTTAGAAACTTTTAGTTTGGGGGAAGGGGATTAATTTTGAGGTGATAGTCGATTCCAGTTCACCAAACTTGAATTTAAACACAGTTGTATTTTCAGAAAGTTTGGAAACTCAGTTCTGGGTTTTTTTTTTCTCTCAAACTTTTGCGCTGCATCAAAATTGTGCTTGCCAAGCTTGAAATCTGAACATTAAATATTCTATGAACCAGATTCCACCCACTTACCATGTCTGCTGTCCCTTGTTTGTTTAGAAGTTTCAGCTATTTCGTAGCCCCCAATAGTCCATACTTTAGGTGAATATTTGTCTGTATGTTACCATTTTTGGGGTAGCACAAGTGAATGGAAGAGAAAGTATGCGTGCGTGCGTGCGTGCGTGCGTGCGTGCGTGCGTGCGTGTGTGTGTGTGTGTGTGTGTGTGTGTGTGTGTGTGTGTGTGTGAGAGAGAGAGAGAGAGAGAGAGAGAGAGAGAGAGAGAGAGAGAGAGAGAGAGAGAGAGAGAGAGAGAGAGAGATAGAGAGACAGACAGAGACAGAGAGCAAAACCCACCTATCAAGCAAGATGTACATAACTAAGAATGGTTATTTTCACAACTGAATTAAAAATAAAAAGTTAGAGAAAGTGAAAGTACATAATCTTATGCTGGAAATTCAGCATGAAATTGACGTTGTGAATGGCAGTAAATAACCGTTATGCCTCCCTCCCACCCTTCTCAGCGTGGAATTATTATTATTATTATTCCTTTTGTCTGGAACTCTCTCCCTCCCTGTCTCGGAAATATCCAGATATTTCACGCTTTCAGGACTATTCGAATCTTTTAACATACTTATTCCTAGAAAGGTATACATTTTTATTCTAGTCTAAAAACTTTGAAATGGGAATACAGTAGCCTGTGTATGCTTGTGTGTACGTAATGTTGCATGATATATGTATGTCGTCTGTGTTGGGGTGTGGGTGTGGGTGAGGGGTGTGTGTGTGTGTGTGTGTGTGTGTGTGTGTGTGTGTGTGTGTGTGTGTGTGTGTGTGTGTGTGTGTGTGATTGATGAGCTGTAGGCCAATATTACTGGAATACTATGCTAACCTTTGCCACCATAGGCAACCATACTCTGTCTCGAAGAGAAAGTTGTGGGTAAAATAGATATGGTCATAATTAGGAAAGAAAAGCCCATTAACCCCATCACGTCATATAATAAGAGCTCATTCACCCCAACACGTAATCATAATGTCGAAAGAAGATTTCAGCCTGGTGGTTAAAGTGTTGCGCATTGCGCTCGTCATGTGCTGACTCGGGTTCGAATCTCGTTCAAGAAAAACAAAACAAAAACAAACCAAAACAAAAACAAACCCCAAACAAAAAAACAAAAACAAAAACAAACAAACAACAAACCAGTCCTTCGAATGAGACTATAAACCGAGGTCCCCTGCGCGAACGCACGCAGAACATCTTGCGCACACGTTAAAACCTGTTCAGTTCCGCTTTTCAGAAGAGTAGGCCATGGTGTGCCAGTAGGAACGGATGACACCATTTACAAAACAGCATACACACGAGGACTGGATGTTAAAGAAAGCACACGACTGCTTATTCCATTATCCTCGAAACCACTTTTACGAAAGGTCTCATTCTCCCCATCACGTCATCCTAGCCACGAAAGAACTTATTCACCCCATCACGTCATCATAGCCACGAAAGAAGAACTTATTCACCCCATCACGTCATCATAGCCACGAAAGAAGAACCTGTTCACCCCATCACGTCATCACAGCCACGAAAGAAGAACTTATTCACCCCATCACGTCATCATAACCACGAAAGAAGAACTTATTCGCCCCATCACGTCATCATAGCCACGAAAGAAGAACTTATTCACCCCATCACGTCATCATAACCACGAAAGAACTTGTTCACCCCATCACGTCATCATAACCACGAAAGAAGAACTTATTCTCCCATCACGTCATCATAACCACGAAATAACTTATTCACCCCATCACGTCATCATAACCACGAAAGATTTTATTCACCCCATCACGTCATCATAGCTACAAAAGAAGAACTTATTCACCCCATCGCGTCATCGTGGCCACGGAAAAAGAACTTACTCACTCCATCACGTCATCATAGCCACAAAAGATCTCAATCACCCCAACACGTCATCACCACAAAGGTCTCATTCACCCCAACACGTCATCATCATAATTACTAAAGATCTCAATCACCCCCAACACGTCATCACCACAATTACGAAAGATATCAATCACCCCCAACACGTCATCATCACAATTACGAAAGATCTCATTCGCCCCAACACGTCTTCACCACAAAGATCTCATTCACCCCAACCCTTCATACCACAATTTCGAAAGATCTCATTCACCCCAACACGTCATCATCACAATTTCGAAAGATCTCAATCACCCCAACACGTCATCGCCACAAAGATCTCATTCACCCCAACACGTCATCATCACAATTACGAAAGATCTCATTCACCTCCATCACGTCATCATCACAATTACGAAAGATCTCATTCACCCCCAACACGTCATCATCACAATTACGAAAGATCTCATTCACCTCCATCACGTCATCATCATAATTACGAAAGGTCTCACCCCCCCCTCCCACCCCCTCCCCCCCAATATCTCTTAAATCACTAAGTCATCATAAACCGAAAGAACTCGTTCACTCCCATCACTCCCTGTAACCCACGAAAGAAAGAAGACCACGAAAGAAAGGAAGACCCCGAAAGAAAGAAGACCCCGAAACAAAGAAGACCCCGAAAGAAGGAAGACCTCCGCCCTCCTTTCGGCCCCGCTAACGAAACCAAACCGACCTGTTGGTGAAGTTGAGCCACTGCATGAGCTCGGTGTCGCGGGGGTTCTGGAAGAGCAGGCGGAGCTTGCGCCAGGAGATGGGCTCGATGTTGCAGACGGTGACGGAGGGGAACTCCACGGGCATGGAGTCCTTGATCTCGCTCAGCTCCACCACCTGGAACTGCAGGTACTTGCGCACCAGCAGCGACAGCTGCAGCGTGGCTGCCGTGAAGCCGATGATCACCATCAGGGCCCAGATCACCTGTAGAGAGGGGGGGTGGGGGGGGGGGGGGGTAGGTTGGGGGTGGGAGGTGGGGGTGGGGTGGGGTGGGGGGTGGGAGGGGGGGCGTTAGAGTGAGAAGTATCCCGTGAGGTTAGGTCAGGTTAGGTTGTGTGTTAACAAGTCTTAGGGGAGTGTGATGCGGTTTATGGATTGTTGCTCGAAAGCAACGAGATATTTTCGAATTTCTGTCTCTCTGTTTCTTGTTTGTTTGTTTGTCTGTCTGTCTGTCTGTCTGTCTGTCTGTCTGTCTGTCTGTCTGTCTTAAATGCAGGGAGATTCTTTCCAACTCTGGTCAGTGAATCTTATCACTAGAGTTAGCAGTGGTTTGTGTTGTGCTTTAGAGGAAAGGGATTCTTTCAAATTCATTGTTGCTTGAGTAAAGAAAGGCTCAGGGATTACCGATTCTGTATCCGTTATAAATCCATCCTGAGGATTTTTGGCCGGCAGGTTATGGTGGATTAGAGAGAGAAAGAGAGTGAGTGAATGAGAGAGAGAGAGAGGACTCTGAACTCTGAAATTGTTTACTGTACATCGGCCTTAGGCCACAATACACTTTGAGGGGCAAAAGTGGAAGAGACAAAGAAAATGAGAGAGAGAGAGAGAGAGAGAGAGAGAAGAGAGAGAGAGAGAGAGAGAGAGGAGAGAAGACAGACAGACAGACAGACAGACAGACAGACAGACAGACAGACAGACAGACACAGACAGACAGAGCAATATATCGAAAAGAACACAAAAACGCGAGCACGGACCTTCCTCTTGGTGTCGTTGGAGGTGACGATCTTGGCCAGGCCGTGGGCGTTGCTCTCGGAGCCCAGCTCGGTGATGAGGGTGATGGCGTTCTTCTGCTGGAAGCCGCTGCTGGGGTGGTACAGCCCCCCGCCCACGCTGCGCTGCCGCACCATCCTCATGTGGTCCGGGTAGGCCACCGCGCTGAACTTGCCCAGGCTGGTGTAGTTCATGTGCTCGTTATGCACCCGTCTGAAGTTGCAAGGACAGAGAGACACACAGGAATGTTTGAAATTGCAAGGACAGAGAGACACGCAGGAATGTTTGAGATTGCAAGAACAGAGATGCACAGGAATGTTTGAGATTGCAAGAACAGAGACGCACAGGAATGTTTGAGATTGCAAGAACAGAGACACACAGGAATGTTTGAAATGAACAGAGAGAGAATGTCTGAAATGAACAGAGACACAGAATGTCTGAGATTGCAGGACAGAGACACACAGAAATGTTTGAGACTGCAGAACAGAGACACACAGATGTTTGAGGTTCATAACAGAAACACAGAATGTATGAAATTGCAGAACAGAGACAGAGGATGTCTGAAATTGCAGAACAGAGACACAGGAATGCCTGAAATTGCAGAACAGAGGCACACAGATGTTTGAGATTGCAGAACAGAGACACAGAAATGTCTGAGATTGCAGAACAGAAACACAGAATGTCTGAAATGAACAGAGACACAGAATGTCTGAAATGAACAGAGACACAGAATGTCTGAATTGTTGAACAGAGACACAGATGTTTGAGATTGCAGAACAGAGACACACAGGAATGTTTGAGATTGCAGAACAGAGACACAGAATGTCTGAGATTGCAGAACAGAGACACAGATGTTTGAGATTGCAGAACAGAGACACAGGAATGTTTGAAATTGCAAGGACAGAGAAACAGAAATGTTTGAAATTGCAGAACAGAGACACACAAATGTTTGAGATTGCAGAACAGAGACACAGAATGTTTGAGATTGCAGAACAGACACACAGGATGTCTGAAATTGCATAACAGAGACGTAGAATGTCTGAAATTGCAGAACAGAGACACACAAATGTTTGAGATGCAGAACAGAGACACAGAATGCCTGAGGTTGAAGAACAGAAACACAGAATGTCTGAGATTGCAGAACAGAGACACAGAATGTCTGAAATTGCAGAACAGAGACACAGAATGTCTGAAATTGCAGCACAAAGACACATAAATGTTTGAGATTGCAGAACAGAGACACAGAATGTCTGAAATTGCAGAACAGAGACACAGAATGTCTGACATTGCAGAACAGAGACACAGAATGCCTGACATTGCAGAACAGATACACAGAATGCCTGAAATGCAGAACAGAGACACAAAGACACAGAATGCCTGAAATTGCAGAACAGAGACACAGAATGCCTGAAATTGCAGAACAGAGACACAGGAATGTTTGAGATTGCAGAACAGAGACACAGAATGCCTGACATTGCAGAACAGATACACAGAATGCCTGAAATGAAGAACAGAGACACAGAATGCCTGAAATTGCAGAACAGAGACACAGAATGCCTGAAATTGCAGAACAGAGACACAGGAATGTTTGAGATTGCAGAACAGAGACACATAATGCCTGACATTGCAGAACAGAGACACAGAATGTCTGACATTGCAGAACAGAGACACAGAATGTCTGACATTGCAGAACAGAGACACAGGAATGTTTGAGATTGCAGAACAGAGACACAGAATGTCTGACATTGCAGAACAGAGACACAGAATGTCTGACATTGCAGAACAGATACACAGAATGTCTGACATTGCAGAACAGAGACACAGGAATGTTTGAGATTGCAGAACAGAGACACAGAATGCTCGGAATGCAGAACAGAGACACAGAATGTCTGACATTGCAGAACAAAGACACAGAATGTCTGACATTGCAGAACAGAGACACAGAATGTCTGACATTGCAGAACAGAGACACAGGAATGTTTGAGATTGCAGAACAGAGACACAGAATGTCTGACATTGCAGAACAAAGACACAGGAATGCCTGAGGTTGAAGAACAGAGACACAGAATGTCTGAAATGAACAGATACACAGATGTTTGAGATTGCAGAACAGAGACACAGAAATGTCTGAGATTGCAGAACAGAGACACAGAATGTCTGAAATGAACAGAGACACAGATGTTTGAGATTGCAGAACAGAGACACAGAAATGTCTGAGATTGCAGAACAGAAACACAGAATGTCTGAAATGAACAGAGACACAGAATGTCTGAAATGAACAGAGACACAGAATGTCTGAAATTGCAAGGACAGAGACACACAGGAATGTTTGAGATTGCAGAACAGAGACACAGAATGCCTGAGATTGAAGAACAGAAACACACAAATGTTTGAGATGCAGAGCAGAGACACACAAATGCTTGAGATGCAGAACAGAGACACAGGAATGTTTGAGATTGCAGAACAGAGACACAGAATGTTTGAGATTGCAGAACAGATACACAGAATGTCTGAAATTGCAGAACAAAGACACAGAATGTCTGAGATTGCAGAACAGAGACACAAATGCTTGAAATGCAGAACAGAGACACAGAATGTTTGAGATTGCAGAACAGAGACACAGAAATGTTTGAGATGCAGAACAGAGACACAGAAATGCCTGAAATTGCAGAACAGAGACACAGAATGCCTGAAATTGCAGAACAGAGACACAGAATGCCTGAGATTGCAGAACAGAGACACAGAATGTCTGAAATTGCAGAACAGACACACAGAATGTCTGACATTGCAGAACAGAGACACAGAATGTCTGACATTGCAGAACAGAGACACAGAATGTCTGAAATTGCAGAACAGAGACACAGAATGTCTGAATTTGCAGAACAGAGACACACACATGTTTGAGATTGCAGAACAGAGACACAGAATGTTTGAGATTGCAGAACAGAGACACAGAATGTCTGAAATTGTAGAACAGAGACACAGAATGCCTGACATTGCAGAACAGAGACACAGAATGCTTGGAATGCAGAACAGAGACACACAAAATATTGTTTTTTAAATTGCTGTCCCCGAAGTCGGTTTACGGCTACCTGTATGGTGGGCGAACGGTCGTAATCGCACAATTTCAGCATTGGTAAATTTCGGAGCTTTAAGTTTTGCTCCAAAATGGAAAAATAAAAAGTAATCTGTTTGACGGACGTTTTAGCCGAGTGGTTAAGGTCGTTGTTTAGTTGCCCTTCATGGGATGGTTAAAGTGATGATTTAAAGTGTTTTTGACTTGACTTGACACGACTTGACTTCAATCCCGTGGGTCCATTGAGGTTGTGGGATTAATCCCCGGCCAGCAGCGACACCTGGTGAATTTTGGGTGGGGATTTTTACAATATCCCTGGGCAACAGTACCAGTCACTTCCTGTCGTATATGTATGTACATATGCAGACCAGATATATGCACGTTAAAGATCCCATGACCGATGTCAGCATCTAGGGGACTAACATACCCAACATGCATCATGTATCATTTATCTATTTATTTATTTATCCTTTTATTTCGAGGATAATGGAATAATCACTCGTGTGCTTTTTTTTTACATTCAGTCCCCGTGTGTATGCAGTTTTGTTAATTTTGTCATGAGCTGTTCTGATGTTGGGGTGTGTCTGCTGAGGCTAGCGGGCAGACCTTGTGCAGAGTTACAAACGCAGGAGAAGACGAGAGAGAGAGAGAGAGAGAGAGAGAGAGAGAGAGAGAGAGAGAGAGAGACAGAGAAGAAGAGAGAGAGAGACAGACAGACAGACAGAGACAGACAGAGCCAAACAGACAGACAGACAGAGATAAATACTTAGAGGGACAGAGATACAGGCAGAGACAGAGATACACACAGACAGACAGAGAAACATACAAACACACAGAGACAGAAAGAAAGAGAGAAACACGAAAAGACAAAATGGCAGAAATGCAAACTGAATTCATGACATGTGTGTGCCAAAATGCAAAACCTTTGTTAACAACAGGGCAACAGAAATGGGATCTTTGCGATTCATCCGGGCCTTCTAGCTCTTCATCCATCATGTGCACTTTCTTTGTCTTTCTTTTGGTTCTCTTTCCGTCCGTTTCTCTCTCTCTCTCTCTCTCTCTCTCTCTCTCTCTCTCTCTCTCTCTCTCTCTCTCTCTCTCTCTCTCTCTCTCTCTCTCTCTCTCTCTTGTGTGTGTCTGTCTGTCTGTCTGTCTGTCTGTCTGTCTGTCTGTCTGTCTGTCTGTCTCTCTCTCTCTCTCTCTCTCTCTCTCTCTCTCTCTCTCTCTCTCTCTCTGTGTTCTTCACCCATCATGTGAACTGGGGAGTTTCTTTCTGTTTCTGTGTGTGTGTGTGTGTGTGTGTGTGTGTGTGTGTGTGTGTTTGTGTGTATGTGGAGACAGACAGACAGATAGAGAGAGAGAGAGAGAGAGAGAGAGAGAGAGAGAGAGAGAGAAGAGAGAGAGAGAGAGAGAGAGCGTTCAAGCACAAAACATACTAGCTTATTTCAGAAAAAAAAACCCACGCGTCAGAATTCAGTTGTAAACATTCATCCCTTTTGCAAAGACAAACATCAATTGTTTGGAAGCTTGAAGCAGTCGAAAAAGAGTATCAGTAACACATGCATTCATTGCGAAGCGTAATAATATGAATTTATTTCAAATCACTGAGATGCCTGCTTGATTATGGTATCGAGTTATGCGGGGTTGATGAAATTATACGTGCCTGTGCAAGAATTTTACTTAATTATAATTCTTCTTCTTTTTAATTTTTTTAAAAAGCGCTTTCGTCTATTTATTCATTTGTTCGATCTTTCTCTGCCTCTCTTTTCTTTCTGTGTGTGTCTGCCTCTCTCTGTCTTTCTGTCACACACACGCGCACGCACACAGACACACACACACACACACACACCACACACACAACACACACACACACACACACACACACACACACACACACACACACGTGCGCGATACATCAGTCCTAACGAATGCACATATATAGATAGATTTTCCTGCACAAACATCCATATAAATCAGAAAAGAGACGGGGGAAGAGGCAGATTTAAGAGAGAAAGAGAGAGAGAGAGAGAGAGAGAGAGAGAGAGAGAGAGAGAGAGAGAGAGAGAGAGAGAGATAGGCAGACAGACAGACAGACAGACAGACAGACAGACAAGACAGAAAGACAAAAGCAAACAACAAAAACCTCCACACACACAAAAAAAAATCAAAACCTCTCCATTCCATTTTCACAACATAACAGTTACCTTGTGCACTGCTCTCGAATGCTTCTGGACTGAAAATACGCTAACTTGTACATCTTGCTTCCAAAAACGACCACTTTTCTCCCTACAAACAAAACGCACCAAAATCACACACCCACCCACCCACACACACACACACACACACGCACACTCTCTCTTCTCTCTCTGTGTCGTCGAGAAAGCAAAGAAGCCGTCAGAAACCAAATTCAAACGACATTGGTACGACTCGGTCCTAACACAATGCAGAAATAGAAAACGATCTTATAATATAATTTCGCCACCCGTTTTCGACGATGACACCGAATCTGCACTATAGATGATGATGATGATGATGATGTTGATGACGGGAGAAAGAGAAATGAACAGACACAACGAACGTAGACAGACGGAAGAGAAAAAAAAAAAGATTGCGTGGGGAAGAAGGAAAAGAAAAAGAAAAGAAAAGAAAAACCAATTTGCGAGCGGGAGGCAGGCAGGCAGGCAGACAGGCAGGCAGGCAAGCAGGCAGGCAGGCAGGCAGACAGGCAGGCAGGCAGGCAGGCAAACGTAAGCGGCGACGGTGCTGACCATAATAATGAGAGAATTGTCGCGGCAGTGACGCCTTGTGCGCCAGGTCGTTATTAGAGCTGCAATATTGTTCTAGCACCTGTGCCGAGAGGAATACATTGTATGCATACACACACACGCACACAGAGACAACGCGTGCGCGCGCGCGCGCGCCTACGCACGCATGCACGCAAGCACGCGCGCCCACGCATGCACGCGCAGACGCTGAGGGAGGGGTTGGGTGGTGGTGGTGGTGGTGGTGGTGGTGGTTGTGTTGTGTGTGTGTGTGTGTGATGTGTGGTATGTGTTGTGTGTGTGTGTGTGTGTGTGTGCGTGCGCGAAGGGTATGGGTATTGAAGGTGTGTGTGGTGTGGTGTGGGTGTGTGTGTGTGTGTGTGCGTGCGAGGGTATGGGTATTGAAGGTTGTGTGTGTTGTGGTGTGTGTGTGTGTGTGTGGTGTGGTGTGTGGTTGTGGTGTGTGGTGTGTTGAGGTATGTGTGTTGTGTGTGTGTGTGTGTGTGTGTGTGTGTGCGTGCGAGGGTATGGGTATTGAAGGTTGTGTGTGTTGTGTTTGTTTTGTGTGTTTATGCTGTGTTGTGTTGTGGTCTATGTGTGTTGTTGTGTGTGTTTCAAGTGTCTCTCTTCGTGTTTCATTGTGTCTTGTAGTCTTTCCTGCTTCTATCAGATTTGTTTTCCTTCTTGTCTTTTCAGTTTCCTCCCCGTCCTCTTTGTTTATTTTGTTTTAAATGTGACTTTTCTCACGTGTACGTTTTCTTTTAGCTCCCCGAAGACACAGCATACCTGCCTTTACTTCTTCTTTCTTTCTCCTCCTTCTCTCCTCCTTCTTCTCTTTCTCCTCCTCCTCTTCTTCTCTTCTTTTTCCTCCTCCTCCCTTCTTTTCTTTTCTTCTCTTCTTCTCTCTCTCTTCTTCTTCTTCTTCTTGTTTCTCCTCCTCTCTCTTCTTTCTTCTTCTTCTTCTTCTTTCTTCTTCTTCTTCTTGTTTCTCCTCCTCCTCCTTGTCCTCTTCTTCTTCTTCTTCTTCGAGCTATCAGACAGCAACTAATGTCTGTCATAATTATGAGCGAAAATACTTTGCGTTGCCGTTAAACGCCTGACAAGTCAGACCCAGCGCATCTTACGTTTGGCGTGGGATAGAATTATCTTTAAGGTCTTTCTGGGGAAACAAAAAAGGCAGGAGAACGGACCAAGAAGGCAGAAAATAGACAAGGAGAGAGAGAGAGAGAGAGAGAGAGAGAGAGAGAGAGAGAGAGAGAGAGAGAGAGAGAGAGAGAGAGAGAGAGAGAGAAAAAAGAACAAGGCAGAAACAATGAAAAGGACAGAAACGAGGGAATTCCGAGCACAGAATTTCCAGAAGGTGGGGGATGCTATTTATATTGACAGACCCCCGGCATTCCGAGGGGGTCAGCTGCCATTACTACAGGTACAAAGGGATTTGGAGGAGAGTTGTGGAGGGTCGTCTGGGTTTGGCTGAGTGTTGCGAACGTGTCCAGCCTTGATGATGCGACTCCCCCGATGGTTTGGAATGCTCTACCGTCGTCATTTCATCAGAAAGTAGATTATTCCGTCTTGCGTGCGAAGTTCTGCTGCGCTCGTTCACGGGAATAGTAATGAGGAAACGGTAAGGAGGAGTGGCGGTGGTGGGAGAGGTTGGGAGTTGGTGTGAAGGGGTGGGGTTTGGTGGATATTGTGTGTGTGATGGTGGTGGGTTGGTGTGGGTGGTGAGAGTTTTGTATTTTTATGTTTTATATCGGGATGAAGGGAAGCATCATGTGCTTTTCTCGTGGTTCCGTGTGTATGCGTTTTGTAATTTTGTCAGTTGCCGGACTGGCTACTGAAGCGGAAAGGATAAGTAGGCGAAGAGTTGAGGTGAAAGGGGAGTTTAGCTAGAGAGAGAGAGAGAGAGAAGAGAGAGAGAGAGATTAGAGAGAGAAAGAGGATAAGAGGATGATTAGAGGGATAGAGAGAGAGAGGTGTGTGTGTGTGTGTGTGTGTGTGGTGTCGCGCGCGCACCCGTGGGTGCGTGCTGCGTGTGTTCGTCTTGTTTCCTGCCAGCATGAGATTATGAGCCTGCACACATCATCATGACCAGGGGTTTGTAGAGAGCATAAACTGAACCAGGGCTGAACAGGCACACGGTGTGGTAGTCACTGATGGTGTTGTACCGGCTAGCCCTGTAGGACCCAGCTACAGGGAATCAGATGGGGCAGCTCTGGCCCATTTAGTAGTAGCAGTGCCCATGGTGGAATGAATGCGGTTGTAGTCGCATATATGCAGAACAAAATAGATATATACCGACTGTGTGTGTGAATTCCATCAAAATATTCGTCATTATATATATTTTTTATTTGTTCCTCGGCTAGAGCTCCGAGGTTCATCAACGGTGAAATATTTTGCGTATGGCTATGCGACCCCCCCCCCCCCCCCCCCCCCCCCTCCCCCTACCATTAAGATAGCTGCATTCCGACTTCGGGTCTACAGTTGGTTCCTTGTAAGGAAAACGACGTTGATACGATGGTAATAAAGACCCAGTCGACCCTCTAAGAATTTCAGGAGGGTCGAGGAGAAAGATGGATGAGTAGAGAAAAAACAAAACAAAAAACCCAAACCAAACCAAAAAAAAAAAAAAAAAAAAAAAAGAACGAACAAAACCAACTGTGGGTTCAGAACATTATGGAAAGCCAAACCACTCGTAGAGAGACCCAGGTTTTGTCACACAACCGATATAACATATGGAGGAATTTGGCTGGCAGCTCTTTAGTGTGGTGCCACACAATGAAGAAAAAATGTTTTAGCTTCACATGCTGCACATGATATATAACAGGTTAGTGATGCATATTTAGTGGAATTAATTTGATATGTGAGTCAGAGTGCGTATTCTGGATGACTCCTCAGGGTACCTAAACTAAGAAACGCTTATCAACGTAACAAACATATGGCGGAGTTCAGTCTTAGCCGAGCATGCACAACACACATTTGGCGGAGTTCAGTCTTAGCCGAGCATGCATAACGCACATTTGGCGGAGTTCAGCCTTAGCCGAGCACGCACAACGCACATTTGGCGGAGTTCAGTCTTAGCCGAGCATGCACCAAACAATAACCGAGGGTTAGCCTAGTCATCGTCACCGTTAGTGGCAGTCGTCCTCATCTAGCAAGGGAGAGGCCAGTTGACACTTACCCTTGGTGATGGGGGGAGTAGTCGTGGACTCCGACAATGGGCTCGGAGAAGGTGTCGGCGGAGGAGTGCAGGATGGAGACGTAGCCCTCGCCACGCTCTCGGCCGTCCACTACCCCCATGACGATGCTGAGGATGCTGCTGCTGCTGCTGCTGCTGCTGCTGCTGCTGCTGCTGCTGCTCCTGCTCCTGCTACTGCTGCTGATGTGATGATGATGAGGATGATGACTTTGTAGTGTGAAGGTCCTTTGGCTTTGTTACCGCTATCCTCTGGGTGGTGATGACGATGACTTTGTAGTATGAAAGTCCCTGTGTGGCTTTGTTCCTCTGAATCCGAATCACTTTGTTCCTCTGAATCTGATTCACTGTCTTCTTGCTTGCTGTTTGTTGATATTTAGGTTTCCTTTTTGTAAATTTATCCAGTCAGCCACCGCATCACTTTTGTTTTTCAATTCGAGTCCTCCTTGGGGTTATGAGTTTTCACAGACTGTTGTTGTTGTTGTTGTTTGCCGTCAGCTGTAAAGGAATACCTGCACTCTTCAGGGACAGGGGAAGGTATAAAGCAACGAAGGAGAGGAGATGGACGCTACCCTTAAGATGCTGGCCCTTAGAGAAGCTGAGATCTTTGACACCTCGCTCCCCAATGACTGCTTGATTTATTTATTTATTTATTTATTTATTCTTTCATTTCGAGGATAATAGAATAAGCACTTACGTGCTCTTTTTTTTTATTTTTTAAAAACATTCAGACCCTTGTGTGTATACAGTTTTGTAAATTTTGTCATCCGTTCCCACATAATGGCCTACTCTTGCGAAAAGCGGGGCAGGTTTTAACGTGTGCGCAAGAAAGTAAGTGTATGTGTGTGTGTGTGTGAGGGAGAGAGAGAGTAGAGTAGAGTAGAGTAGAGTAGAGTAAGAGTAGAGTACTCAAGTTGAGTAGGGTAGAGTAGAGAAGAAAGCTCGATTGTGTGAGCACAAGAAAAACCAACCAAAAAAAAAAAGTACCACACAGACAAAGACAGGACAGAGACAGAAACACGGACACACACACACACACTCACGACAAAATCAGAAAAAAAAGATGAAGTGCACCCCCAAAATAACTGGTTATCCCCCTCGCAGACAAATCAGCTAGAGTATTCCATTGAAGGACTCACAAAGAGAGACCGACCACACACACACAAT
>CM054146.1:52007757-52012757 GCA_028751875.1 Rapana venosa
TAATGTGTGTGTAGTGTGTGTGTGTGGGTTGCAGTGTGTTGTGTTGTGGTGGTGGTGTGTGTGTTTGAGTGTGTGTGAGTGTGGTGTGATGTGAGTGTGAGTGTGTGTGTGTGTGTGAATGTGTGTGTGTGTGTGAGTGTGTGTGTGTGTGTGTGCAGTGTGTTGTGTTGTGGTGGTGGTGGTGGTGTGTGTGTATGAGTGTGTGTGAGTGTGTGTGTGTGTTTTGAAGTTGTGTGTGTAGTGTGTGTGTGTGTGTGTTGAGTGTGTTGTGTTGTTGGTGGTGGTGGTCTGTGTGTGTATGAGTGTATGTGTGATGATGATGATGTGATGATGTGAGTGTGTGTGAGTGAGTGTGTGTGTGGGGTGATGATGATGATGTGAGTGTGTGTGTGTGGTGTGTGTGTGTGTGTGAGAGAGTGTGTGTGAGTGCGTGTGTGTGTGTGTGTGTTGTGTGAGTGTGTGTAGTGGTGTGTGAGTATGTAGTGTGTGATGAGTGTTTTGTTTTGAGAGTGTGTGTGAGTGTGTGTGAATGTGTGTGTGGTATGTATTGTGTGTGTGTGTGCTTGTGCAGTGTGCAATGTGCAGTGTGTGTGTACGTGTGTCTTTTCTTTTCTTTTCTTTCTTTCTTTCTTTCTTTTTTTCTAAGCTTTTGTCTTGGGGATGGTCAAAAGTTGAAAACCGGTTATACTGAGTTTTGGTGGTTAGAAAAAGTTGTGCTTTGTTTTTGGGTTTGTATGGAAATTTAACGTGATTATGCTTTTTCTTTTGATTTTTAAATTAAAAGCCTATCGGGGGTGGGGGTAATAGTTTTCAGTTTTTCAGTTTATCAGGGTTGTTTTGTTTGTTTTTTTTTTCGCCCGAAGGGGGAATATTTATTTAAACTTATTTTTTTATGAAGTTGTGTTTTAAAATTCATTTTCCGTCCCCGTAAGGGTTTTATGGGGTTATTACCTTCGACCATTTTCTTTTTTGGGTTCTCTTTTTTTCCCCTTTCATATACACACCCGGCATGATGCACGTTTTAAATGGACACATGCTCCGTTTGGGGCGTCCCGCATGATGCTGTACACACACACACCACTGTCCACTCTTTTTCTCCCCCCACATTCTCAGAGAAGAGAGGGGAAGGGGAAGAGGGGGAAAAGAGAAGAGAGGAGAAGAGAAGGAGGAGAGGAGAGGGGGAGAGATGGGGAAAAGGAGGGGGAGAGAGAGAGAGAGAGTAGAGATGGGGTGGGAGGGGAGGGAGAGGAGAAAAGAGAAGACAAGAAGACAAAGAAAAAGAAAGAAAGAAAGAGGGGAGAGAGAGAGAGAAAAGAAAAGAGAAAAGGAGAGAGAGAGAGAGAGAGAGAGAGAGATTTGGGAGAGAGAGAGAGAGAGAGAGAGGAGAGAGGGAGAGAGAGAGAGAGAGAGGGGGGAAAGTAAATTTTGTATATTTTCTTTGAGGGAAAACGGTTCGATCGCTGGAAAGAATAAATAATAGGATATAGATTATATTATTTTTTTCCCTTACTCTTTTAAATTGTTCCCCTTGTCAAAAAGGGTTTTTATTAGCAGGGACAATAAGTGTTTTAGTTTTTCGTTTTTTTTGGGTTTTTTTTTTCTGTCGTCTTTGTCTGTGTTTTGTTTTCCATGTCTCTTGGGCGTTCTGTGTCCCTGTCAGTCTTAATGGGCTGTCTATATCTCTGTCTGTCTGTTCTGTCTTGGGGTGTTTTGTTTGTCTTTATGTCTGGGCGATCTGCCCGGTTTTTCTAAGTGTCTGTTGTCTGTCGTTTTTCTCTCTCTCTCTTTCCCCCCTCTCTCTCTCTTTTCTCACCCCCCCCCCCCCCCCCCCCCCCCCCCCCCCCCCCTCTCCTCTCTGTGTCTCTCCTCTCCCTCTTTCTTTCACCATTTCTCCCCTTTTTTTTAACTCACTCTCTCTCTTCTCTCTTCTCTCTCTCTCCTCTCTCTCTCTTCTCCCTTTTCTCTCTCTGTCTGTCAGTCTGTCTGTTCTGTTTTGGGCTGTCTGTTGTTTTATGTTCTGTTCTGTCGATCTGTTTGCGTCTGTCCCGTAGTCTGTCTGTCTTTTCTCTCTCCCCCCCTCTCTCTCTCTCTGTTCTTTCTCCTCTCCCCCCTTTTTTTCACCATTTCTCTTTTTTTTTTTTAATTCACTTCCTCTCTCTCGTTGTCAGTCTGTCGTTCAGTCTTTTTTGTCAGTTGGGCTGTCTATCTGTCTTTTTAGTCTGTCTCTGCTGTCTGTCTGTCGGGGCTATCTGTCTGTCTCTCTTGCACAGTATGTGAGTAATCAGTGAGTTTGCGGGGAAAATATATCTCTGTCAGGCCCGGCTTACCCAGCACCTGTGATAAAGGGGTGATAAAAAAACCCCCCCCCCCCCCCCCCCCCCCCCCCCCCAACCCCTCCCCAGGAAAAAAAACCCCAAACAAACAAAAACCCCAACAAAAGCCCATCCACAAAGTAAACAAACCTTTTAAACAACAATAACCCAAAAACCATAACTTTACCGGGGGCCCACACCACTGGCACACGCACGCACCACGGGGCACAAAACCCCACTCACATTAAAAACACACACACACACACACACACACACACACACACACACACCACACACCCAAACCCCCACACACTCTCTCCTCTCTTCTCTCTCTCTCTCTTCTCTCTCTCTTCTCTCTCTCTCTCTCTCCCCTTTTTCCCCTCTGGCTCTCAGTTTGTCGGGCTGTCTACCTCTCTCTCTCACCTTTGTCTCTCTGTCTCAAATTTTTGTCTGTTTTGTTGTTTTGTCTGTGTGGTGTGTGTGGTGTTGTCTGTCTTTTCTGTTTTGTCTCTCTCTTTTTTTCCCCTTCCCTTTTCCCCTCCCCCTCTCTCTCTCTCTCTCTCTCTCTCTCTCTCTCTCTCTCTTTCTCTTTCTCTCTCTCGCTGCAAAAACGAAAGAAAATTTAGCTACCCTTTAGAGTAACCCCGTGGGAGCTTTGTTTTCCCGATTATCCCTTTTTCTCCCCCCCCCCCCCCCCCCTTCCCCCCCCCTCCTTTTTTTCATTTATCCTCACTTTTCACCATCATCAAACATCATCATCCCCCATCACCCTCACCTTTATTTCATCGTCGTCATCGGGATGTTAAAAAACGGGCGTGTCGAAGTCGTTTGTCGTCGTCGTCATCATCATTCATCATCTTCACCATCGTCATTATCATCCCCCTCCTCCTCCTCCTCACCATCGTCATGTATGATCGTCACAATATATGGCTGGAGTGGAGGGCTGACCCAGGCTACAAGGCCTACAGCTTCTCACTCTGTACTGACTAGTGACATGGGGTCAGGGGGCCGGCCACGTATAGGAAAGAGTCCGAAGACGGATGGGCTTTGGTGCAGCCTTTGCCATTGTCCTGTAGTAAACCATCATCTGCTCCTGATTCCTCTGGCTTTTTGCTAGGTACCATGTCTTAGTGTGTCTCTGTCTGTCGGTCTTCTCTTTCTCTGTCGGTCTGACAGTTTCTCTGTCTGTTTCTCTGTCGGTCTGACAGTTTCTCTGTCTGTTTCTCTGTCGGTCTGACAGTTTCTCTGTCTGTCTGTCTGTCTGTTTCTCTGTCGGTCTGACAGTTTCTCTGTTTGTCTGTCTGTCTTCCTGTCTCTCACTCTGTTTTGTCCCCCCCCCCCCCACCCCCCCCACCCCCCCCCCCCAATCATTCGTTCTATTTCTATTTCTCTCTCTCTCTCGCTCTCTCTCTCTCTCTCTCTCTCTATCTCTCTCTCTCTCTCTCTCTCTCTCTCTCTCTCTTCTCCTCCTCTCTCTCTTTCTCTCTCTGCCCCCCTCCCCCTCTCTCTGTCCTTCTGTCTGTCTCTGTCTCTTTTCTCTCTGACTCTCAGTGTGTGTGTGTGTGTGTGGGGGGGGGGGGGGGGGGGGGGGGGGGGTGGGGGGGTGTGGGGGGGGGGGGGGGGGGGGGGGGGGGGGGGGGGGGGGGGGGTGGGGGGGGTGGGGGGCGGGGGCGGGTGGGGGGGGGGCGGGGGGGGGGGGAGGGGGGGGGGGGGGGGTCGCACGTGCCGGATGTGCGTGCAAGCGTGCGTGCGTTTGTGTGTATGCGTGCGTGTATGTTGTGTTTTCGTGCCTGTAAGTGTATGCGTGCGTTTGCGTGTTATGTGTGCGTGGCTGTATGTGTATGTGTGCATGCATGTGTGCGTGGGCGTGCGTTTCAGCAGTTACCCACATTTGTTATCATTGCAAGTAGCCTTTACTATGTAACCTGTCTGGTCAAGTGTAGTGTAAAATGAATGATACGGCTTGATCATCAGACAACGCCTTTTGCTGTAATGCCATACCTAAACCAGCCCCTGCCATCATTCCTCACTCTGTGAGGGGACGGGATAGCCTAGTGGTTAGAACATTGCGCTCGCAATCTGACGACTCGGGTTCGATTTCCGTTCAAGGGGGATATTTTCCCCTGGAGTTAACTAACATCAGTGCCGAATCCACTATCCCCAAAAGTCCTTCGGATGAGACTATAAACCGAGGCCCCGTGTGCGAACGCACGCACGCATAACATCTTGCGCACACGTTAAATCCTGTTCCGCTTTTCGTAAGAGTAGGCCATTGTGTGCCGGTAGGAACAGATGACAAAATTCACAAAACTGCATACACACGGGGACTGGACGTAAAAATGCACACACGTGCTTATTCCATTATCCTCGATATAAAAGAATAAAAAAAATACAAATAAAATAAATAAATAAATTCCTTCATGTTAGGTTATAGCTTGCTCTTTAATTTATTTTTATCATTGCATCAGTGCCGGGTTTGTGTATGGACATTTTGTTTTCCAGTTTCTCGGTTAGAGCTCCGAGGTTCACCAATGGTGAGATTCATTTTGTACGGTTGCGACCGTTTTCAGCCCCCACCATTAAGACAGCTGCATTCCGACTTCATGGATGACATGTAAACGCGACACCAGCACCAATGACCTGCTTGACTCTTCCGAAAGGCCGGACATGTTTTAAATTAACGCACGT
>CM054146.1:52017757-52022757 GCA_028751875.1 Rapana venosa
GAGCATGTTGTGAGGGATGAGTGGTTTTGTGCGTTCGTGCGTTGTGTGGGGGTGTGGTGTTTGTGAGGGAGAGTGTGGAGGGGATCTGGGGTGTGCATGCGTTGTGCGTCGGCAAAAGGGGAAAACTATCAACTTTTTTTGCTGTGAACTAAACTTTTTCCTTGCCTTGCCATGCCATCCTGCCTTGCCTTGCCCTGCCCCGCCAGCCTTCCTTGCCATGCCTTGCATGCCCGGCCTTTCCTTGCCTTGCCTTGCCTTGCCCTGCCTTCCCTTCCCTGCCTTCCCGGGCCTTGCTTGCCATGCCTGCCATGCCAGCCTTCCCTTCCCTCCCATGCCATGCCATGCATGAAAAAATGGTGGGCACCAGGACGGCAATTACGTAAAGGGAGGGAGGGAAAAGACTAGTAATAAATATTTGTGTTGGCAATGTCTGGCCCCAACCCCTAAAAAAAAAAACCAAAAACCCAAAAAAGGGGGAAAGGGGGTGGGGGGGTTTGTGGGTTTTATTGTAACCCAAGAGAAAGGTCTACATTAAAATGCGTTTTTAATGCGTCAAATGCGATGTTGGGATTTTCTCCGGTCGTGACAAGTGAGGTTTGTTGTTGTTGTTTGTTTGGTTGGTTGGAGGTGCTTTGTTGCTTTTTTTAAAAATCTTCAACCATGACAAGGTCTAAGCATAACAACCTGTATTCTCCTTTCAAAGGGTACCGAAAATCTTCTGAAGTTGGAGTACGGCTGCCTGATTATGGCGGGGGGTACTCGAAAGCAGTCATCATACACGTGCACGCGCACTTCTCATCCGGTGTGTACTTTCGGCATCACAGTGATTCTCAGGTGGGATGAGTGAGTCAAGAGTCCAATATTCTTGGCTGACCCGTGGAATGTTAAGCTGGGGAACGCCTGACACCATGTTCTCAAATTCGTGCCGTTCCCGGAATGTTCTGGTAGGTTATAGTTTGGAAATGGATGTCGACAATAATAATAATAATAATAATAATAATGTATGGAATTTATATAGCGCCGAATCTTGTAAAGCAACAAATCAAAGCGCAATAAACTGCCTGACTTGAAAAGATGATGCTTAATTTTTCCTAAGGATAACGTTAGCATGCACATGTTCCACTTACGCTACACCACGCAAGGAACAAACAAAACAAAAATTGGCTGGGCACTAACATGCCGGCGTTCGGTGGAGTTACGGAAACAAGAACATACCCAGCATGCATCCCCGAAGTCGGAATGCGGCTACCTTCATGGTGGGCCAAAACGGTCGCATACGCAAAATCTCACCATTGGGGGACCTCGGAACTCTAGCTGAGGAACGAAGAAGAAAGAAAGAAAGAAGAGAGAGAGAGAGAGAGAGGAGAGAGAGAGAAGAGAGAGAGGAGAGAAGAGAAGAGAGAGAGAGAGGAGAGAGAGAGAGGAAAGGAGAGAGGAGAGAGAGGAGAGGAGAGAGAGAGGAAGAGAGAGAGATGAGAGAATGAGAGAGAGAGAGAGAGAGAGAGAGAGAAGGAGAGAGAGGGAGAGAGAGAGAGAGAGAGAGAGGAGAGAGAGAGAGAGGAGAGAAAGGGACGAGAGAGAGAGAGGGATAGAGAGAGAAAGAGAGAGAGAGAGGAGAGGAGGAGAGGGAGAGAGAGAGAGAGGAGAGAGGGGAGTAGAGAACGTTACAAACTTTGAGCGGAAGGTAGCGAGACAAGACGGAGAACTGGAAAACAAAAAAAGCAAAAAAAAAAGAAGAAAAAAAAGCTCGGAATTCTGTTTTCACTTTTGTTTTTCCTTGTTTGGTTGGGAGAGAATTTATGAGCTGAGGGAGTAGCAGTTAGGCTTGGGTAGATGAGACGAAAAGAAGGATGGTGAAGATGGAGATGGAGGTGGTTGAAAAAAATGGAGGGGTTAGAAGGAATTTTTGGGGGGGGGGGGGGGGGGGGGAAGGGAGAGAGGGGAGGATATATATATAGATAGATAGATAGATAGATAGATAGATATAGATATATTGAAACCTGGCGCAGAGCCGAACCGAGCCGAACCGAACTGAACCGAACGCGTGGTGGCGGTATTAGTATATATATATATATATATGTTCTTTCGAGCCAGAAGGCCCATAGAGCCGGAGCTTATCCCGGTTTCTGTAGCGTTAAGCGAACTGATGGTTTTTCACCACCCCTGTGACAGGACGCTAGTCTGTCGCCAGATACTTCCCCAGCAGAGCTGGTACCCACTTGTACACCTGGGTGGAGTGAGGAAAATAGGAGTAAAGTGTCTTTCCCAAGGACACAACACCGAGCCGAGCGGGGATCGAACCCGCGACCTCTGGATCACGAGTTCTATATATATACGACTATTAGTATTACCATACCTCACAAAATTACTGTGTTCCGCTTGTACACGAACTTGTACACGTGTAGCGTACAGTCGTCTGAAAATGCCTAGGAATCTTTTTAAACCTAAGAGAGTCAGGGTAGTAGTGCTGTGTAGCACAGGTAAATGCCGTCATCACTAAAGTCGTTAGTTAGCACCAGCTGCTTAGGAAGAAAGGAGGGTGGGGTGATGGTGGAGGGGGTAAAATGGAGTTTGGAGGGGGTGGGGATGGGGGGTGGGGGTGGGGGGTGGGGGGTGGGGGGCAGTGAGTCAGTTCAGAGTAGTAGTGTAGTGAGGAGGGTGGGTGGAGGGGTTTGTGAGTTGGTACGGAATCGTAAAAGGGGAAAGGGGGAGGGGTCTGGTTTGGTATCAATGAGTAGTGTTTGCAAAAAACCCAGAATGTTTGACATTTTACTCACACACACGCACGCACGCACGCACGCGCGCATGCACAACACACACACACACACACACACAGTATGAATGAGTGAATGAATCTTGATTTTCCTAGGGTAACGGAATAAGCATACTTTTTTCCCGGAGATATTCGGATGTTCGGATTCGGATGTTTATTCATTAGGCCATAGCCCACACATAATGAAGGGGAAAGTGAACAAAAAACCAAATCATCAGAAACATTAAAACCAAACATACAATCAACAACATGAGAGTCATAATAATGTTGCAATTTCTCTCAGCTTGAAGGCTTTGTTTGTTGTGTGTGTGTTGTGTGTGTGTGTGTGTGAGGAGAGAGAGAGAGAGAGGAGAGAGAGAGAGGAGAGAGGAGAGAGAGAGAGAGGAGGGGAGAGAGGAGAGAGAGAGAGAGATGCAAGTTTTGCACTGGATTCGAAATGTGAACGATGGATTCCCCCTTGTCTAAACTAGGTTGAGGAGACCACTGAGCCACTGTGCTCTCTCGTGTCTACTCATGACCAATGGTTGTGTGTGTGTGTGTGCATGTGTGTGTGTGCATGTGGTGTGTGGTGTGTGTGTGTGTGCGTGCGTGCGTGTGCGTGTGTGTGTGCGTGTATGCGTGCGTGTGTGCTGTGTGTGCTGTGGTGTGTGTGTGTGTGTGGCGTGCGTGGTGTGTGTGTTTTGTGTGTGTGTGTTGTGTGTGTGTGTGTGTGTGTGTGTGTGTTGGGCCCACTAAACACCACTGTAGCTATAATTATGAGGAAAAAGCAACAGCTGTTGCAGCGGGTGTAAGGTCATTATTTGCTCGGCAGTTTGCTTTCAGCTCTTTGTGAGCAATAAAGAAGGCTTATCTGCCTGTCTCTGTCCGTCCGTCCGTCCGTCCCTCCATCCATCTGTGTGTCTGTTAGTGTGTCTGTCCGTCCGTCCGTACGTCTGTGTGTGTTGTGTGTGTGTGTGTGTGTGTGTTGTTGGTGTGTCTGTTGTCTGTCTCTCTTTCCTCTCTCTCCCCCTCTTTCTCCCCTTTCTCTGTGTTGTCTGTGTGTGTCTGTCTCTTTGTCTGTCTGTCTCTCTTTCTCTCTCCCCGCGTCTTTTCCCCTTTCTCTGTCTGTCTCTTTGTCTCTTTGTCTCTGTCTCTCTGTATGTGTGTGTGTTTATGGCTGTGGCTGTCTCTCATCACTCTCGTTCTGTCTCTCTTGTCTTTTAGGTTGCTGGTAGTGTAGTGTTTATCATTAATCAATTTTTACCATACTGCATTCACTTTGATTGATAGGTCGGTTGATTTATCTATTTTGGACTGAGGGCTGAATGTAGGAGAGAGAAAAAAAGGTCACCGTTGTGGTTATTTGTTTTCCTTGACAAACACAAAATTGTTTGTTAATTCGTTTCTTCTCTCTCTCTCTGTCTCTGTCTCTGTCTCTCTCTATATCTCTATCTGTCTCTGTCTCTCTGTGTGTCTCTGTCTCTGTCTCTGTCTCTCTCTATGTGTCTCTGTCTCTCTGTGTCTGTATGTCTCTCCCCCTCTCTCTCTGTCTCTCTTTGTGTCTCTGTCTCTCTGTATCTGTATGTCTCTCCCCCTCTTCCTCTCTCTCTCTGTTTCTCTCTCTGTTTTTTTTCTGTCTCTCAGACTCGGTGTCTGTGTGGTTGTCTCTCTCTCTCTGTGCCTCTCCCCCACCCCCTCCCCCCTCCCGTGTCTGTGTGTGTGTGTGTGCGTGCTTTGTACGTGCGCGCGCGCGCGTGTGTGTTTTATCGATCTTTGTTTTTTTTCTTCATCTTCTGGGGGACAGTTCATCTTCTTTAGGCTTGCAGGACAATGACGTCTCATCACTAGATCACCTCTGTCTTGGACATTCTGTGAGCGTCACAAGTTGTATGTGGCGCGTCTGGTTGCCTTAGCAGTTCTTCTGCGTTTGGTTATTGGCTTCTTTGTTGTGTTGTGTTGTGTTTTGTTTCTTCTTCTTATTCCTTATAGCTCCTAGCGGAGCATAGGGCCTCAACAGCGTCCCTCCACCTTCTCCTGTCTCTGGCAAGGGTCTTGGCCTCTTCCCATGTCAGGCTGGAGTCTCTCAGCTCACTATGCAGGCTTCTCCTCCAGGTCTGTTTGGGGCGCCCTCTCTTCCTTTTCCACTGCGGGTTCCACTCGAGCGCTTGTCTGGTGATGTTGCAAGGCTCCTTCCGTAGGGTGTGGCCGACCCAACGCCACTTTCGCCGCCTTACTTTTGTGTTTTGTT
>CM054146.1:52035257-52082757 GCA_028751875.1 Rapana venosa
CCTTTGGGTCAGGCTAGTAATTATGTCATCTAAAATGAGCAATTTTAAAAATTAGAATATTCTGTATAAATCTTTGAAGAGAATAAGGTGTAGCCTAAGTAAATTTTTCATTTTTAACAAATGTTCTTGAATGATTTCTTTCACAAAAACCTTGACAGACAGGGTGAAAATTAGCGTTTTTTTTTTTTCCCCCTTCAGAAGGGCTTTGCTTTGAATAAAATCTAAAGTTGAAGTTGAAAGGGGATTGGATAAAAACTTGTAAAAGCTGGGGTCCTGTGCGCGGAAAAATCTTCCGCACGTGTTACAATCTGTTCTCCCTTTTTTTTTTTTTTTTTGTGGTAGACCGTTTTTTGCCCCAGGGGAAACGATGATAAAATTAATGTAAAAAGCCGCGTGTACCGGGATGGTGAAAGGGTTTTTTTTTGTTTTTTTTTTAAAAGCACGAGTGGATTTTTCCCTTTTCGTCGAAATAAGAATGATTAATGGGAGAAATGGGTTTTTTCTTTTAAACCCTTTTTTGGTGGTGGTGGTGGTTGGGGGGGGGGGGGGGGGGGGGGGGGGGGGGTGGGGGGGGGGGGGGTGTTTAAAAAATAAGATTGAAGAAGTTTTGGCCCACTAGCTTTGTTATCTATCTGCCTGTCGTTTGATGTGTACACGCCCCCGTCTGTTCTCTGTTTGTCTGGTCTTTTTTTATTTTTGCGTTTGTTGTGTTTCTGTCACCGGTTTTTTTTTTTTGTCTGTGTTGCACTGTCTTGTTTGGTTTGTTCTGTCTGTTGTCTCTTACTCTGTCGGGGTCTTGCTTGTCTGCCTGTTGTCGTCTGTTGTTTGTTGTCTGTCTGTCTGTTTGTTGTTGTCTGTCTCTGTCTCTTTTCCCCACTCCCTACTCTACCCTTATCTGTCAAATCTCTCTTTCCTGCTGTTTTGTCACTCTCTCCTCTCTTTTGGGGCACACGTTAATCCTGTTCCGCTTTTCGAAAGATTTAGCCTTGTTGCCGGTGGGAACATATGAAAACATTTAAAAAACGCATACACCGAGGACTGGATGAAAAAAAAACCCCCCACCAAATGAGGTTTTTCCATTTTCCTCGATAACAAAGAAAAATAAAAAAAAAATTTTTCTCCCCCCCCCCCTCCCCTGCCCCCCCCTTTTCTCTTTTTATCCCCCCCCTCCGTCCTACCCTTCAGAGAGGGGGGTTTTTTCTTTTTATCCAACCCTCCCCCCCCCACCCCAATATTGTTTGTGAAACCCAACGATCGTTTTTAAGAGTTTATGTGGAAGGGTATTTAGCTAGATTTGTGTTGTTTTTTGTTGATCTTTTTTCATATTTCTTTCCAGCTTGGTTCTTACACGCATCATTGTTGTAGTTGAAGTTATATTAAAGTCCAAGGGGGATTTACAAATTAAGGATCTACCTCCCCACCCCGATCAGCGAATAAAAGATTGGCGTGAAAAGGTTCTTTTTGGGGTTTGTTTTTTTTGATGGATCCCCCTTTTGATGGTGTTTATCAAAAAGAACAAAAACAAAACGTGTATATGATGACTTTCTTCGGATAAAATTTTTAAATTTAAACCAAAAAAATTTTTTTGAAAATTCCAGTTTAAATGGATAACTAAAATGGGAGTCTTACGTAACTTTTCTTTCGTGATGTAAAAAAAAAAAAGTGTTCATATCGTTTATGTTTTGGTATTTCTAAGCGGGAGAGGAGGAGAGAGAGAGAGGAGAAAGAGAGAGAGAGGGGGAGGGGAGAGAGGAGGGAGGGGAGAGGGAAAGAGAGAGAGAAGAGAGAGAGAGAGGAGATGACAGAGGAGAGGACTGACTGTGGGTTTACTGACTGATGATGACTGACAGTATAAAATTTACATCATTTACAGGTCACCTTTACAAATTTATCTCATTGTTGGGGGTTGGGGACAGATACAAAAACAACAACAACAACAACCCCATACCTTTTAAAACCCCTCACAATTTCACACACACAAAACTTTCCATACAAAACCAGAGTGGCCATTCGTCGACCTAGTCTGTTAGTCACGCAAGAAGTTAAGGGGCTTTGCACCACGTACGTGGTCCCCCCACCTATGCCTGTGTGACGCCGGTTCCCCCCCCCCCAGGGGGGCAGGGGTTTGGGGTTTTAGGTCTAAAAACTTTGGAAGCAGCCTGCATGATGTTACAAGAGGCAGCTCGGTGGTCCTTTCCTGGTGGCAGAGACGGATTTTCTTTCTTTCCGCGGAGCGCAAATCGCATGACTGGCTGACTGACTGTCTGTCTGTCTGTCTGTCTGTCTCTCTATTGCAGCTTGGAGCAACTGTTGGTTTTGTTGTTTTTCTCTCTGTTGCTGTTGGCACATACGTGAATCGTGTGTGTTTTTTTAAAATTTTTTATTTTATTTTATTATTTTATATCGAGGATAATGGAAGAAGCACTTATGTGCTGCTTTTTTTTTTTTTTTACATCCAGGTCCCGGCACACAATGGCCTACTCATACGAAAAGCGGAACAGGATTTAACGTGCGCGCAAGATGTTCTGCCGTGTGTTCGAACACGAGGCCTCGGTTTATCGTTTCATCCGAAGGATGTAATAATAATAATAATAATAATAATAATAATAATGTATGGAATTTATATAGCGCTGAATCTTGTAAAAAACAAACAAATCGAAGCGCTTGCACTCAATCATTTACAGGCATGCAACTCTCCTTAAACATAATGAACAACAGATTTCAAAACCATGCGCGCGCACGCATGCACGCACACACACGCACACACACACACACACACACACACACACACACACACACACACACACACACACACACACACACACACACACACACCACACACACACACACACACTCGGAACAACACTTAGAAGGTGAGAGATGCTGTTAAAAATTAGGGACAGATATTTGGGGGGAAAGTCTCAGGTAGGAAATAAGTGTGTTTTGAGGCTGGATTTGAAGGTATCAAGTGAAGGCTTTTGTCGAAGTGAAAGAGGGAGGTCATTCCAGGTGGATGGACCAGAAACAGAGAAGGAGCGACGGCCAACAGTGGTTTGTTCGAATCTGGGTGTTCGAAAGCACAAAGTATCTGTGGCTGAACGAAGGGAACGGGATGGAGTGTACAGATGAAGACAGTTACAGAGATAAGGGGGTGCAGATTTGTGGAGACATTTGAAACAGAGGGTATTGATTTTATACTCCAGTCTTTGTGAGACAGGCAGCCAGTGAAGAGATCGCAGAAGAGGAGTAATGTGTTCAGATTTTTTCTTTCTAGGACCAGTCGAGCTGCAGAGTTTTGTATGCGTTGAAGAGAGTGGATAGATGATGCTGGTAGGCCAGCCAAAAGAGAATTACAGTAGTCTAAACGTGAAAGAATGAGAGATGTGACAAGCTTGGAAGTTGCATCAGTGGACAGATACTTGCGAATCGCGCTTATGCGCCGTAATTGATAGTAGCAAGACTGGCAGGTCTGGGTGATGAATTTTTTCATAGAGTGTTGTCAAGAACTACTCCTAAATACTTCACAGAGTTGGACAAAGGAACTGACGTATTGCCGAATTCTATTGAAGTTTTTGCGATGTGTGTGTGTGTGTGTGTGTGTGTGTGTGTGTGTGTGTGTGTGTGTGTGTGTGTGTATGTGTGTGTGTGTGTGTGTGTGTGTGTGTGTGAATCATGGATAGAACTTGGAATTGAAATGTTAAATTAAATTTTTTTTTTATTGAGGGTATTTAGATAAGCAGGGTGCTGCTTTATGCCAGGCCCTTGTGAAAAAGAAAGAAAGAAAGAAAACAGGAAGAAATGTGTAACTTGTACACACAACAGTAAAAGATACTAACAATCACAATAACAACAATGACAACAATAATGATAAATATACTAATGGTGATGGTGATGATGATGATGATGATGATGATGATGATGATAATAATAATAATAATAATAACAACCATCATCATCATCGTCGTCGTCGTCGTCGTCATCATCTTCATCATCATCATCATCATCATCATCATCATCATCATCATCATGAGAGACAGAGACAGACTGATTGACTGACTGACTAAGAAATAATTTCTGCACGCTATTTCCACTAGTTTAACAGGTCACGTTTACAATCTCATCTCCTTGTTGGGGGACCACAAGATACTAGAACAACAACCTCCATCCCCCCCCCCCCCCCCACCTCCCCACCCCCACCCCCGATTCCTTGTAACCCATCACACACTTTCACACACATTTTCCGATACAAAGCAAGAGTGGCATTCATCCTCCCACCTTTAATTAAGTTAATCACAGGATAGAAGGAAGCTGAAGACTTTGCACACCAATACTGATAGGAAGGAAGGTGGCAGGATGGTTAAGACGTTCGCCTGCCAACAAGTAAACCGTGAGGTTCTGGGTTCGATTCCCAGTCTCGCCCTTTCTTCCCAGTTTGACACCCAAAAAATCGAACTGAATGCCAAAGTCCTTCTGATGAGACTACAAACTGAGGCCCCCGTGTGCGAACGCACGCTGAACATCTTGCGCACACGTTAAATCCTGTTCCACTTTTCGAAAGAGTAGGCCATTGTGTGCCGGTGGGAACAGATGACAAAATTTACAAAACCGCATACACACGGGAACTGGATGTAAAAAAAGCACATGAGTGCTTATTCCATTATCCTCGATATAAAAGAATAAATAAATTTTAAAAAATAATAAATAGCGCCCTTCCCTCCCCCCCCCCCCCCCCCCCCCCCCCCAACTTTCCTGTCCAGATGTGGGGTATCCCCCAGGGAAGAGGGTTGACGTGTAGGTCGAAGTCTGTAGGTCTGGCAGAAACAGGCCAGTACTGAGCAGGCAAGTCCAGGGTACCTTGTGGCAGAGACTGATGTATATTTTCCATGGAGCGCGAATTGCACGACTTGTCTTATCTGATGTCACAGCTTGGAGCGAGACTTGTTGAGGGTTTTTCTGTTGCGGGTAGCACATATGTGAATCATGGGTGTGTGTGTGTGTGTGTGTGTGTGTGTGTGTGTGTGTGTGTGTGTGTGTGTGTGTGTGTGTGTGTGTGTGTGAGGAGGGGGTGGATGGTGGTGATGGTGTTAGTGGGTAGGGTGTGTGGGAGGGTAGGTGAGTGAGAGGGTAGTGAGAGATAGATCAATAGATAGATAGATAGATAGATAGATAGAGAGTAGAGAGAGAGAAGAGAGAGAGAGAGAGAAGAGAGAGAAGAGGGTGTGTGTGTGTGTGTGTGTGTGTGTGTGTGTTTGTGTGTGAGAGAGAGAGAGAGAGTGTGTGTGAGAGAGAGAGAACGCGGAACTCGGAACTCGGAACTTGTTTAATGTACATCGGCCACTGGGCCACAATACACAAGTAGGAGGGAAAAAAGAAAAAAATTCATCACACAAGTTATGTTTCCATACGTAGCCAAAAATGTGTCATCAAATGTGCATCAAAACAAACTCATCTCACTCATTCACTTCCATTTGACTGTGACAGTGTAGTAAAACATGTAAGAAAACAGCAATGACTGACATTGTTATACAAAACAATTGACATTGTGTGATACAAAATTTGAAGCAGTGAGAGAGAGAGAGAGAGAGAGAGAGAGAGAGAGAGAGAGAGAGAGAGAGAGAGAGAGAGAGAGAGAGAGTCATTCATTTATTTAGGGTTATTGCCGCCCCAGTCAACGTTGAGGTCATAATTATGAGGGCATGGGGTAACAAAACTGTTTCTCCACATCCTCCACCAAGAGGGGACTGCAGGCTAGACTGGTCACGAGCTGCATGCTCTGAAGTCAGAATGTGTTGGTGGCCGAGGCCAGCATGCAGACCTTAACTCCTGCAGAGTCACTCACAACGACAGGCCAGGCACTTTGCATCCCTCCCAACAAGCCAAAGGAGTACAGAAGAAGAAGAAGAAGAAGAAGAAGTAGTAGTAGTTGGGTCGACTGAGGGCAGAACGTTCTTAAGCGTCTTTGTCAGATCTACCTCTCTTCAAAATCCGCAATCCCAGTCATGTAGCAAGACATTCTGAAGATTAGCGTATAATAATATACACATACAGAGCTTGCATGCTTTCGTGTGCGGACTTGCTATGGAAACAAAAACACACTGAGCTTAATGTGCGCCCCCTTATCTGGCTGTCGTTGAAACATGGAACACATGCACATACACTCCCCCCTAAAAAAAGGGCATGCAGTTTGGTGTTGACCTCTGTCCTTTGCTTCTTTGACCTCTGTCCTTTGCTTCTCTTTTTCTTGTCTTAGCCATATGAGTTGAGTAGTCAGTGTCGTTGGCGAAGTCTTGTACACATGAAAAGAAAATTATATGCATAAAAGCTCACTCAGTTCTAGAATCAAAGCCAACATAAGTGTTTAATCTGGGGTGTTTGGCATTTGGAGGGGAAGGGGGGTGTGTGTGTTGGGGGGGTTGGGGGTGGGGTTCCTGTGAGTAGGTAAGACAAAGACATAGCTTGAGCTTTCCAAGTAGACTACACACACCTTTGGCACCCCCAGCCACCACTAAGCATTCTGTCCATGACACGTCAGACGCATTGTACTTGACCTTTACCAGCAAAACCGATCATCCACTTTTCGTCTAATGACGTGTGCGGTGGTATTCCTTGGGGGGGAAAAAGCCCCCCTCGTAGGTTCCCACCCTTTCAAGCTTAGAGAGTGGAGCTACTGATACTCTGTTGGGGTACCACCGTGGCCATTTCTGGCCAGCCAGATGGCCGCTGTTGCTGCTGCTGCTGGGGTCTGAGGGGAATTTCTGTACATGCATAATGGACTGTTACGAATGGGAGGAGGTGGACGAGGAATTGTGAAAGATGTGTTGTGGTTGTATTGGGGTCATGAAGTTGATGACCGGTTAGCACCCTGGCTATAATAATAGTAATAATAATAATAATGTATGGAATTTATATAGCGCTGAATCTTGTAAAGTAACAAATCAAAGCGCTCAGATGACTTTTTTTGCGTGTGTATGCGGTTTTTAAAAATAATTTTGTCATCTGTTCCCACCGGCACACAATGGCCTACTCTTTCGAACAGCGGAACAGGATTTAACGTGTGCACAAGATGTTCTGCATGCGTTCATGAGAAAGTTGAGTGGCTACTCTGTGTGTGTGTGTGTGTGTGTGTGTGAGAGGGAGGGGGGAGGTCCACCCATGTTTAGGATGAGGCTTTCTTTAACTTTTTTCGTTCTCTAATTTTAGATACGTCAGGTTCTTTTAGGTTCTGCAGTATGCTTACTTTTGTCTGGGGAAATCTGTTACAGAACTGGTTTTCTTTTTATCGCTGCCAGGGAAGGGTTTTTGGGGAATGTCTGCCTTGCACTAGATATGTACAACTCACTGTCGTGAGATGGCTAAATACAGAAGGTCATGACAGATATTTTGTGGTTATATTTGGGTGGTGGTGTTGGTCGCTGGTTCTCACTGGCTTCTTCAAGAAAGGAAGGGGATATTTTGAGATCAGCGACGTGGTCACGGGTAAGCCCACTGGAAGTATCAACAAGCTGAGTGGTTATTTTGGGGTCATTGGGTGGTCACTGATAGGCCCACTGGAAGTATTAACAAGCTGAGTGGTTATTTTGGGGTCATTGGGATGGTCATTGATAGGCCCACTGGAAGTATGGAGTGGTTATTTTGGGGTCATTGGGTGGTCACTGATAGGCCCGCTGGAAGTATTAACAAGCTGAGTGGTTATTTTGGGTCATGGGGTGGACATTGATAGGCTCACTGGAAGTATGGAGTGGTTATTTTGGGGTCATTGGGGTGGTCATTGATAGGCCCACTGGAAGTATGGAGTGGTTATTTTGGGTCATTGGGTTGGTCACTGATAGGCCCACTGGAAGTATGGAGTGGTTATTTTGGGGTCATTGGGGTGGTCATTGATAGGCCCACTGGAAGTATGGAGTGGTTATTTTGGGTCATTGGGTTGGTCACTGATAGGCCCACTGGAAGTATGGAGTGGTTATTTTGGGGTCATTGGGGTGGTCACTGATAGGCCCGCTGGAAGTATTAACAAGCTGAGTGGTTATTTTGGGGTCATGGGGTGGTCACTGATAGGCCCACTGGAAGTATTAACAAGCTGAGTGGTTATTTTGGGGTCATTGGGAGGTCACTGATAGGCCCGCTGGAAGTATGGAGTGGTTATTTTGGGGTCATTGGGGTGGTCACTGATAGGCCCGCTGGAAGTATGGAGTGGTTATTTTGGGGTCATTGGGAGGTCACTGATAGGCCCGCTGGAAGTATGGAGTGGTTATTTTGGGGTCATTGGGGTGGTCACTGATAGGCCCGCTGGAAGTATGGAGTGGTTATTTTGGGGTCATGGGGTGGTCACTGATAGGCCCACTGGAAGTATGGAGTGGTCATTTTGGGGTCATTGGGGTGGTCACTGATAGGCTCACTGGAAGTATTAACAAGCTGAGTGGTTATTTTGGGGTCATTGGGGTGGTCACTGATAGGCTCACTGGAAGTATGGAGTGGTTATTTTGGGGTCATTGGGGTGGTCACTGATAGGCCCGCTGGAAGTATGGAGTGGTTATTTTGGGGTCATTGGGGTGGTCACTGATAGGCCCGCTGGAAGTATGGAGTGGTTATTTTGGGGTCATTGGGGTGGTCACTGATAGGCCCGCTGGAAGTATGGAGTGGTTATTTTGGGGTCATTGGGTGGTCATTGATAGGCCCACTGGAAGTATCTGATCAGAAGTTAAGTGGTTATTTTGGGGGTCATGAGAGTGGTCACTGGTGAACCCACTGGAAGTATTAAGAAGTTAGAGATTGTTTTGAGGTCAAGGAGATGTTCAGTGGTAAGACCACTGGAAGCGTTCAGAAGTTGAATGATTTTTTGGGGGTCATTAGGGTGGTTGTCACTGGTAAGCCCGCTGGGAAGTATTAACAAGATGAGTGGTTATTTTGCTGTCATTCCTATGGTCACTGGTAAGCCCACTGGAAGTATCAAGAAGTTGCGTGGCTATGATGGGGTCAAAGAGGTGGTCACTGGTAAGCCCACTGACAGTATTAAGAAATCGAGTGGTTATTTTAGGGGTCATAAGGCTGGTCACTGATAAGCCCACTGGAAGTATCAAGAAGTTAAAGGATTGTTTTGGGGGTCATGGGATGGTTCCTTGGTAAGCCCACTGGAACTTGAGTGGTTATTTTGGTATCCTGAGAGTGGTCACTGTGAAGTCCACTGACAGTATTAAGAAATCGAGTGGTTATTTGGGTATCCTGAGAGTGGTCACTGTGAAGTCCACTGACAGTATTAAGAAATCGAGTGGTTATTTGGGTATCCTGAGAGTGGTCACTGCTAAGTCCACTGACAGTATTAAGAAATTGAGTGGTTATTTGGGTATCCTGAGAGTGGTCACTGTTAAGTCCACTGACAGTATTAAGAAATCGAGTGGTTATTTGGGTATCCTGAGAGTGGTCACTGTGAAGTCCACTGACAGTATTAAGAAATCGAGTGGTTATTTGGGTATCCTGAGAGTGGTCACTGCTAAGTCCACTGACAGTATTAAGAAATCGAGTGGTTATTTGGGTATCCTGAGAGTGGTCACTGTGAAGTCCACTGACAGTATTAAGAAATCGAGTGGTTATTTTGGGGGTCATAAGGGTGGTCACTGGTAAGCCCTCTGGAAGTTGAGAGATTATTTTGGGGTCATGAGTGCAGCCACTTGTAAGCCCACTGACAGTATTAAGAAGATAAGTGGTTATTCTGGGGGTCATGGGATGGTCACTGACAATCCCACTGGAAGCGTTTAAGAAGTTCAGTGATTGTGTGTGTGTGTGTGTGTGGGGGGGGGGGGGGGGGGGGGGCATTAAGGTTGTCACTGGTAAGCCCACTGGAATTGTGATGTAGTTATGTAGTTACCTCTTTTGCGATCCCTTCACTGGCTGCCTGTCCCACAAAGAGTAAAGTATCAGATTAATATCCTCTGTTTCAAATGTCTCCACAAATCTGCACCCTCCTATCTCTGTAACTATTTTCACCTGTACACTCCATCCCGTTCCCTTCGTTCAGCTGCAGACACGTCGTGCTATGGAACTCCCAGATTCAAACAAACCACTGTTGGTCGACGCTTTTTCTCTGTTTCTGGTCCATCCACATGGAACGACCTTCCTCTTCCACTTCGCCAAAAGCCTTCATTTGATACTTTCAAATCCAGCCTCAAAACACACTTATTTTCTACCTGAGATCTTCCCCTGTTATCTTTTCTACTTTCCAATAGCTACCATCACCTCCACCACTCCACCTAAGCGTGTTGAGCTGTATTTTTGTGTATAAATTTAATATTTTTTATACCCTGATATTTGTGGTCGGTTGCATGCGTGTGAATGGTTTGAATGCAAGCGCTTCGATTTGTTTACTTTACAAGATACAGCGTTATATAGATTCCATACATCATGATCATTATTATTATTATTATTATTAACGTGTCATGAGGCTGGTCACTGATAAGCCCGCTGGAAGCATTCGGAAATTGGTTGGGTTTTTTTTTTTGGGGGGGGGGGGGCATTAAGGTAAATACTGGTAAGCTAACTGGAAGTGTTCAAAAGTTGATTGGCATGTGCGTTTCATTTGTAGTGTGGGATATGCGATGAAGATTTCTCTGTCTTTTTTTTTCTTCTTCTTTTCTAAATTCCGAACGCATTTCTGGATTGTTCAGTACCCGCAATTTTCAGAATCTTTGCCCTAGAAAATATCTGATTTGTGTCACGTAACCCCGTCCCCCCCCCCCCCCCCCCCTAAACCATCTTGTTCATTAGCCTGTTGTTTATTTATCAATTTATTTTCATTGTTTGTCCAGTTTTTGTTCTTTCGTGTTAAAATTCAAGGGATATTGTGCATGTTTATTTGCACACGTGTAACCCTCTTTCCTGTCTCTTGTCTGATATACTGATAGTGATGTAAGAAGACACCAATGTTCAGTTTTTGACCTCCTAAATGAACTGTGTGTCAATGCGTTCGCGCGCGCGCGTACACGCACCACACAACACACCAACCACACACACGCACGCACAGCACACGCCGCGCACATCACACTCACACACACGCACGACACCATACACACACACCGTAACACACACACACATCCACTAACACACATCACAACACCAATCACACGATGAACACTCACACACTACACAACACTTACACACTACTCACACACACACACACAACACACACCACACACACACCACACACACACACACACCACACACACACACATCACACACTCACACACACACACACCACACACACCACACACACACACCACACCACACACACACACACACACACACACACCACACACCACACACACAACACACCACACACACACATTACACGCACACGCACGCCACACACACAATCATCACTCAACACCACACACCACACACACACTACCACACACACTACACACACACACACCACACACAACCACACACACACCACACCACACACACAACACACACATAACACACACACACACCACACACACACACACACACACACACACACAACACACACAACACACACGGCACACACACACGCGCACACATACACACTCACACACACCACACACACACTTACGCACACACACACACACACACACACACACACACACACACACACACACACACACACACACACACCACACACACACACACACACACACACCACACGCACACAAGCGCACACACACACACACGCACACACACACACACACACGCACGCACGCACGCACACACACACACACACACACACGCACACACTTCACATTGTACAAACACCCCCAGTTTCTGACTCTGTTGATGCCAGGCACTGCTCGCCCTGAACTGATAATTCACGTTCTCCCTTCCCCGATAGTTAAAAATTGTTTGTGGTGATGCTGATTATCTTGTCATGTTTGTCTGCCTGTCTTTCTGGATCCCTGCCTGCCTGCCTGTCTGTCTGGCTGTCTTGCTGTCTTTCTGAATCCGTGCCTGCCTGCCTGTCTGTCTGTCTGTCTGTCTTTCTGAATCCGTGCCTGCCTGCCTGTCTGTCTGTCTGTCTGACTGACTGGCTGTCTTTCTGAATCCATGCCTGCCTGCCTGTCTGTCTGTCTTTCTGGATCCCTGCCTGCCTGTCTGTCTTTCTGGATCTCTGCCTGCCTGCCTGCCTGCCTGTCTGTCTTTCTGGATCCCTGTCTGTCTGTCTGTCTATCTGTCTGGCTGTCTGTCTTTCTGAATCCATGCCTGCCTGTCTGTCTGTCTGTCTTTCTGAATCCGTGCCTGTCTGTCTGTCTTTCTGAATCCATGCCTGCCTACCGGTCGGTCTGTCTGTCTGCGTCTGTCTCTTTTCTCTGTCTCTTATCTCTCTGTCTCTTTGTCTCTCTTGTTCTCTCTCTTTTTCTCTGTCTCTCTCTCTCTGTCTCTCTGTCTCCCTCTCTCCCCTCCCGCTCGCCTCTCTCTGTGTCTCTGTCTGTCTCTGTCTGTTTGTCTGTCTGTCTGTCTGTCTGTCTTCTCTCTCTCTCTCTCTCTCTCTCTCTCTCTCTCTCTCTCTCTCTGTGTCTGAGGCAGGGATAGGGGAGGGGGGTGGGGGGTGAGGGGGGGTGAGGGGTGGAGTAGACAGCCTGCTGTTCTGAAGCAAGTATTGATAGAAGCAAGATGCGTTTGAAGGAGTCTGGCTGTCTCCTGCTTTTCCCTGTGAGATGAAGACAGTGTGGAGCGGGAAGGAAGCCACGCAAGCTTCCACCACAACCTCCCCCCCCCCCCCCCCCCCCCCTTTGCCTGTCTGTCTGTCTGTTAGTTATTCTCGCCTCTGTGTGTGTGTGTGTGTGGTTGTGTGTGTGTGTGTGTGTGTTGTGTGTGTGTGTGTGTGTGTGAAAATCAAAGTCAAACTTTTATTTTCAGATGGCACATTGAATAAGCAGGGAGTGTGTGTTCTTTTTTCTTTCTTTTATTCTTTTATATCGAGGATAATGGAATAAGCACTTATATGCTTTTTTACATGCAGTCCCCGTGTGTATGCGGATTTGTGAATTCTGTCATCTGTTCCCACCGGCACACAATGACCTACTCTTGCGAAAAGCGGAACAGGATTTAACCTGTGCGCAAGATGTTCTGCGTGCGTTCGCACACGGGACCTCGGTTTATAGTCTCATCCGAAGGACGTGTGTGTGTGTGTGTGTGTGTGTGTGTGTGTGTGTGTGTGTGTTGTGTGTGTTTGTGTGTGTGTGTGTGTGTGTGAGAAATCAGTCAAACGTACTTTTATTTTCAGATGGTACATTGAATATAAGGTCTAGTGTGGTGTGTGTGTGTGTGTGTGTGTGTGTGTGTTTGTGTGGTGTGTGTGTGTGTGTGCCTATGGTATGTGTATGTGTGTGTGTGGTGTGTTTTTTTGTGTTGGGCTCTGGCGCGCGCTGACTGTGTGTTTTTATTTATTTTTTCCATTCTTTTATTGTGTGTGTGGAGATAGATTATTTTTTAATTTTTATTTTATTCCTTTATTTCGAGAGTAACGGAATAAGCACTCATGTGCTTTTTAAAAAAAAAAAAACATCCAGTCGCTGTGTGTATGCAGTCTTGTAAATTTCGTCATCCGTTCCCACCAGCACACAATGGCCTACTCTTCCAAAAAGCAGAACAGGTTTTAGCGTGTGCGTAAAGATGTTCTGCGTAGGTTCGCACACGGGACATGGTATTATAAACTCATCCGAAAGGACTTCCCAGAGAGAGAGAGAGGACAGAGATAGTGAGAGAGAGAGAGAGAGAGAAGAGAGAGAGGAGAAGAGAGAGAGAGAGAGAGACAGACAGACAGACAGACAGACAGACACACAGACACACAGACACACAGAGTGACAAATTTATTTATTTATTCTTTTATATCGAAGATAATGGAATAAGCACTCATGTGCTTTTTTACATCCAGTCCCCGTGTATATGCGGTTTTGTAAATTATGTCATTTGTTTCCAAAGGGAAACACAGGGGGGACAGAGACAGACATTGAGAGAGAGAGAGAGAGAGAGAGAGAGAGAGAGAGAGAGAGAGAGAGAGAGAGAGAGAGAGAGAGAGAGAGAGAGAGAGAGGCAGAGAAAAACAGACAGACAGATTTACAATAATTAGGTGAAGGCCCAATCGTAAATGAATCGTGGGAATCTGAATCTCGTGTGTGTGTGTGTGTGTGTGTGCGCGTGCGTGCGTGCGTGCGTGCGTGCGTGCGTGCGTGTGTGTGTGTGTGTGTGTGTGTGTGTGTGTGTGTGTGTGTGTGTGTGTGTGTCCAAAGTGCCCTAGTGCACAAAGCCATTGGTTGGTTTTGGCTCTTGGGGACAGAAATCTGGTGATTCAGAATTGGCCAGATATAGGACATACGAGAATCTCTGAAGGTTTTGCTTGTTAGTGGGGGCTGGTGGGGGGATGTGGGGGGTGGGGTGGAGAGGGGGTGGAATCGATGTCTGGTAATGTATTTTGTTGTTTGTTTTTGTATGTTTGGTAGCCTATATTGCTTATGATTACAAAGACTGCTTGGAACTGATTTTTGAGGGAATTGTGTGTGTGTGTGAGTGTAAGAGAGAGAGAGAGAGAGATGAGTAGAGAGAAGAGAGAGATGTGTGTGTGTGTGTGTGGTGTGTGTGTGTGTGTGTGTAAGTGAGTGTGTTGTGTGTGCGAGTGAGTGAGTGTGTGTGTGTGTGTGTAAGTGAGTGTGTTGGTGTTCGAGTGAGTGAGTGTGTGTGTATGAGAGAGAGTGTGTGTGTGTGTGTGTGTGTGTGAGTGTGTGTCAAAGTCAAAGTCAAACTTTTATTTTAAGATGGTACATTGAAGAAGCAGTGCATATGCTTTTTTTCATCAAGCCATCTATCTACAGAAAAAAGAGAGAAAAAAGATAATATAAATGCAGACATAGAATTTAAAAAACACTTAACCTAATCAATGATAAACCATACAAATCAAACAAGAAAAGACAATAACATATTCATACATGGAATTGAACACAAAACAAAAAACCCTGAACAGTATTAAACGATACAATTCAAATAATTCAAAAATCTTGAAAATATATCCATCATAATACAAACAAACAAGCAACAAAGAAAAACCAAACCAAAACAAACAAAGAAGACAAAACAAAATAAAAAAAGACACACCAACTACTCCCCTCCCCCCTCACGCACACACGCACACACATACACATAATTATATGTGTGTGTGTGTGTGTGTGTGTGTGTGTGTGTGTGTGTGTGTGTGTGTGTGTGTGTGTGTGTTGTATTGAGTTGTATTATGTTACTTAAAAGTTGTTTAAACTAAATTATGATAGTAGTGATTATAATGAGGTGTTGGGGAAAATAATAATGATGATGACAATATTATCATTGATAATAACAACAGCTAAGATGATGATGGTGATGATGATGATGGTGATGATGATGATGATGAGGATGAGGATGATGACGATGATGTCAAGAGAAAACGAGTGGACATATTTTCAAGAATAACGGGAAAGGGAAGAGATGCTGGTGTTTCGTGTTTAACAGCTATGAATGAGGTAAATAATACTGTTGTAAATTATTAGGGCAGAGGCACCCTATTTCGTGTTCTGCCGCCGCCTCTTCCTTTTCTTTCTCCTTCTCCTCCTCCACCTCCTCCTCTTCCCTCCTCACCCTTCTCCTCTCCTCACTCCTCCTCCTCCTTCTCCTCCGGCACTCCTCCTCCTCCTCCCCTCCTCCTCCTCCTCACCTTATTCTAACTCATTCCCGGGCTACTAAACCTTCTCCTTCTTCTCCACTTCCCCTACATATTCTTTTCCTTCTCCTACTTTTCCTCTTCCTCCTTCTTCTTCCTCTTCCCTTCTCTCTTTGTCCTCTCTCTCTCTTCGCACTCCTCCTCTCTTCCTCTCCTCCTCTTTCCTCCTCCTTTTTTCTTCTCTTTTTCTTTTCCTCGTCCTCCTCCTTGTCCTCTTTATCTTCCTCTTTTTCATTCTCCTCCTCCTCCTTCTCCTGGCATCCTCCCCCCCCCCCCCCCCCCCCCCCCCCCCCCCCTCTGTTCCCTTCAAGTCCTCTTACCTTCATTCCCCCCCCCCCCCCCTTTTCTTCAATTTGTGTGTGTGTGTGGATTATGGTTTTTTTTCTCCTGTGATGTAAGCAGCAACTTTTTTCAGATTCCAGCCCGGGACACTGTTTCTGTCGTTTGAACAAGAAAGGGGGGGGAAAAAGGGGTGGGGGGGGGGGGGGGGGGGGGGGGGGGGGGGGGGGGGGGGGGGGGGGGGGGGGGGGGTGTCAGAAAAAAACCCTTGCGGCCACGATTTTGAAAAATAAAGAGAAAAACCTTTTTTTTTTATTAATAGACTTTTTTTCCATTCAAAATTTGGGGTTTTAGTTGCTTTTGTTGTTGTGTGGTGTTTAATGCTAAACAGAACAAAAGGAAAAACAAGGTTAAAAAAATTTTGCTGAATGTGTCGTAAGGCTAAAAAAAATAAACTTGTAAAGGTCGTAAACACGAAAACATGTTTTCCACACGACGCATCCGCAAAACGAAATAAGCAAAAAAAATTGCACGAAGACTTTCGGAATCCTTCTTTTTTTAAAAGCCCTTTGCAAAATATAAAAGCAAAAATTGGAATGAGATTAGGACTGCTATAACGTGCGTGCTACACGAAGGGGAATAAAACCCTTCTTGAATCTTTCAAAGGTTTTAAAAAATACCAAAATTTTGGTGATGTCATAAGGATTTAATTTTAAGTTATTTATTTTTTCTTTTTACTTCGAGGATAAGGGAATAAGCACCGTGGGGTTTTTTTTCTACTCCAGTCTGGTGTGTATGCGGTTTTTTTTGGGGTAATTTTGTCATTGTTTCCCCCCGGGCACACAGTAGGATTCTTTACAAAAGCAAAAAAATTTTTTAACGGTGGCAATGTTTTCTGCGGCGTTCGCACACGGGATCTGGTTTTGTTCCTCGAAGGATTTTTGTGGGGGATGGAGTCGGCACGGGGAAAATTTTCCCCTTAAGGGGATTCGAATTTGGGCAAAAGCACGCCCACATGCCATCACTTTTAAGCACCAGGGCAAAACCCCCGTCCCCCGGACATTAAACATCTGCAAAAACACAGGGGAAAAGTGAGACACGGGAGGTCACACGCAAATGGCCTGGGAAAACTCCGTACCCTAAAAAAGGTCTCTTCCCCCTGTCCCTGTATGTATCTCCCTTTCCCCTCCCCTCTCTCTCTCCCCTTTTTCCCCCTCTCTTTCCCTCCCTCTCTCTCCTCTCCCTCCCTCTCTCTCTCTCCTCCTCTCTCCTTCTCCTTTCTCCTCTCTCTCTTTCTCTCTCTCTTCTTTCTTTCTTTAATCTTATACCCGGGGATGCCGAGATTCGAGATTCGAATTCGCCCTCCGGGAAAAAGGGTCCATTGTAGCTTCTCAATGGCCAAATCAGCGTACGTACGTAGGCACACAACTTGACAATGGCGCCCAAGAGAGTAGAGAGATGATTGGCACTAAAAACAGGATACCTCCCGAAAGGAAGGAAGGAAGCAAGCAAGCAGTGGGATGGAGGTCAAGATAAGCCAGAGAGAGACGAAGCCTTAGGGAGAAGGAGCTGGACACAAGGTCATCATCATCATCATCGTCATCGTCATCATCATCATCATCACCATCATCACCATCATCACCGCCATCGTCATCGTCATCGTCATCGTCATCATCATCATCAGATTTCGGCCTTAACCTGCAGACCAAGCGGAAACAATGGCGGTCTGGCTTTTCATTGTGTGTTATTGTGTTGAAATCGTCTTCTTCTTGCTGCTCTTTTCTTCAGGTACTAATTTTTAAATGTTTTTCAGGATAGACACTGTAGCTGAGTGGTTAAGACCTTGTGATTTTAGTCCTGCTACGGGTCTGTAAAGTCGTGGGTTCGAATCTCGGTGGCGTCTGGTGAATTACGGGTAGGTGGGGATTTAAAAAAAAAAAGAGATCCCATGTCAGTTTCAAGTGTAGGCCTGCCTGTGCCTTAATTCCTTTCGCGCGCGGTGCGCCCCACACACACACACACACACACACACATATAATATATATATATATATATATATAATATAAATAATAATATATATATAATATATATATATATATATATTATATATATATATAACACACATACACACAAACACACACACACACTCACACACATACAGAAGATCAAATATACATGTCTAAGGTCCCGTAATTCATTGTCAGCGTTCGGTGGGTTGAGGAAACACGAGCATACCCAGCATACATGCCCGAAGTTGGAATGCAGCTACCTTCATGGTGGGCAACCACCCCCCCCCCCCTACCCCACCCCCCCCCACCCCCCACCCCCACCCCCCCAACCCCACCCCCAAACAAACCCAGAAATGGCTGCAAACGCAACATCTCAACTATTGTTGAACCTGGGACCCTCTAAACCAAGAGACCAAAAGCACACACACACAAAAAGTGCTTTCAGGCAGTGTAAAAGTGTACCTAACTGCTCGGGTTGTTGCACAATCACCAGCCAAAGTCTGACCATTTCTTTCTTTCTTGTTGTTGGTGTTGTGAAGCAGGGACATTGGCTTCCTGTAGGTGAACGAGTTAGACACGAAGCACGGTCGTTAGCATTCCACGCTGCTGCTGAACAGGATAAAACCCCCTTTCCCGTTGACCAACTTTCTCTCCTTGGGCGTGAATCACCCTTCTCTCTCTGTCTCTGTCTGTCTCAGTCTGCCTGTCTGTCTGTCTGTCTGTCTCTTTTCTGACTCTCCCCTCTGTTTGTCTCTTCTATCTTTCTGTCTGTCCCCTCACTGTCTGTCTGTTTCCTGTTTGTCTATCTCTCTAAACTGTCCGTCTGTGTCTTTATCTGTCTGTCTCTCTGTCTCTGTCCCCTCTCTTTTCTGTCCCACTGCTCCTCTCTCTCCCCTCGGCCTTGTCCTCCTCTCTTCTCGCCCCGCTCCCTATCTTCTCTCTTTCCCTCTCTCCTGTCTGCTCTCCTGTTTTCTCCCCCCCTCTCTCCTCTCTCTCCTCTGCTTCTCTCTCTCTCTCTCTCTCTTCTCCTCTCTCTCTCCTCTCTCTCTCCCGCCCTCCCTCTCTTTTATCCCCCAACCCCTTCCCTTTCCCCTCCCCCTCTCTCATCACCCCTCTCTCTCTCTGCCCCTCTCCCTCTCTCCTCCCTCTGTCTCTCTTCTCTTTCTGCTTTTCTGGGTACAAGCTGAAAGAGTCTCTGTCGTTCCCGGGCCCACGGGAAATCCAAAAAAGGTCCTATGGCCAGCAGACGTTTTTCTTTGCAATGCCCTCTGCCATGTGAATGCATTACCTTGGTACGTCAGCAGGGACATTGATTCCACACACACACACACACACACCACACACACACACACACACACACAAAAACTCCACAAAAAACACACACACCAAAACCCCCACAGCAAAACGACCCCACACGTACGCACGCACACACACACACACAAAACATACAAGCCTCCCCCCCCCCCCCCCCGACTCACACGCACATGCATACACATACACCCCACCCCACCCCGACACACACACACACACACACACAAAAACACACCACACACACACACCCACACACACACACACACAAACACCACACACCACAAACGCACAGACAGAAAAAAAAAAAAAAAAGAGAGAGAGAGAAGAGAGAGAGAGAGAGAGAGAGAGAGAGAAGAGAGAGAGAGAGAGAGAGAGAAATTCCCTGTTTTTTTATGACCAGTAGCTAGGGATTTTTGAATGTTCATCTCATCTGGCTCTCTAGTTGCATTGATTAGTGAGTGTGTGTGTGTTGTGTTGTGTGGGGTGTGTTTTGGTGTGTGTGTTTGTGTGTGTGTTGTGTGTGTGTGTGTGTGTGTGTGGTGTGTGTGTGTGTGTGTGAGTGAGTGTGTGTGTGTGTTGTGTTGTGTGTGTATTTTGTGTTTTGTGTGTTTTTGTGTTGTGTGTATGTTATCAAATCAAGTCAAATTTTTCATTTCCCCGATGGTACATTGAATAAGCATGAATATGTGTGTGTTTATATGTGTTGTTTTGTGTGTGTTTTGTTTGTATGGGGTGTTTGTGTGCGTTGTGTTGTGTGTGTTTGTGTTAAGTGTGTGTTATCAAGTCAAGTCAAAAATTTTTATTTCCAGATGGTACAAGTGAATAAGCACGAATATGTGTGTGTTAATGTGTGTGTGTGTGTGTGTGTGGTGTGGTGGTGTGTGTGTGTGTGTGTGTTGTGTGTGTTTTGTTGTGTTTGTTTTGGGGTATTGTGTGTGTGTTATCAGTCCCGTCCAATTTTTATTTCCAGATGGGGCATTGAATAAGCATGAATATGGGGGTGTGTATGTGTGTTTTTTGTGAGTGTGTGTTTTTGTGTGTTTGTGTGTGTGTTTGTTGTGTTGTGTGTGTATTGTGTGTGTGTTATCAAGTCAAGTCCCAAATTTTAATTTTCCAGATGGGACAGTGAATAAGCATGAATATGTGTGTGTTATGTGTGTTGTGTGTGTGTTGTGTGTTTTGTGTGTGTGTTGTGTTGTGTTTGTGTGTGTGTTTGTTGTGTTAAAATGTGTATTGGGGTGGGGTGTGTTATCAAGTCAATCAAATTTTTATTTCCAGATGGGACAGTGAATAACATGAATATTGGTGTGTGTGTGGGGTGTGGATGTGTGTGTGTGCGCGCGCGGGCGGTGTGTGTGTGCGCGCGCGCGGTGTGTGTGCGCGCGCGCGGTGTGCGTGTGCGCGTGCGCGCGTGAGCTGGCCATTGGGCTGTGTTTTCTTTGCGTGCTTCTGCATATGCGTTTGTACCCCATGTCGCTTTTCCCTCTGCCCTCTACCCAACCCACCATACCATCCTTTCAAGTTTCTTCTTCTCTCCCAATGCCGCGATCACTGTTGTGGCCGTTATAGGCTTTCCAAATCATCGATGCGTTGGTTCATGTAAGGAGAGAAGGAACGCTCTTCTAGCCAGTGTTCCAGCCCTTCAGCTTTCAGCTTCCCCTCTTCTCTACGCTGGCTAGATGTGCTGTCTTCTCCAGGTCACAGGATTGAGTCACTGTTCTTCCCCGTGGGGATGATGATAATAATAATAATGTATGGAATTTATCTGTCTGAATCTTGTAAAGTAACAAATCAAAGCGCTCAGATGACATGATTTTAAAAAAAAATTAAATTTTATATCGAGGATAATGGAATAAGCACTTAGGTGCTTTTTTTTTACATCCAGTCCCCGTGTGTATGCGGTTTTGTAAATTTTGTCATCTATTCTCCCACCGGCACACAATGGCCTACTCTTTCGAAAAGCGGAACAGGATTTAACGTGTGCGCAAGATGTTCTGCATGCGTTCGCACACGGGGCCTCGGTTTATAGTCTCATCCGAAGGGATGCCGGGGGACCTGTCGGTATAAACAGCATCCCCAACTTCTGGAAATTTAGTGCTAGAAATTCCATCTTTTCTGTCCCTCTCTTTGTTTCTGCCTTGTTCCCCTTTCTTACTGTCACCTCCTTCTTGTCTGTTTTCTGCCTTCTTGGTCCATTCTCCTGCTTTTTTTTTTTTTTTTTGCCCAGAGAGACTTACAAGATAACAATTCTCGCTCACGACCCAAGCCGTACGCGCTGGGCAGGACTTGTAAGGCGCTTAAGTTACGGCAGCGCAACGCATTTTCGCTCATATGACAGACAACAGTCGTTGCTGTCTGGGCCGTCGACAAAGAAGACAAAGAAGATGAAGACATGTGTTGGCGACTGTTTAAGTTTATTTATTTTATTTTATTTATTTATACCACTTTAAGTCACGAGATTTCTCTGCGTGAAATTCGGGCTGCTCTCCCCGGGGAGAGCACGTCGCCACAAGAGCAGCGCCACCCCTTTTTTTTTCTTTTTCGTTAGAAAACCTTCTCCTCCAGTGTGTGTGTAGTTTTCAATCTCAACGGTGATTCCCTCGGTGGGGTGTGGGAGGGGTGTGTGAGTTAGAGTGCATCTTCTGGGTTAACCAGTCCCCCCCCCCCCCCCCACCCCCCCCCCCTCCAGGGTGCTGTTAAGCTGAGGAACGTGTAACACGAAAACATTCCGGGTGACCCCTGTGGTGTTGAAGCCAAGAAGTCTCCCCCCCCCCCCCCCCCCCCCCCCCACCAACACATTTTTTCGGATTTTTTTTCTTATTTCCTTTCCCCCCCCTTTTTTAAACCAATTCAAACATGTCCATGTTGGCGCCTAAAAGGCCCAAAAAAAAATTCCTTTATGTTTTACTGTTATTGTTGCTTTTTTGTTGTTGTGTTGTTTGTTGTTTGTTTTTGTTGCACCTATCCCGTTTTACTACGGGGGTGGGGTGGGTGGGGTGGTATCCAGACTATGCTTAAACTGCCCCTCCTAAAAGGGGAATACAAATTTGACTTGGCTTGATTTTGGAAAGTCCGGGAGCCATAAGTATCGCTGAATAGAAGTCTGCTGCAAAATTTATTTGTAACACTACCTCGCCATAATAATTTAGAGCCACACCCCAACTTCAGAAAAATTTTTTTCTTCGTAGATACGGTTAGTGTTATACTAGACCAGTCAGGGCTAAAAGGAAAGGTATAAGGTAAAGGAGCCCATAAACCAATAAGGTCGTAGGGAGCGGGCGTCAGAGACCTCATTTCCTGGGGCCAGCAATTGGGGGGCGGCACCCTTTCTCCCTCCCCGCTGCTTTAAACCCTCCCGACCCTAAAAGGGCAGGTACCCATTTGCAGCGGGTGAACGGGGGAACTGTACTGAACCCAAAGGGCCGCAAACGTCACCCCCAAGGGGCATGGCAAAACTTAATCAAATCTCCCATAAATTTTAAAAAAAAAAATATAAAGCGTAATGTTCAACAAAGGAAGGGAAGGGCCATGATCGCCGATGCTGCAACAGACCTGGCACCGAAGAAAAGTAATTTCAAGGAAAGTCAAGTCAATCAAAAACACTTATTTGGCCCATGAAAGGCAATTACAATACTTTGAAAATTTTTTAAGTTGGCCTTGGGCAGTTATTTTTTTATTTTTTTATATCGAGGATAAGGGAAAAACACTCATGTGCTTTTTTTTTTTTTTACACCAGTCCCCATGGTATGCGGTTTTGTAAATTTTGTCACTTTTCCTACCGGCACACAATGGGCCACTCTCCGAAAAGCGGAACAGGGTTTAACGTGTGCGCAAGGTGTTCTCCTTGTTCGCAAACGGGGCCTCGTTTTTTATCTCGTCCGAAGACTTCAGTAGGTGACAAGGGGGGGTTTTGTTTTTGTTGTTGTTCTGGGGCAGGCAACATTCCCGTAAATGAGGGGTGGGGTTTATATGGTACATGTGGGGTTCCCCGGGAATATCTCTGATTTTCTTTTTCCTTTGTTTTGTTGTTTTTTTTTTTTTTTTCTCTTTTAATTTTATCCATTGGAGATTGAAAAGGTCTAACAAGCTTATCGTCTGCTGTGAACAAATAGAGATTTGTCGGAATTGAGAGAAGGGTGGGGGTGGGGGGGGGGGGGGGGCGAAAATTTTGGGAAAAGCCCCGGAAAATTGGGGGACAGGGGGGGGGGGGGGGGGGGGGGGGGAGGGAAAAGGAAAAAAGGTGTGGGGGATGTGGAATCGATACGAGAGAGAGAGAGAAGAGAGGAGAGAGAGAGAGAAGAGAGAGAGAAGAGAGAAGAGGAGAGAAAGAGGGAGAGTCCTTTGGGGAATTTTTTAATACCTTGATGAATGTATGCACGCACGTAAAGGGATATTTTTGTATGGGGGTGGGTGAGTATGGGGGTTTCATAGGTGTGTTTGCCCCCCCACATACACCCTCATACACAAAGCCGGCACACACACTTACACACTCACCCCCTTACACATACCTACACACAAACACTCCACCCCCTCTCACACCACAAACCCCCACACACACACCACCACACCACACACACAACACACACACACAACACTCACACACACACACACACTCCACACACAAACACCCACACACACACACACACACCCCCCCCCCCCACACACACACCCACACAAAAACACACACACACCACCAATCCCCCACACCACACACAACACACAACACAAACACACCCCACACACACACCACAAAACACAACCCCCAACACACCACACACACAACACACACCACACAAAGACACACACACCACACCACACACACACACAACACACAAAACAAACTACAAACCCCAAAAAAACAACCCACACACACCAAAAACACACACACCAACACACACACACACACCCACACAACACACACACACAAACACCCCCCCACACACACAGGGTCGTTAGGTGCGTCTCGCCCCCTCAACAAACAACAACCCCCCACCCTCCCACTCTCCCCCCTACCCCACCCCCACAGATAAACCCCCATTCCTTTCTCCCTCCCCCCCCCCCCCCCTCCACCCCCGCCTTCATTTTGCTATAGCTTAAACCTTGGGAATTGTACGGCTATTTTTTAAATTTAGGAAAAGGAAAAAAGAAGAAGAAAGAGAGTGAAAAAAGGCTGCTGAATTATTGTTTTAAAAAAAAAAAAAAGGGGTGTGTAGGGGGGGGGGGGGGGGGGGGGGGGTAAAATGGGGGGGAAAGAAAGTGAAAAAGATTTGGGGTTTTAGGGAAATTGAGAAGGGGGGGTATTTTTTCCGTGTAAATTTGTACCCCCCCCCCCCCCCCCCCCCCCCCCCCCCCCCCCCCCCCCCCTTCCCTTTAAAAATTTGTTTATATTAAATCATTGCAGATTTCTCGTGTGAAATTCGGCTGTGTCCCAGGGGAGAGCACGTCGCCAAAGAGCGCCACCATTTTCTTTTGTTGTTGTTTTTCTTGTCAGATTTGCATTAAAATTTGTTTCCATGTTAGAGTGGCTTTTTTTAAGATTTTTTGTAGTACAACTCTCTTGTTCCCTCGGTTTATTACCGTGCGAAAATACTGTTGCTGGGGGAAGCAAAAATTTCCCCACCCTCAATGAACCTTGGGAATCTAGCCAAGGAACAAACAACAAACAAACACACACACACGTATAACAAACACATCCCAACACACACAGACCCCAAACAAACACACCACCACACCCCCACACACATCCCAATACACAAAAAACACACACACCCAACAACCCCAAACCCCCACAACACACACAAAACACACACACCACAAAAACACACCCACACACTCACAACAAAAAAAAAACCCCCCTCCCCTCCCGGGTAAATTGAGAGACGCAACCAAAGTTAACTCAAATCTTATCTCTCTTCAAGCACTTGATTGCACCAAACCCCTTTACACGCGGGTGTAGGAGAGGGGGAGGGGGGGGGGGGGGGGGGGGGGGGGGGGGGGGGGGGGGGGGGGGGGGGGGGGGGGGGGGGGGGGGGGGGGGGGGGGGGGGGGGGGGGGGGGGGGGGGGGGGGGGGGGGAAGGGGGGGGGGGGGGGCGGAAGGAAAGCTAAACCCTCCATGTTTTTGATAAACGTAGAAAATAAATAGCTTGCTTCCCCAAATCTGCCCCCCAATCGAGCAGAAAGAACTGCCTTCCTCTCATGAATTTCCCGGTTGTGAGGTAAATTGTTGGATTGTGTGTAATCGGTGTGGGGATTTGTAAAACAGTTTGTTTGGGAGAGGGATGGGACTTTGGGTTTTGGGTTTGTGCTTTTTCTTTTTTTTTCCTTTTTTTGGTTCTCTGTCTGTCTTCTATCTGTCCCCTGTCGTTGTCTCTCCTCTCTCAGTGCCCTCCCCCCCCCTCTCTCTGTGAAAAGCTGAAATAATTTTAAATTGTGGTTCTTTTGATGACTACGTAAACCCCCTTCGAAAGGGGCATGGCCTAAAAACTGAAAAACGATTCGAATTTTGGATTCTCTCTCCCCCCTCTCTCTGTCCTGTCTCTCGTCTAACTGGATAGGTGGGAAAAATAAAAAATTTTTGGTTTGTTGTTTAGTATTTTGGTCCCCCCCCCCCCCCCCCCCCCCCCCCCCCCCCCCCCCCCCCCCCCCCCCCCCCCCCCCCCCCCCCCCCCCCCCCCCCCCCCCCTTCTTCTGAAAAGGGGGTTTGGCTTAAAATCTGAATAAATGTTCGTATTCTCCTTCTTTTCATTGCATTTTACGTTATCTGTTTATTAATTTTATGATTTAATCAAGGTTCTGTCTCTTTTTTCCCATCTCCTTTTTTCTTCTGCGTGCCTGCCTCTTCCTTTTTCCGCCGCCTGCCTGTTTTCGTCTGTCTTTTCTTTTGTCTTGTCTGTCTCCTGAAATGTTCGATCAGAGATGAGGGCAAGATTTCCTATTTTTGTCTGGGGTCATTCCCCATTCAAGAATAAGCTGATCCCTTCATCAAAATTCTCTGGTGTCTGGGGGGTCAGAGTGTGTGAAGAGGGGAGAGAGAGAGAGAGAGGAGAGGAGAGAGGAGAGAGATGAGAGTAGAGAGAGAGAGAGAAAGAGAGAGACAGGAGAGACAGGACACACAGACACACACACACACACACAGACAGACACAGACAAGGACACACAGGACACACACACCACACACAGACAGACACAGACTCACACACACACACACACACACACACACTGACAAACACCCACAGACACAGACACAGACAGACGGACATCTCTGGTGCTGGGGGTCAGTGTGTGACAGAAAGAGAGAGACGAGAGAGAAGAGGAGAGAGAGAGAAGAGGAGAGAGAGAGGAAGAGAGAAGAGAGAGAGAGGAGAGAGACAGACAGACACACACACAGACACACACACAGGACACAACACAGACACAAACACAGGACACACACACCAGACACAACACTCAGACACAGACAGACAGACACACACACAGACAGACAGACACACTCAGTACAGACACACCACAGACAGACGAACATCTTGGTGCTGGGGTCAGTGTGATGTTGACGAGATGAGAGAGAGTGAGAGAGGAGAGAGGGGAGACAGACAGGGACAGACAGACAGACAGGACAGACGGATGGACATCTCTGGGGCTAGGGCCAGTGTTTGTAGGTAGACCTAGAACTTCCAGCGTCGTGGGATTTGTGCAACAGGTTGTTCGGAGAGGGTGTAGACGTGTATGGTTTTGGCTGTGCTGTTCTTTTAGTTCCTTTGGCTTCTGTCTCTGTCTGTCCGTATGTCTGTCTGTCTTGTCTGTCTGTCTCTCACACACACACACTCTTCTTTCTCTCTTCTTTCTGTTCGCCTGTCTGTCTGTATATATATAACTCACACACCACACACCACACCACACACACACAACAACACACACACACACACACACACACAACCACACACCAACTCACTCTCTCTCTCTCTCTCTCTCTCTCTCTCTCTTTCTGTTCTGCCTCCTGTTCTGTCTGTATCTCTCTCTCTCTCTCATACACACCACACACACACACACAACTCACACACACACACACACACCACACACAACACACACACCACACCACACACTCGACAAACTCTCTCTCTCTCTCTTCTCTCTCTCTCCTCTTCTCTCTCTCTCTTTCTGTCTGCCGGTCTGTCTGTATTCTCTCTCTCTCTCCTCACACACAACACAACAATAACACACACACCATACACACTCTCTCTCTTCTCTCTCTCTCTCTCTCGTCTCTCTTCTCTCTCTCTCTCTCTCACACCACAAACACAAATACAACTCAACTCTCTCTCTCTCTCTTTCTGTATGCCTGTATGTCTGTCTGTCATCTCTCTCTCTCTCTTCTTGATCTTCCAGTTTCTGATCGATATATGGATAGCAAGGCTTCCCACTTGTTGTCTTTGGTGTCATTGTGATCCGAGGATGAGCTGCTCCATTCGTCAAAGTGTCTGGGGCGGGTGTGTGTGTGTGTGTGTGTTGTGTGTGTCTGTGTGTCGTGTGTGTGTGGGTGTGTGTTGTGTGTGTGTGTGTGTCGTGGGGAGTAGACCTGGTCAGTGTCGTGGGAGTTCTGAAACAAGGCTTGTGGCATAGGGTTGTAGACGGTTATGGCTGGGCTGGCTTTTCTGTCTGTCTTTCTCCTTTAGGGGTTGTGTGTGTGGTGTGTGTGTGGTGTGGGAGGGGGGCGGGGGTTAGGGGGGGGGGGGGGGGGGGGGGGGGGGGGGGTGGTGGGGGGGGGGGGGTATGTGTTGTTGTTGTGCGTTAGTGTGGTGTTGTGGGGCGTATTTTGGGTGTGTTTTTTTTTTATTGTCCGTTTTTTTGGTTTTTGTATGTGTGTGTAGGGTGTGATCTCCCCCTCCCTTCCCCGTGCGCTGTACAAAGATGGAGGACACGGGGGTCATCTAAGCGCTTTGATTTGTTGCTTTACAAGATTCAGCGCTATATAAAATTCCATGCATTATTATTATTATTATTATTATTATTTTTATTATTATTATTATAGGTGTCTGTGTGGGGGAATTCTGTGTGTGTGTTAGTGTGTGTGTGGGTGTCTGTGTGTATGTGGTAGGGTGTCTGTGTTGTGTGTGTGTGTGTGTGTGCGCGTTGTCTGTGTGAGGATCTGTGGTTTGTTGTGTGTGTTAGTGTGTGTGTGGTGTCTGTGTGTAAGTGTTTAGTGTGTCTGGTGTGTGTGTGTTGTGGGTGCTGTCTCTCTCTTTCTCGACTCTCTCTCTCTCTTTCTTTCTCTTTCTTGTCTTTCTTCATTTTCTTTTCTTTTCTTTCTTTCTGTCTTTTCTTCTTTCTTTCTTCCCTTTCCTTTCATTTCTTTCTTTCTTTTCTTTCTTTTCTTTCTTCCTTTCTTTCTTTCTTTCTTTCTTTGCTTTTCTTTTCTCCTTTCTTTCTTTCTTTCATTTCTTTCTTTTCTTTCCCTTTCCTTTCTTTTTTTTTTTCTTTTTTTCTTTCTTTTTTCTTTCTTTCTTTCTTTCTTTTCTTTCTTTCTTTCTTTTCTTTCTTTCTTTCTTTTCTTTTCTTTCTCTTCTTTCTTTCTTTCTTTTCTTTTCTTTTCTTTTCTTTCCTTTTCTTTCCTTTCCTTTCCTTTCTTTCCTTTCCTTTCCTTTCCTTTCCTTCCCTTCCCTTCCCGTTCCCTTCCCTTCCTTCCCTTCCTTCCCTTCCCTTCCCTTCCCTTCCCCTTTCGTTCTTTCTTTCTTTCTTTCTTTTCATTCTGTCTGTCTCTGTTCTCTCTGTCTCTTTTGTTATTGTTTTCAGGGATTTTGTCTGTTAATTTACAGATTTAATGATGTTCACACCCTTACCCCGTTTCTTTAATCTTTCATTTTTTTTTAACAATTCTTTTATTATTATTAACATTATTTTCGAGGACGTGGTACGCAGAAGCCTCTGGCTTATCCAATTACCCTCAATACAATACAAGAGTGGTTTTTTTCCAGTTCTGTTTCTCTCCCTATCTCTTTTTTCTGCTTGTCTGTCTGCTGTCTGTCTGCCTGTCTGTTTGTCTCTCTGTCTCTGTCGTCTCTTCTGTCTCTCTCTCTCTCTCTCTCTCTCTCCCTCCCTCCCTCAGCACTACCTCTTCTCCTCTCTCTTCCCCCTTTCTCCACCTCCCTCCATTTCGGCCTTCTGTCAATTTTTACTCTGTCACTGTCTGTCTCATTTTTTTTATGTCTCTCTCTGTCTCTGTCTGTCTCGTCTCTATCTCTATCCCTCCCTTCTTTATCGCCATTCTCCCTCCTTCTCCCTCCCTTCTTTTCCTCCCCTCCCTCTCTCTCTCCTCCCTCCCTCTCTCTCTCCTCCCTCCCTCTCTCTCTCGTCCTCCCTTCCTCTCTTTCTTCCCTCTTCTCTCCTCCCTCTCTTCCTCCCCCCCTCTCTTCTTTCCTTCCTCCCTCCCTCACCCCCTTCTCTCTCTCTCTGTCAGGTTTCATTCAGTATGATAACGGGTCAAAGTATGATGCAGGCAATGAGGGTTAGGGAGCAGGCAGCCCCCCCCCTTCAAGCATGTGATGGCAATAATGTTGTTTATGGCGTTTTATCATGTTAGCGAGCAACAAGATTGGAAATATGACACCATTTTTGTGTGTGTGTGTGGGTGTGTGTGTGTGGTGTGTGTGTGTGTGTGTGTGTGTGTGTGTGTGTGTGGTGTTGTGTGTTTCCTGTCAGCCATAGCAGGCACGCGGGTGTGCACAACATGCGCGAGCGCACAAATACACGTGCACGCACTGCGTCGGGTGGTTCACGCACACATGCGCGAGGCGCACAATACACGTGCACGCACCTGCGCGCGTGTTCACGCATTACATGGTGCCTGACTTATGACTTGGCACATATTCATACTGAGGGGGATAGGTGGGGGGAGGGGAGGGGGGGTAAATTGCTCTTTTGTGGTCTTCTGTCTGTATGTCTGTCTATCTATTATCTGTTTGTATGTTGCTCTTTGTCTGCCCCCCCCCCCCCCTCCCTCTTTCTCTCTTCTCTCACTCCACTCTTTCTTTTCTGGTCTCCCCCTCTCCCTCTGTCCATCTGTATGTGTTTCTCTCTCTCTCCTCTCTCTCTCTTCTCTCTCTCTCTCTCTTCTCTCTCTCTCTCTCTCTCTCACTCTCTCTCTCTCTAGTAGCTTTTATCAGCAATTATGTGTTATCAGGCTGCAGTCCTGTTCCTCCTTCGTGGGCATTCTTTAATTTTTGTCTTAAATTTAAACAGGAAAGGCTCTCCGAGCAATTGTGATTGCCATGCTGAATGCTGCTCAAGTTCTTTTTGATTTAATGTGCCAGCTTTGAGCTAACGCAAGATTGGAAATATGACCGCCCTGTGTGTGTGTGTGTCGTGTGTTCCGCATGTGCGGTAATTCGAAGACCTTAAGCAACACTCGCGTGCCTTTCGCGCGCCGCACGCAGGGCCTCGCGCGCGTGCGCCAACAAACACACACCCACACACACACACAACACACACGGACCAAACAAAACCCAACGTATTTTTGAGAGCCCCCTTGCACCCTTACAATCCTTCATTCTTCCCTGTGTTGTTGTGTGTGTGTGTGTGGTGTGTGTGGTGTGTGTTGTTTTGGGGTTTTTGTTGCGGGTGCGGCGGTGTGTGTGATTTGTTGTGTTGTAGTGTTGGTGTGTGTGTTGGTGTGTGTGTTGTTGAGAAAAGGAGTTGAACAAACAAGTTTTGCAGGAAGAAAAAGATTGAGTTGCCTTTGCGCCTTCTATTTCCCTTCCCCAGAAAATTTCTATTTGCTTCATTCCCCCCCCCCCCCCTCCCCCCCCCTCTCCCCGACCTCCCCACCACCACCCCCACCACCCCCACCACCCTTTCCCTTTTTCCCCCCCTCATTTTTCCATCATTTTCACTCTTTCCCGTGAATTTACTACGCCCCCTTCCAATATTTGTCGCTGTTCATTTTTTGTGCCTTATACCTTTAATGCTATCTCTGTCTGTCGTTTTCTGTCTGTTTCTCCATAATTTTTCTCCTCCCCCCCCCTCTCTCTCCCTCTCTCTCCCTCGCTCTGTGTCCCTCCTCTGTCTCTTGTTCAAAACGAGGAGAAACCCCTTTCCTGCTTTTTTTGTCCATTTTTAGAAGAAATCGAAAAAGAGTTTTTGTTGTTTTGCGTTCCCCGCTTTTTCACCCTGGGGGTCACCCAGAACGTGCACTCTACCCCCATATCCCACCTGGGGAAACTCTGTGAGATAGGAATACCCGGGTGAGAAGTTTGCGTGTACGACTTTTTTCAAGTACCTCGCCACATAGGCACCATATCCCATTCAGAGGATTTTTTTCCTATAAAGGAGAGTGCGGTTTTATGTTAAGAGTTGCGGCTGGGCAATTACAAACATTTTAAACATAACAAAATTTTAGTGTAGGCCTTGGCAATTAGCTGACGTCAATAAATGACCGCTTTTGGCCTGGGCCAAAAAAAAAGTTATTTCTGCGAAATTCTTCAGAGAGCCACTGTTATTAATTCATTGATGTACTCATGGTTCTGTCTCTTTTCCTCGTCTTTCGTCTTTCTCTGCGTGCCTGCCTGCTTACTGTCCTGCCTGCCTGCCTGCCTGTCTTACTGTCTGTCTTGTCTGAAGTGTCGTGTCTGTCGCTCTGAAATGTTCTGATCAAGATAGAGGAGCACGATTGTTCCTCTTTTGTCTGGTGTCATTCCGATACAAGAATAAGCTGATCCCATTCCTCAAATTCTCTAGGTGCTGGGGTCAGTGTGTGAAAGAGAGAGATAGAGAGAGAGAAGAGAGAGAGAGAGAAGATAGAAAGAGAGAGACAGATAGAACAGAGAGAGACAGACACACAGACACACCACACACACACAGACCGACACAGACAGACACACAGACACACACAACACACACACGACAGACACAACTACACACACACACACACACACACACACACAGCAACACACACAAGGGGTGGGGGTGGACACTGACACAGACAACAGACAGACGGACATCTCTGGTGCGGGTCAGTGAGTGACAAGAAAGAAGAGGAGAGAGAGAGAGAAGAGAGAGAGAGAGAGAGAGAAGAGAGAGAGAGAGAAGAGAGAGACAGACAGACACACACATACAGACACACACAACAGACACTCACACAGACACACACACAGACAAACACACAACACTCACACACAGACACAGACAGACAGACACACAAACAGACAGACAACACACACAGACAGACACACTAACAGACAGACGAACATCTACTGGTGCTGGGGTCAGTGTGTGACGAGAGAGAAGAGAGAGAGAGAGAGAGGTGAGAAAGACAAACAGACAGACAGACAGACAGACGGATGGACATCTCAGGGTGCTAGGTCAGTGTTTGTAGGTAGACCTCGAACTTCCAGCGTCGTGGGATTGTGCAAACAGTGTCGGAGAGAGGGTGTATACGTGTATGTTTTGGCTGTGCTGTTCTTAGTTTCCTTTGGCTTCTGTGCTCTGTCTGTCCTATGTCTGTCTGTCTTTCTGTCTGTTCTCTCACACACACCACACTCTTGCTCTCTCTTTCAGTCTGCCTGTCTGTTTTTATATCTATATCACACACACACACATCACACACACGATCACACACACACGACACACACACAACGACACACACACAACACACACACACCATCCTCTCTCTCTCTCATCTCTCTCTTCTCTCTCTCTTTCCTGTCTGCCTTTTCTGTTGTATCTCTCTCTCGTCTCTCTAACACACACACACACACATACACACAACACACACACACACGCACACACCACACACACAACGACACCACACACCACACTCACTCTCTTCTCTCTCTCTCTCTCTCTCTCTCTCTCTCCTCTCTTTCTGAGTCTGCCTGTCTGTCTTATCTCTCTCTCATCTCTCACACACACACACGAACACTAACAACACACAACACACTCTCTCATCTTCTCTCACTCTCTCTCTCGCTCATCCTCTCACTCTCTCTCTCTCTCACTCCACACACGACACATACACACACACACGCTCTCTCTCTCTCTTTTCGTCCTGCCTGTATGTCTGTCTGTATCCTCTCTCTCTCTCTTGATCTCCAGTGTTCTGGATTCAGAGATAGGGAATAGCAACTTCCCACTTGTTGTCTTTGGTGTCATTGTGATCCAGAGACTAGGAGCTGCTCCTCCATTCGTCAAAGTGTCTGGTGCTGGGTGTGTGTGTGTGTGTTGTGTTGTGTGTGTTGTGTGTTGTGTTGTGTGGTGTGTGTTGTGTGGTGTGTGTGTGGGGAGGTAGACCTGGTCCAGTGTCGTGGGAGTTCTGAACAACTTGTGGGCATAGGGTGTAGACAGGTTAGTGCTGGCTGGGCCTTTTTCTGTCTGTCTTTTCCTCCTTTAGGGGTTGTGTGTGTGTGTGTGTGGTGTGGGGGGGGGGGGGGGGTCTGTGTGGTGTGTTAGTGTGTGTGTGGGGTGTCCTGTGGTGTAGTGTGTGATCCCCTCCCTTCCTCCCCGTGCGCCGTGTAAACAGAAGATGTAGGGACAACGGGGTCATCTAAGCGCTTTGATTTGTTGCTTTACAATTCAGCGCTATATAAATTCCATGCATTATTATTATTATTATTATTAGTATTATTATTATTATTATTATTAGGTGTCCTGTGTGGAATTGAATAGATTTTATACGGTGACTATTAATTCTTGTGGACAGTTATGGAATAGATTCTGTGTGTGTGGTTTAGTGTGTGTGTGGTGTCTGTGTGTATTGTTAGGGTGTTCTGTGTGTTTGTGAGTGTGGTGTGTGTGCGCGTGTCAGGTGTGGGGATTCTTTGTGTGTGTGTGTTTAATGTGTGTGTGTTTGTCTGTGTGTATGTTTAGTGTGTCTGTGTGTGTGTGTTAGTGTGGTGGCCTCTCTCTTTCTCGCTCTCTTCTCTCTCTTTCTTTCCTCTTTCTTTCTTCTTCATTTTCTTTTCTTTTCCTTTCTTTCTGTCTCTTTTCTTTATTTCTTTCTTCTTCCCTTTCCTTTCTTTCTTTCTTTCTTTTCTTTTCTTTCTTCTTTTTGCCTTTCTTTCTTTCTTTCCTTTCCTTTTCCTTTTCTTTTCTCTTCATTTCTTTCTTTTCCTTTCTTTCTTTTCTTCCCTTTCCTTTCTTTTCTTTTTTTTCTTTTTTTTTCTTTCTTTCTTTTCTTTCCTTTCTTTCTTTCTTTCTTTTCTTTCTTTCTTTTCTTTCTTTTCTTCTTTTCTTTTCCATTTCCTCTTTCTTTCTTTCGTTTCTTTTCTTTTCTATTCTTGTCCTTTTCTTTCCTTTCCTTCCTTTCCTTTCCTTTCCTTTCCTTTCCTTGTCCTTCCCTCCATTCCCTTCCTGGCCCTTCCTTCCTTACCCATCCTTCCCTTCCCTTCCCTTTCCGTTCTTTCTTTCTTTCTTTTCTTTTCATTCTGTCTGTCTCTGTTCCTCTTCTCTTTGTTATTTGTTTTCAGGGATTTTGTCTGTTTAATTTACAGATTTAAAAGATGTTCCCCCCCACACCCTTACCCCGTTCTATTATCTTTCATTTTTTTAACAATTCTATTTATTATTAATAACATTATTTTTCCCGAGGACGTGTAGCAGAACCTCTGGCTTATCAATTACCCTCAATACAAACAAGATGGTATTTTCCAGTTCTGTTTCTCCTCCCCTATCTCGTTTTTCTGCTTGTCTGTCTGCCGTCTGTCTGCCTGTCCTTTTGTCTCTCTGTCCTCTGTCTGTCCTCTCTCTCTCTCTCTTCTCTCTCTCTCTTCTCCAATCCCTCCTCCCTCCCTTCTCTCCTCTCTCTCCCCCTTCACCCCCACCCTCCAGTCGGCCCTTCTGTCAATTTGATACTCTGTCACTGTCTTCTCATGTTTTTTTATGTCTCTCTCTGTCTCTGTCTTCTGTCATCTATCTCTATCCCTCCTCTTTCTCGCCCTCTCCTCCTCCTCTCCCTCCCTCTTTCCTCCCTCCCTCTCTCTCTCCTCCCTCCCTCTCCTCGCCACCCTCCCTCGTCTCTCTCCTCCCATCTCTCTTCCTCCCTCGCGTCTCTCCTCCCTCTCTTTCCTCCCCCCCTCTCCTCCTCGCTTCCGCCCTCCCTCACCCCCCTTCTCTCTCTCTCTGTCAGGTTTCATTCAGTAATGATAACGGTCACCGTCATGATCAGCAATGAGGGTTTAGCGAGCAGGCAGCCAACCCCCCCCCCTTCAAGCAATGTGCTGGCAAATGTTGTTATGGCGGTTTTATCATTTAGCGATGCAACAGAATGGAAATAGATCCACCACTTTGTGTGTGTGGGCGTGTGGTGTGTGTGTGTGTGAGTGTTGTGTGTGTGTGTGTTTGTGGGTGTGTGTGTGTTGTCCTGTCCAATCCATAGCATCACGCGTTGTGTGCAACACACATGCGCGAGCGCACAAATAACACGTGCACGCACTGCGCGTGTGTTCACAGCACACCATCCGAGCGCACAATACACGTGCACGCACTGCGCGCTGTTCACGCATACATGCGTGCCTGCACTTATTGCCTTGCACATAGTTCATACAGAGGGGAAAGGTGGGGGAGAGGGGGGGGGGTAAATTGCTCTTTTGTGTCTCTGTATGGTCTGTCTGTCCTATTATCGCTATCTGTTTTAAATTCTGTCTCTTTGTTCTGCCCCCCCCCCCCCCCTCCCTCTTTCTCTCTTCTCTCTCTCATTCACGACACTCTTTCTTTTCTGTCTCCCCCTCTCCCTCTTCCTCCTGTATGTTTTCTCTCATCTCGTCTCTCTCTCTCTCTCATCTCTCTTTTCAACTCTCGTTTCCTCTCTCTCACTCATCTCCTCTCTCTCTCTCTCTCACCTCTATCTCATCTTTTATTCATCAATTATGTATGTTATCAGTGCTGAGTCCCTTCTCGTTCCTCCTCGTGGCAATCTAATTTTGTCTTAAATTTAAACAGGAAAGGCGCTCCCGACAATGTGATCCATGCTGACATGCTGCTCAAAGTTCTTTTTTGATTTAAGTGCCAGCTTAGTCTAACGAAGATGGAAATATGACCTCCTGTGTGTGTAGTGTGCGGTGTTCCGCGCATGTGCGTGCATAATTCGAAAGACCTAAAGCATCACACTCGCGTGCACGTACGCGCGCACGCACGCATGGACTCGCGCGCGTGCTTCACAGCACACACACACACACACACACACACACACACACACACGACACAAACACACTCACACGTACTTTTGAGACGTCCCCTTGCAGCCTTACAATCCTTCTCTTTGTCTTCCCCTGTGTGTGTGTGGTGTTGGTGTGTGTGTGTGTGTGTGTGTGGTGTGTGGTGTGTGTGTGCGTGCGTGCGCGCGCGTTGTGTGTGTATGTAAGTTGTGTATGTGTGTGTTGTGTTTGGTGTGTGTGGTTTGTTCGAGTAAAGGAGTATGAACGACAGCGACTTTGCAGAGAGAAAAGATTGAGTTGACTTTGCGCCCTCTCATATTACCTTCCCAGATAACTTACTTGTCTGCTTCTTCACCCCACCCCCCCTCCCACCCCCTCTCCCCACCTCACCCCACCACCACCACCACCACCACCACCCCCTTTCCTTTTCTCCTCATACATTTTCCATCATTTTCACTCGTTCTCGCTGAATATTACTACTGTCCCTTCCAATATTTGTCGCTGTCTCATTTTCTTGTGACCTTATACCTTTATATGCGTACTCTTCTGTCTGTCTGTCTGTCTGTCTGTTTCCTCCTAATGTTTTTCTCCTCCCCCCCCCCTCTCTCTCCCTCTCTCTCCCCTCAAGTCTCTGTGTCCCTGCTCTGTCTCTCCTGACCTCAAAACTAGATGAAATTCATCTTTCCTTCTTTGTGCGCCTTTTTAGAAGAAATACATAAATGATTGTTGTGTTTTGCGTTCCCCACTTTACACACTGGGGGTCACCCAGAACCGTGCACTCTGTACCTCCACTCATCCCATCCTGGGAAATCTCTGTGAGATAGGAAGTACAAACCGGGTGAGAAGTTTGCGTGTTACGACTAATTTCAAGTGAACCTCGCCACAGTAGGCAGCAACTCCCGACTTCGGAGGATTTTTTCTCCTATAAAGGAGAATGCAGGTTGTTATGTTAAGAGCTTGTTCATGGCTATGCAACTCAACAAACACTACAATTTTACAACATAACAAACATTTTAGTGTAGGCCTTGGCAATTAGCTGACGTCATAACTGACCCAGCTTTTGGCCGGCCATAGAAAAGATTTTTTATTGGCTGCGAAGTTCTTTCAGAGAGAGCCAAATTTGTTTCAGAGAAGATTGTTTAATGACTGCCAACAAATCCTGAAACTGGTGAAAAAAATCTTGTGCCATGTACATATATAAAGCATTTTCAATAATGAGAATAGCAGTATCGGTAATTTCTTATAATTTTTCTTAAGAATGAAACTGTTCAAATTTTGCATGTTTTTCACGCCACACACACACCTACACACCACACCTACACACAGACACACAACACACTACACTACACTACACACACTACACTACACTACACTACACTACACTACACTACACTACACTACACTTACACACACTCACACACACACACACACACCACACACACACACACACACACACCACACACACACCCGTTCATATTGCGAAGGGCCTTATGTGAATATTATTTTCGTATTTCTGTCTGTCTGCTTTTCTGTTTGTCTACGTGCCCTGTCCCCCTTCTCTCTCCTCTCTCCATCTCTCTCTCTCCTCTCTCTCTCTCGTTAACTCTCTCTCTCATCTTCTCTTATCTCTCTCTCTCTCTCTCTTCTCTCTCTCTCTCCTCTCCTTCTCCTCTCTCTCACTCTCCGCTCTCTCTCTCTCTCTTCTTTCTCCTCTCTCTCTCCTCTCTCTCTCTCTCTTTTGTAGCTTTTGATTGGATAATTGATGTTGTCATGCAGGTCCTTCACAGACTCTGTAGAGCAGGGTCCCCTCTTAAGCCATTTATGGAATGGCCAATTCCGTTATGTTTGTTTTTACCTCTATGTTAGATGGCCAAGCATTGGGAACAAGATCCATCTTCTCAGTGTGCATCTCATACGCAAGCGCCTCATCGCACCGCGCGCGTGCGCACCAATGCACACACACACACACACAACACACACACAACACATCACACACACACACACACACACACACACACACACACACACCCACACATTCACTCACTGAAAAAAAGCAAATGCACGGCTTATTCAATGTACCCTCTGAATTAAAAGTTTGACTTTGACTTTGACTTTTGACTCATGCACGTAGCCATGCACACACAACGCACACCCACGTAGTGAGTGTGTGTCACATCAATTTTTCTTGGGCTATAATAGTATAGAGAAACGCATACAAATTGTGCAGAACGGTAGGCAATGCACACACACGTATGAGTGTGGTCACTGAACTTTGCTTCGTGCATAGAGTTTTAGAGAAACGCATACATATTGTGCGACGTACGCATGCACACACAGCTACACACACGTAATGATGTGGGGTCCACTGAACGTTTGCTCGTGCATAAGTTAAGAGAAACGCATACATATTGTGCAGACGTGCAGACACACGCGCGTCCATGAAGCGTTCATGCACGTGTAGACACATGCACAGCCCTGATATGGCTTTCCTGGTCGGTAAGGCTGCAGACAATACATGATTATGGAATGGAATGGTCACATGTGGGTACGTGAACGGCTTAACACCTCTCACACCATCCACACGCGCACACACACACAACACACACACACACTCACACACGCACGCACGCCACGCACGGCACGCACGCAACCGCACGCACGCACGCACGTGCACGCACGCACACACATACACACACACGCAACACACACGCACACATCACACAACGCACCACGCACAAGCACGCACTAACGCACGCAACGCACACACAATCAAACACACAGACACACGCACATACACGCAACAGACCAACGGGCGCACACACACACGCACACACACACGCACGCACACACACACGACAAAACTCCTCTCAAGTTGGAGGAGGGAGGTGAAGAGAAGGAGAGAGAGAGAGAGGAGATAGAGAGAAGAGAGAGAGAGAGAGAGAGAACATGAGAAGACGAGAGAGACAAAGAGAGACAGAGACAGAGAGAGAAGCAGAACAAACCATTTACAGTTACAACGATTTTTTAGGTTGGGGGGAAGGGGGGAGGGACGTTTACAAACTGCTTCTTGCGAAGCTTTTGGCGATCGTTTAACGTCTGGCGATGTCGGAACAACTTGGTGAAATTAATTTTTATAAACCACGACGCTGTAACTCGAGAATCTTAAAATATAAAATCGAAAAAGAAAAACCTCACTCACGTCACTCACTTCACTCATGCACCTTGGTCGGGACACCGTTGTGGGTTACCCGCACGGACCTGCAAGTGACCGCCACATTGTTTTCTGTCCTGGCTTGCTTTCAGGAGGTTTTGGGTACCAGTGAGGCCGGTTCCACCCTGATGTTGATAACCAGCTTTTGCGTGTGGTCGGCCCTGCCTCCCTGCTTCCTTCCACCATCCCTGCAGGACGGTCTTGACAGGCGTTATGCCTTGTTGTTGGCCAACCATTTCATTTCCTCCGTTTGAACCTGTATCTACAATGGTTCTTGTTGCCAGCCAAGTGCCTTCGATCTGCTGCCAGACGTAGATCATTGGTTTTACGGTCCTCTGTAGGTGATGTTCAGTGAGTCCGCCTGATGGCACATCAACTCAAAGGCTGAATGCGTACGTTCTAAATCGGCAGTAAGTGTCCCATGCATCCACAACTGTACAAGGCAATGATGTGACGAGAGCTTGTAGAGTCCTGACTTAAAGTGTGGGGTTCTGATGTGGTTTCTATCTCCATACATTCCGCCACTTAGTCAGTGGAGGAGAGTGCCACAAGCAAGTTCTGATCTCACCTCTTGTTGGCTCGAGCCTTCCTTTGGTGATACTGCTACCAAGTACTTGAAAGTTTTTCCACCTCCTCAAGTGTCTCGCCACTCATCTTCTTGATCTGGTGGAGTGGTCGGTGTGTGCTGTTCACTAGGATCTTGCTCTTTTCCGTGCTGAACTCCATACCGTGGCATTGGCGATGGTTTTTCCCAGTCTGGTGGTGAGATCCTTGAGTTCTTCTTCACGCGCCCATGAGAAATCAATATCGTCGCGAAACGAAGATGCAGACTGTCCACCCTCCTATTGTGATTGTGTCTTGAAGCCAAGGAGGGCCTCCTGCATGATGTTCTCCAGAACACGTTGAAAAAGAACGGTGGATAGCGGGCAGCCTTGTCGACTTTCTCCAACTGGAAGTCCGGAAGAACTCCCCGATTTCTCCACCCAATTGAAAGACAGCCCACTGGAAGCTGTTATACAGCGCCTGGATGACTTGAATCAGGTCCTCGTCGAAGCTATAGTCTCTCCATGACTTGGCCACAGAGCATCTTGGGCCCCACAACGCGGTCGAAGGCCTTCTTGAAGTCAATGAAGTTGCAGAGCTGTAGCAGATGTTGGAGATCATCTCTATGAGCATTCTGATGGTTGAAGATCTGCTCGACAGTGCTTTCGACCTGGTCTGAATCCTGCCTGTTCTTTCTGATAGAATTTCTTCGCTTGTGGTTTCAGTCTGTTCAAGGCACATGCCGTAGACATAACTTTGCTTGGATGCTTAGCAGACGTGATTGTTTTCTGTAATTTTGGCACTTCTTCAGGTCCTCCCTTCTTTGGAAGTGGAACTATGGATGGATTGGGTCCACTGTTTCAGTAGCACTCTTTTGCTGGTCCAGATGCGTTGCAGATGATTGTTAATCGTTGATCATCTCTGGCCCTCCTGTTTCTTATGAGCTCAGCCGGGATGTGTGTCCAATCCCTGGTGACCTTGCCTCCTTTCAGGATCTTACTGCTTTTCGTCTACCTCTTCCTCCACACCTGTGTGCTTTCAGGATCTGATGGTCTGGGATCTTGCTCGGAAGTTGTTCGGATCAGCCTTCAGCTTGTAGTTGTAACAGGACGCTGCAAATTCTGTCCACCCTTCATGATAGTGGCGCTCACTTAAAGAGAGAAAGACCCCGCTTTGCGTCTCAATAACGGAGTCTTTGGCTGCTGGGACTTGGTTAGTACTTGATGGACTGGTACGGCCTCTTTTGCAGTCTCCTTTCGGCCATTGCCTTCTCAACCTGGAGCATTGTTCTGACATCCATTCCCCATGCCTCAGTCATCTTCTTCTTAGTGACCTGTTACTGAATCATACTCATCGCGTCCGGTTCCTTCTGGGTTTTTGTTCTCTCTGGCTTTAGCTCCTACGTTGGTCCGCTACATGTCCAGGATATTAGTTGTAACTCCACTGTTGGTTCTTTTTCCTCTCTTTCCCAGGATCCCCCCCAGCGCTGTCTCTTGAATGGTCTTGCTGAAGCGTCCTCAGTGAGGTTTGTTGATGTCATCTTGGAGGAATTCAATGCATCAAATCTGCTCCCTATCTCAGCTTTAAAGATTTCAGCGACTTCGGGTCCTTCAGCTTTTTCCATTTGAACCGCCAACGGGGATTTTCTCTTCTGGTTCTTGTCTTCACTTGATCTGTAGGGTCATTATACCATGACGTGGTCACTCCAATATCAGCGCCAGGGATATTTCTGTCTGTGCGTTGTTGATGCTCGACTTAGAATCGTTGGGGGGCCAAGATGTAGTCAATCCTGGTTATGTGTCTTTCCATTTGGTGAGTGCCAATCGTCGTTCTTCTTGATGTCTTGTGGGGGTATAGGGTGTTGGCAACAGTAAGATTGTGGCTTGCTTGCGAATTACCAAAAGTCTGAGAACCCTATCATGTTTTCGTCCACGCCAAAACGCCTGCTTGCCCTGGCCATTGTCATAAGAAAAACAACCGCTTTATATATATACTATTATATATATATATATATAAATATATATATAAATATAGATTATATATATATATATAGATTAGAGATATATATATATACCGGTAGTGGGGAAAAAAAGCAACTGAAGCAGGCGAGTCATTTTGTTGGGTGGCTGTCCGTCCATACCGAAGTGATTGTGTGTGTGTGTTGTGTAGTATGTGTGATGTGTGTGATGTGTGAGTGTGTGTGTGAGTGTGTGTTTTGTTTGTGTGTGTGTATGTGTGTGTTGTATTTGTGTGTGTAGTGTTATGTGTAGTTGTGTGTGTGTTGTGTGTTTTATGTGTTGTTGTTGTGTGTGTGTTTGGTGTGTTTTTGGTGTGGTAGTATGTGGGGTTTGTGTGTGTATGTTGTGTGTGTGTGTGTAGGTGTGTGTGTTGTTGTTGGGGTTTTATTTTTTGTATGTTTTTTGGTGTGTGGTGTTTATTGTGTGTTTTTGTGAGTGTGGTGTGTATGTATGTTTGTGTGTTGTTTTGGTTTGAAACTTTCTCCAATTCCTTTGGAGGAAACTCGAAAATAAAGGTGTCGTGTGGGTAGACGTATGTATAACGTTTGCATCACACAGTTAAAAAAAAATACCGTCTTGCTTTTTTAAAAAAAAATCTTTTTTTTTTTCTTTTTTTTGAAAATAGGCAAGGATGTGTGGGTGGTAGGGGGGTGTAGTTTTCCCAGGGGTTTTGGTTTTGTGATTGGAAAAGGGATGGGGGTCATTGCCAGGTGGTTCACCTGTGGTGTGTTGTGTGTGTTGGGGGGTGTTGGTGGTGTGTGTTTTTTTGGGGGTGAGATAGGGGTGTGTGTGGTGTGTTTGGGGGGGGTGGGTATTTTGGGTGGTTGGGGGGGGAGAAGTGTGTGTGTGGTTTTTTTTGGGGTGAGGAGTGTGTGTGGGTTTTTGTTGGGGGGGGGGGTAGTGTGTGTGTGTGTTTGGGGGTAGAGTTGTGTGTGTGTTGTGTGTGTGTTTTTGGGGTGTGTGGTGTTTGTGTGTGTGTGTGTTGGGGTTGGGGGTGAGAGTATGTGTGTGTGTTTGTGTGGTTGGGGGTGGAGTAGTGTGTGTGTGTTTGTTTGTGTTGGGGGTGGGGTAGGTTTTTGTGGGGTTTGTGTGTGTTGGGGGTGAGGTAGTGTGTGTGTGTGTTGGGGGTTTGGGGGGTGGGGGGGGGGGGGGGGGGTTTTGGTGGGGGGGGGTGGGGGGGGGGGTTTGGGGGGAGGGTAAGGGGTTTGGGGGGGGAGTGTTGGTTGGGGTTAGGTGTGTGTGGTGTGTGTTGGGGGGGAGAGTTTTTTGTGTGTGTTGTGTTTGGGGTGGGGTTTGTGGTTGTTGGGGGGTGAGGGTATGTGTGTTGGGGGTGAGGTAGGGGTTTTTGTGGGTTGTGTTGGGGGTGAGAGTTGGGGTGTGTGTGTGTGTTGGGGGGTTTGGGTGGTGTTGGGGTGTTGGTGTGGGTTTTTGTTTTGTGTTGGGGGTGAAGTAGGGGGTTGTTGGGGGGGGAGAGTGTTTTGGGGGTGGGTGGTTGGGGGGAGGTTGTGTGTGGTTTGTTTGGGGTGAGGTAGGTGTGTGTGTTTTTGTGGGGTGTGTGTGTGTGTTGGGGGTGGGGTAGTGGGTGTTTTTTGGGGGTGGATTTTGTGTGTTGTGTTTTGGGGGTGGGGGAGGTTTTTGTGTGTGTGTTGGGGGGGGTAGTGTGGTGTTTTAGGGGGGGGGGGGTTGTGTGTGTTTGTTGGGGGGTGGGGTGTGTGTGTGTGTGTGGGGGGGGGAAGTTGGTGTGTTTTGGGGGGGTTGTGTGTGTGTGTTGGGGGTGAGAGTAGTGTGTGTGTGGTTGTGTATTGGGGTGAGAGTAGTGTGTGTGTGTGTTGGGGGTGAGTGTAGTTGTGTGTTGTGTGTGTGTGTGGTGTGTGTTGGGGTGAGAGTAGTGTGTGTGTGTTTGTGTGTGTTGGGGGTGAGAGTAGTGTGGTGTCGTTTGTGTGTGTTGGGGGGTGGGTTATGAGGGTAGTGTGTGATGTATGTGAGAGAGGAGAATAAATGTTGGGGTATCTGTCTGTCTGTGCCTGTCTGTCTGTGTTATTGTTTTTATGTGTATTAAGGGTCCACACACGTACTCGCATAAAATAAGCACATGCTTAAACAGAACTCTCAACTTCTTCATTCATGAGGCTTCTGTTGTGGATTGAGCAATTGATACTTTCAGCGCGCTGCGCGCGCACACCACACACACACAAAACCACACACACACACACACACAAACACACACACACACACACGCACGCACAACACAGAAACCAGTTTTGTTTCTTGTGTCAAATAAGTCTTACTGACTTAAATTGGCAATAAAAGATTCTGATATCTGAATCTCTCTTCTTCTCTCTCTATCTCTATCACACAACCACACACACACACACACACACACACACACACACACCCACACACACACACACACACAACCACACCACCGCACGCACGCAACAAACAGAGAGCCAGTTTTGTTGTTGTGTCAAATGTTACTTGACTAAATGAAATAATTATTCTGAATCTGAGATGAATCTGAATCAACTCTCTCTCTTTCCTCTCTCTCTCTCTCTCTCTCTCTCTCTCTCTCTCTCTCTCTCTCCTCTCTCTCTCACACACCACACAGAGAGAGAGAAAGAGGAGAGAGATGAGAGAGAGAGGAGAGAGAGTGAGAGAGAGAGGAGAGAGAAAAGAGAGGAGGAGTTTTTTGCCTTACCAAAAAGAAACAAGTAAAACGATGCATTTCACATTTGACACCACCATTCATCATGTAATGAAACCGTCAGTGGGTTCAGGATCGGTTTCGTTTGTTTGTTTTAGGTTTTTTGGGGGGATGGGGGTCATTTTTGCGAGTGAAATTGGTTGGTTGGATTATCTTTTTGCCTCCTCCCCTCCCCCCCCCCAATCTTTTTTTTTCCCCTCAGAGAAAGATGTAGGTGTCTCTAAAGAGTGAAATGTGCATGAGCAAAATTCTTATATCTCCTTGTCAATCAGTAGAGGTGGGAACTACTTTGAACTCACACACACACTGTCGCTCTCGCGCGCGCACGTACGCGCACACACTCGCACCACGCGTGCACGCGCGCGCGCACCACACAACCCCAATTTTTTCTCATATTTACACACATCACACACACAACACACACACTACACACACATACAATAACACCCCCAACATACACACACATACACACACACACAACTGTTCTGATATCACTTTTCGGTGGAAGGACGTTAAACTGAAGAAACTAACCCCACTCCCCACCCCACACAACACCCACACACACACACACACACACACCACACACACACACACCCACACCCACACAAAACACACTACAAAAACCCACACAACACACAACACACACACACCCCCCCCCACAAAACGTGGCACGCGGCACACACTGGTTTCGCGTGCGTTCGGGCGCACGCGAGTGTACCTTCCCCGGGGAAAGAAAGAAAAAAGTCGGCATTTTTTTGTTTTTTGCAAAATCTTTCATCAAGCGAAAAACCAACCTGCTGTTTTTTTTTGTGTGTGTGTGGTGTGTGTGTGTGTGTGTTTTGTGTGTGTGTGTGTGTGTATTTGTGTTGTGTGTGTTCGTGTGTTGTGTATGTGTGTGTCAAAGTCAAAGTCAAACTTTTATTTCAAGTTGGTACATTGATAAGCAAAACATTTGCTCTCTGTGTGTGTAGGGGTGGGGGTGGGGGAGAAGTAATAAGAGAGAGAGAATGAGTGAGTGTGTGTGTGTCTCTGTGTGTGAGTGAATGTGTGTACGTGATTGAGTTATTATATGTGTGCGTGCGTGCATGTGTGTGCGTGCGCGCACGCGGCGCGATGTGTCTGTGTGTGTGTGTGTGTGAGGCAGAGAGAGAGAGAGAGAGAGAGAGAGAGAGAGAGGAGAGAGAGAGATTGGAAGAGGAGAGAGAGAGAGAGGAGAGAGAGAGAAAGAGTCACAGGGAGAGTATGCACACACACACACATTTTGTGTCTGTGCGTGTGTGGAGCCGGGTAATATTATCCATCTTTCCCGGGGGATATCGAAGCATGGGGGTGTTTGCATGCCGAAGACTGGCATCTCCAGGGGACAGAAAGTGGAGCCGATTGGCTGCCCGTGCCTGGTGGTGTTGCCTGTAACCCTCCTGCTGTGTTGTTGGGTAAAGAGATAGCGAATCAACCATACTAACAAAACTGGAAACCCTAACGAGTTGGTGTCTTTTCCAGTTTGTGTGTATGTCTGTCTGTATGCCGGTATGTCTGTCCGTCCACTGGTCTGTTTGGTTTATCAACCAAGTCTTATAAATAGTCTGAGCTAACTTGTCTGTTCATCCGAATGTCTGTCTGTATGCTTGTCCGTCCGTCCACCGGTCTGTCTGTTTGGTTTATCAACCAAGTCTTATTAAAAAATAAAGCTAACTTGTTTGTTCATCCGAATGTCTGTCTGTATGCCTGTCTGTCCGTCCACCGGTCTGTCTGTTTGGTGTATCAACCAAGTCTTAATAAAATCTGAGCTAACTTGTCTGTTGAATCATCCACACTGAAACACTCTTGGCTGTTGTTGCTGTTGTTGCTGTTGTTGCTGTTGCTGCTGTTTCTGCTGTTGCTGCTGCTGCTGCTGTTGTTCCTTTTCGTTGGGTGGTTTTGCTGCCTCGTCTTCTGACGTTCCTGTGCTGCTGTCACCATGCCGCTCATACCATCTTACCACCGCAGGCTCATCGTCTCGATATCTTAAGCCAGAAGTGCATCTGAAGCCATCGGTGCTAGGCAGCTGTGAGACCACCAGCCGGAGGAACCCCGCACTGCTTCTGGGTCACTTTGGTGGTGTTTGTTGTGATGTAACATAGTTTGCAGGATGCCACCTACTTAGAATTTTATTGATGACTGTAGTACTTTAACTTAATTAAGGCACAGAGCAGACAGAGTGAGACATGACACCCACTGGGTATGGGGGGTGGGTTGTGGCTGGTCTAATATCTCAACTTGTGAAAAAGACGTTAAATGAATTTGAACCTGAGAGTGTCGTCTTATATCACAACTTGTGAAAAAGATGTTAAATGAATGATTTTTTATATTGAAGATAATGGAATAAGCACTTATGCGCTTTTTTACATCCAGTCCCCCTGTGTATGCGGTTTTATAAATTCTGTCATCTGTTCCCACCGACACACAATGGCCTTCTCTTACGAAAAGCGGAACAGGATTTAACGTGTGCGCAAGATGTTCTGCGTGCGTTCGCACACGGGGCCTCGGTTTATAGTCCCATCCGAAAGACTTTTGGGGAGAGTGGAACCCACACGG
>CM054146.1:52095257-52102757 GCA_028751875.1 Rapana venosa
GGAGGGCATGGGATCAGAGTGTTTGCTTGCCTCTGTACAGCTGTTGTCTTTAATGCTGGATTAGCCCATTTGGCTGTGTGTGTGGGTTTGTTTTGTGTGTGTGGGGTCTTTTTTTGTTTGGGGAGAGGGGGGGGGGAGGGGGGGGGGGGAGAGGGAGGGGAGGGTGTCTTTTGGAAATGCTTCCTGTATTTGTTGTTGTACTTTGGTAATGGTGGTGAGCGGTGGTGGTGGTAATGTGTGTGTGTGGATGAGTGAGTGAGTGAGTGGGTGGGTGGAAATATGTGTGTATGGGGGGTGGGGGGGGGGGGCGGGGTGTTGGTGTCAGTGGTGGTGGTAGTGGTGTGTGTGTGTGTGTAGAGAGAGAGAGAGAGAGAGAGAGAGAGAGAGAGAGAGAGAGAGAGAGAGAGAGTGGAGTGTGTGTGTGTGTATGTGTGAGTGAGGTAACAGTGCCGTTTTCTTGGAAATCACTTCCTGAATGAAAGCCACATTTTGCTGCTGATGAAGTGTCTTTCTGTACGTCCATCCTACCATCTACCATACGTTCAGAAGCGAAGACCTCCAAAAGCTGTGACGGTACAAGGGAAGGAGTGTTCTATGTCTGAAAACAGAATCGTCCCATCAGCAGTGATGTTTATCTAGTGATAGCTGTGTGCGAGTAATAGTCGATACTCTTTTTTTCAATTGTAACATTGCTGAGATATTTTTGATATTGAAGCTCACAACTCTCCCACTTAAAAAAGAGCAAAAAACATTTCCCTCTTCTAAAGCATGAAGTTATTAATGGAAGGTAATAAAAAAAAAACAACCTAGTCATGGAGAAGTAACTCCTTTTTAAATGTGAGGTATAACAAGAAAATGACCTACATATGGCGGCTGCTTCCCCCTTCCAAACCAACAAACAACTACCACAAACAAAACTCCATCAAACAAAACACCCCCACCCCAAACAAAAAAATCCAAAAAAAAGCAGAATACGAATTATTATGGGCACTAAGTAGAACACTCAAAAAAAAAAAAATAGAGAGAGAAAAGAAAGAAAGAAAGAAAGCTCTGCACTTTACGAAATGGCATAAAGAGAGGAAATTACAAATGTATTATCTGGTAGCATTGCCTCTGCTCTGTCTCTTGTCTTCATCTGTCTGTCTGTCTGTCTGTCTGTCTGCCTGTTTGTCTCTCTGTCTGTCTCTGTTTGTCTGTCTCTCTGTGTCTCTGTCTCTGGGTCAGAGCCCGCGAGCCACAAAAGGTTGACATAACCGTGATCTCCATTCTCTAGTGACCCAGTAACAAAAGGCAGAGTGATTTGCCAAACTGGCTTACATCGTTGAGACAGAACCAGAACCAGTAATCATGCCTCTTTTGCTGTTGATGCTATTGTTGCCCTCTTTGTGTGTGTGTATGTGTGTGGGTGTGTGATGTGTGTAGGGAGAGGAGAGAGAGAGAGAGAAGAGAGAGAGAGAGAGAGAGAGAGAGAGAGAGAGAGAGAGAGAGAGGAGAGATCAGACCCAGTAGCCTGGAGACCTACAATTTTGGATGTGATAGGGGCGAGTCTGGTGATCACAGCCTGCTTGTCTGTGTGGACGTTCAGAGTCATGCCTTTTATCCTGTCTTCTGCGATTCTGTTCCCCAAGAGTGGTGTACGTTTCTGTTTGTCCATCTGTCTATCTGATAGTGTGTCTGTCTGTCTGTGTCTGTCTGGTAGTGGTAGCCTGGAGACCTGTGGTAAAGGGTGTGATGGGAGAGAGTCTGGTGATGGCAGTGTCCTTGTCTCTGTGGTACATTCTGGCCCATGTCTTTTTATTCTGTCTTCAGGGATTCTTCGCCCAAGAGTGCAATCTGTATTTTGTTTGTGTGGTTGTGTGTATGGTTGTCTGTTGGTCTGTCTGTCTGGTAGCCTGGAAGACGTGCAGTGTAGGGAGTGGTGTTGAGAGAGTCTGGTGATGACAGCCTGCTTCTCTCTCTGTGGACGTGTAGGTCCATGTCTTTTCTTCTGTCATCTGGGAATTTTTTTTGCCAACTTCCAAAAATGTTATTTATTTATTTCTTTGTTTATGTGTCTGTGTGGTTGTCTGTTGGTCTGTCTGTTCGGCAGCCTGGAAACCTACAATTTTGGGTGTGATGTGAGAGAGTTCTGGTGATGACAGCCTGCTTCACTCTGCAGACGTGTCCTCGATCCTGTATTCTGGGATAGTTTTGTCCAAGAGTGCTATAAATTATGTATTTGTTTGTCTGTATCTGTCTGTATGTCTGTCTGGTAGGCTGGATGGGAGAGAGTCTGGTGGTCACAGCGTCCTTCTGTCTGTGGCACGTTCAGGTCCAAAGCCTTTTATCCTGTCCTCTGGAGTTCTGTGCCCAAGAGTGCTATATGTAGTATATGTTTGTTTGTCTGGCTGTGTGTTTATGGGTTGGTCTGTGTGTCTGTCAGTGCAGTAGCCTGGAAACCTGCAGTGTAGGGTGTAGTGTGAAACTCTGGTGATGACGGCCTTGCTTCTCTCTGAGGACTCGTCTTTTAGCCTGTCTTCTGGGATTCTTTGTTCGAGAGGGCAAGCTGTGTGTGTTGTTTGTTAGGCTGTTGGTGTGTCCGTATGCAGTATGTCAAACTGTTGGTGTGTCTGTATGCAGTATTCCTGTCTGTTGGTGTGTATGTATGCAGTATGTCTGTCTGTTGGTGTGTCTGTATGGAGTATGTCAGACTGTTGGTGTGTCTGTATGCAGTATGACTGTCTGTTGGTGTGTCTGTATGCAGTATGTCTTTCTGCTGGACTGTCTGTATGCAGTATCCCCGATGTGTTGGTGTGTCTGTATGCAGTATGTCTGTCTGTTGGTGTGTCTGTATGCAGTATGTCTGTCTGTTGGACTGTCTGTATGCAGTATGTCAGACTGTTGGTGTGTCTATATGTAGTATGTCTGTCTGTTGATGTGTCTGTATGCAGTTTGTTTGTCTGTTGGACTGTCTGTATGCAGTATGCCTGACGTGTTGGTGTGTCTGTATGCAGTATGTCTGTTGATGTGTCTATATGCAGTATGTCTGTCTGTTGGTGTGTCTGTATGCAGTATGTCAGACTGTTGGTGTGTGTGTGTATGCAGTATGTGTGTCTGTTGGTGTGTGTGTATGCAATAATCTGTCTTGTTGGTGAGTGTGTGTATGCAATACGTCTGTCTTGTTGGTGAGTGTGTGTATGCCGTATGTCTGTCTGTTGGTGTGTCTGTATACAGTATGTTGTCTGTTGGCGTGTCTGTATGCAGTATGTCTGTTGATGTGTCTATATGCAGTATGTCTGTTGGTGTGTCTGTACGCAGTATGTCTATCTTGTTGGTGTGTGTATGCAGTATGTGTGTCTTGTTGGTGAGTGTGTGTATGCAATACGTCTGTCTTGTTGGTGTGTTGTGTGTGTGTTGGTGTGTGTGTGTGTGTGTATGCAATAAATCTGTCTTGTTGGTGAGTGCGTGTATGCAATAAACCTGTCTTGTTGGTGAGTGTGTGTATGCAATAAGTCTGTCTTGTTGTGTGTGTGTATATTATACAGTATTCGTGTCTGTTGGTGTGTCTTGTCTGTTGTTCTGTCCGTTCTGTTGAATCAGACCGTGGGGGTGCATTGCGGACACAAAACGGATCGATCCCTCTGTGCTGTGTTTGTTATTCATTCGCGGCCCCTATGCCTGATGGATATGATGGACAAAGAAGGATGTTGCGCGGTTCCCCATGTTGGTTTTCTGTGTCGGTACTCATCTCTTGTCTCTGTGTTGATATGAGAGCCACAAGTCCAGTGCACGTACCAACCCTATCCATTTCTTTCCTGTTACTATAGTAGATTACGGCGTTGTCGGTGGGTGGGGAAGAGACCCACGGGGTCTTTCGGTATCTATAGCATCCCGCCACTGTCTGGAAGTCTGTGGTTAGATACTTTCTGCCTTTTTTTTTGGTCAATGTCTTTCGATCTTTTCCCGTATTTTTCTGTCTTCTCTTTTTAGGGTTGTTTTTTTTTTGCCTTCCCAGAAGTGCATTCTTTGGTCTATGTTTTGGTTTGAAGAAAGTCTGGCACGTTTTCATTCGTAGTATGTGATGTGATATTTTGTTTAGACTTGTTGTTGTTGTTGTTTGTTCTGGCGACCTTGTAAGTGAAATTGTAGACTCTGGGATGGGTATAGGTTGTGGCATGTCTGTTTTATAGTGTTGTTTTCCCATGTGGCGTTACGCGCGCATGCACACACACACACATACACGCGCGCGCGCGCGCACTCACACACACACACACACACGCATATATAATATATATTTTAATATATATTATATATATATAATTATATTATATATATAGAGAGAGAGAGAGAGAGAGAGAGAGAGAGAGAGAGAGAGAGAGAGAGAGTTGAAGGGATTAGTTCGAACCCTATTACTTTTGTCTAGTTCATACTCGAGGGCAAAGCTCGTCTGTTCATGTGAGTTTTGATGTTGAGGGGAGGTGCCTGAGATGGAGCACACAGAAACAAATAGCAGGAGGTAAAACAGGGAATCCCTAGCACAGAATTTCCAGACGGTGGGGATGCTATTTATATTGACAGATCCCAGCATCCCCGCGGGGGAAGTGAAAGGGCGTGATTTAAATGAATGCACTTTCTTCGCTTAGTATTATTATTATTTTTGTTGTTGTCTGTCTTTCTGTCTCTGTGTCTGTTTCGTTTTCTTCCTTCGTCTCGTTCACAGCAGAGCTCCAGTGTCTGTATTGATTTTCATGTTGCGGTGCTATATAACGAAGTTGCTTGTGAATCGGAAAGCGTATGGTTTAGCATGATCCAATTTTCTCTTTCTCTTGTCTGCCTTCAACTCGCTCTATATGTCTGTCTGTCTGTCCGTCTGCCTGCCTGCCTGATGCAATAATAATAACAAAAAATTCCATATATCATTATTATTGTTATGCCTCTCTGTCAGTCTGCTTTTTATTCATTTATTATTTTGTTCTAAGTTCCTTAGCTAAAGCTCCGAGGTTCACTCCGATGGTGAGATTTTGTGTATGCTGTCGTTTGCCCACCATTAAGGTAACCGCATTCCGACTTCGGAGATGATGTCTAAACACGACCCCAGTGAGCATGCCTTGGGTTTTTTGGTTGTTTTTGTGTGTGTGTGTGTGGAAATGTTGTTATCTGTTTCTACCAACACGCAATAAATACTCTTCCAAAAAGCGGAACGGGTTTTAACGTGATGTTCTGCATACGTTTGTACACGATGTATCGGTTTATAGTCTCCCCCGAAGGACTGGAGTGGAGTCGGTACTGATGATTATTAACTCCGAAGGGGAACCCCCCCCCCAAAAAAAAAAAAAAAAAAAAAAATTCCCTCGAGCGGGCATCTAGTCTCGTTGGTGGCTGGAACCCGGGTTGTCAATTCGCGAACTCAGTGCTGCAACTAACCCCTCCGCCCCCTCTGTGTCTGAATTGATTGAATCTTTCCTAGTCAAAAGCAGATCTCAAGTAAAAACACTATTGATTCTTTCTTCTTCGTCGTAGTCATCGTCGAACGCTGAGATAGCAACTTTGAATCTTACTATGTAGGGTGATACACTATATCTTCTTCGTCGTCGTCAAACGCTCAGACAGCAACTATTGTTGTTCGTTATATGAGCGAAAATGCGTCACGCTGCCGTTAAGCGCCTGACAAGCATCCGACTTCGTCATAAGAGAGAATTGTTATCTTTTAAGGCTTTCTGAGTTTTTAAAAAAAAAAGGCAGGAGAATGGACCAAGAAGGCAGAAAATAGACAAGGAGGAGGTGACAGGAAGAAAAGGAACAAGGCAGAAACAAAGAGAGTGATAGAGGAAAGGACATTCCTAGCACGGAATTTCAAGAAGGTGGGGATGCTAGTTATAGTGGCAGACGCCCGGCAACCCCACGGGGATGTGTCATATTATAATAATTATGACATTTGGCCCAGGCCAAAATCTCTGTCAGTTGTTGATGTAAGCAAAGTAGCCTACATCTACATTGTAATGTTATGATTTGGAATGTTATGTTGAGATTGTCTTCAGCCATGACAAGCTCTTAGCATGACAATCTGTACCCTTCATTTTTAAAAGAGAACAAACTCCTCTCTGAAGTCGGAATATGGTTGCCTATAATTATGTTTGGCATTCTTGAAATGACCACTGTGTGCTTATATTGCGAGGTGATTCCCACTTGGGGTGAGTAAGTGCATGATATTCTGGGCGACCCCCACAGGGTGTTAAGCCTGGAAACGCCCAACAAACAACATCATTATGGCGTTATATCTGAATGGCTAAAAATGTGATATACTCGACTCAATATTTTATATTATGGCGTTATATGGGAATGGGTAAAGATGTGATATACTCGACTCAATATTTTATATTATGGCGTTATATGGGAATGGGTAAAGATGTGATATACTCGACTCAATATTTTATATTATGGCGTTGTGTGTTAATTGCTCAGGATGTGAATTGATAAGGATATGATATACTTGACTCAATATTTTATATCATGGCGTTATGTGTGAATGTGTAAGGATATGATTATACTTGACAATAGTTTTCTTTTTTGTCTTGTCTCTATGTGTTTTTCTGTGATCTGTTTATCCCCCTCCCCCCACTCCCTCCCTCCCCTCCCCCCCCTCTCTCTCTCTTTCTCTCTCTGTCTCTCTCTCTCTTGTCTTTTGGGAACAGATTTCGTGGGCAGATATTGATTCTGTCATGTTGCATGTATATTATGATATACCGAAGTTTTCTGTGAATGGGTGTCCTATGATTCTCGTGTCCTAACTTTGTATTGTATATATTATTCACTGTATACCATTTTCAGTCACGGCATGTCTGTCTGTAGCTTTTCCTGGGAAGAGCGTGTCGCCACAAGAACAGCGCCACTCACTTTTTAAAAACTTTTCCCCTGTCTCTGTGTATATTTGTCAATGAGAGTTTTTCTTTTCTACGTTATTTTGCCAGGGACAACTCTCTTGTTGTTTGGGATTCTTAGAAGTTCTCTAAATTTATGCTGAACATGGGATCCAGGTTTATTTTCTCATCCGAAAGATTATAGCACCCTGACAACCACTCATAGTCTTGCGGATGGATGGAAAATTTCAAGTTCGAATGTGGACTAGAACCGCGACTTCTTACGGTTTAGGCAAGTGCCTTACCTCTAGACCACCATTCCTAGTTATGAATTACTTGTTTTCACTATTTTCTGTTTATCTCTCTTCGTCCATTATCTGTCTGTCTGCCTGCCTGCCTGCTTGCATGCCTGTCTCTCTGCCTGCCTGTCTGCCTGTCTCTCTGCCTGTCTCTCTGCCTGCCTGTCTGTCTGCTTGCCTGTCCGTCTCGTTTTCTCCGCGTCGTAGTCAAAACCAGTACTGGGATGCTGATCGATTCGTGCATGTTACGTTACTTCTGTACTGTATTGATAACGAAGTTGCCCTTGAATGGGGGTGTTGCTGAATGGGAGAAGGGGTATTGGGCTAGCTAGGTGACTCAGCTCAAGCTTCTTCTCTCTCTTTTC
>CM054146.1:52112757-52165257 GCA_028751875.1 Rapana venosa
ATGTCTGTGTGTGTTTGTGTGTGTGTGTGAATGAAGTGTGTGAGTGTGTGTGTGGTGTGTGAGTATGTGTGTGTGAATGTGTGTGTTTTGGTGAATGAAGTGTGTGTGTGTGAATGAAGTGTGTGATGAGAATATTGACTTTTTTGATGGGTATTTTTGTTTGTTTTTTCTTCTAGTGACTGCCTGAATTATTAATTTTTTAGCATGCATGTGCCATATTAATATGTATGCGGGAGATTAGTTTTCATTTTATTTCTCCTCTTTCTTATTTTGCTTTATTTCAGTTTATCTGATTTGATTCTATTCTACTCTGTCTTATCACATTCTGTTTCTTTATATATATATATATTTTTTAACAAACTACTCATGTTGTTATTTATTGGTCTTGGTTATGTACTCTTCCCCCTTTTCCTTCTTCTTTGGTTTGTTTGTCTGTCTGTCTGTCTGTCTTGTGATGGAAAGTGGCAGTGTCATAATTGAGTAGAAGATCGTATTTGCAGAGTGAGTACTAGCTTTTAAACTCTCTTTTTTTTTTACTAGTCAGAATTGATTAATTGCTGGATTAATTGATTAATTGCTTGCTTGCTTGCTTGATTGATTGACTGCCTTCACTTAAGTGGCATTGCAGTTGTGCTCCTTCCAAGGATTTGCATATTCTAATCTTAAGAGTACATACGTGCTTCTCTCTCTCTCTCTCTCTCTCTCTCTCTCTCTCTCTCTCTCTCTCTCTCTCTCTCTCTCTCTCTCTCTCTCTCTCTCTCTCTCACTCTCTGTCTGTCTGTCTGTCTGAGTGTGTAAGTGTGAGTGTGCGAGCGTGTGTGTGTTTGTGTGTGTGCGCGCGCGCGTGAGTGCGTGCTTTCACACACTCACGCGCGCGCGCATGTGTATCCATGCGCGTGCGTGCGTGTGTGTTTTTGTGTGTTCTGTTTTGTTTGGTTTGTTTTGTTTCTGTTTCATTTTATTTTCTTTTTTTTGTTGGAATGGGATCATATGCAGTAAAATAACTGAATGAACAAATAAAAATCAAGATGTTGAAACTATAGATGAGTAATGAGAAAGAAGAAAAGAGCTGAGAGCAATGGTAAAAGCTGTATTGTTTATCGCTGTACATAGATAAGTAATGAGAAAGAAGAAAAGAGCTGAGAGCAGTGGTAAAAGCTGTATTATTTATCGCTGTACATAGATGAGTAATGAGAAAGAAGAAAAGAGCTGAGAGCAATGGTAAAAGCTGTATTGCTTATCGCTGTACATGGATGAGTACTGAGAAAGAAGAAAAGAGCTGTGAGGAATGGTAAAAGCTGTATTATTTATCCCTGTACATGGATGAGTAATGAGAAAGAAGAAAAGAGCTGAGAGCAGTGGTAAAAGCTGTATTATTTATCGCTGTACATGGATGAGTACTGAGAAAGAAGAAAAGAGCTTAGAGCAATGGTAAAAGCTGTATTATTTATCGCTGTACATAGATGAGTAATGAGAAAGAAGAAAAGAGCTGAGAGCAATGGTAAAAGCTGTATTGCTTATCGCTGTACATGGATGAGTACTGAGAAAGAAGAAAAGAGCTGAGAGCAATGGTAAAAGCTGTATTGTTTATCGCTGTACATGGATGAGTACTGAGAAAGAAGAAAAGAGCTGTGAGGAATGGTAAAAGCTGTATTATTTATCCCTGTACATGGATGAGTAATGAGAAAGAAGAAAAGAGCTGAGAGCAGTGGTAAAAGCTGTATTATTTATCGCTGTACATGGATGAGTACTGAGAAAGAAGAAAAGAGCTTAGAGCAATGGTAAAAGCTGTATTATTTATCGCTGTACATAGATGAGTAATGAGAAAGAAGAAAAGAGCTGAGAGCAATGGTAAAAGCTGTATTGCTTATCGCTGTACATGGATGAGTACTGAGAAAGAAGAAAAGAGCTTAGAGCAATGGTAAAAGCTGTATTATTTATCGCTGTACATAGATGAGTAATGAGAAAGAAGAAAAGAGCTGAGAGCAATGGTAAAAGCTGTATTGCTTATCGCTGTACATGGATGAGTAATGAGAAAGAAGAAAAGAGCTGAGAGCAGTGGTAAAAGCTGTATTGCTTATCGCTGCACGTGCAGGAGGAGCAGAACGCGCAGTCGTCGGCAAACTATGACGTGGAGCTGTTGCACCCTGCAGCCGTTCACAGCGACATGATCAGGCAGCATCAAGGTAGCGTGTCCTTGGTCTGCTGGAAGGGGAGGGGGGGGGGGGGGGGGGGGGGGGGGGAGGGGAGGGGGGAGAGAGAGAGAGAGGGTGTGTGTGACAGTGTGTGTGTGTGAGAATGAGTGAGTGAGTGTGTGTGTGTGACAGTGTGTGTGTGTGTGCGCGCGCGTGTGTGTGTGTGTGTGTGTGTGTTAGTGAGTGAATGTGACAGTGTGTGTGTGTATGTGTTGTAGTGTGTGTGTGTGTGTGTGTGTGTGTGTGTGATAATGTGTGTGTGTGTGGTATTGTATAGCACTTTGAGTCACGGCAGACGTCACTGTGGGAAGCTTACGCTGCTCTCCCTGGAGAAATCGTGGCACCACGAGTGGGGTGCATCTCTTTGGTTCTGTAAAGGGTAGAAAAGACATCTGTATGGATCATTACTTTATCACTGACTTTCGATTTGATGAAATTGTAAATATCGTCAACGTTTTGTTCTTTTTTTCTTTTTTCTTTTTTACAACCTATTGCCTGCAATGTTCTGTTCAAGCTGTTTAAAAATGCAGTGATTTTTATTTTGAAGAAAGGGGGTGAGAGAGAGCCGTGTGGTTAGAGCGTTGCATTCGTGACCTGACGTTCCAGGATCACTCCACCACTGAGATGAAGGCTTTTTTTTTTTTTTAACCCCCTGGAGTTTTATTTTATTTTTATTTAATTCTTTTATATCGAGGATAATGGAATAAGCACTTATGTGCTTTTTTACATCCAGTCCCCGTCTATATGCGGTTTTTTAAATTTGTCATCTTTTCCCACAGATGAGTTAACTTCTGTATTGACTTCACTGCCCTGAAAGTCCTCCGGATGAGGGTATATATATACACACACTCTAAAGTTCCGTGTGTGAACGCATGCAGAACATCTTGTGCACATGTTAAAAACCTGTTCTGACTTTCGGAAGAGTGGGCCATTTTGTGCCAGTAGGAACAGAGGACATTAGTTTTTTTTTTTTTTTAAGCTGCATGCACACAGATGTTTGTGTTTAGGCACCATCCTGAAATCAGATTGTGGCTATCTTAAGTAAGTGTGTGTGTGTGTGTGTGTGTGTGTGTGTGTGTGTGTGTGTGTGTGTGTTGGGGGAGGTGGAGGGGGGGAGGTGGGAACAGTTGCATACACAGAAATCTCCCCATTGGTAAACCTCAGAAGTCTAACCAAGGAACAACAACGACAACAACAAATTTTAATTCTTCAATGTCTGCTAAGCAATTTTTGTTCATACCATGAATCTCATCACCAGCTTTTTTCCTTTTCTATTTTTAACCTGTTGCCTACGAAGTCTTCAGTGAGTGGACGTATTCAAATGTACTGATTGATGCGCTGATGTTTAAAGCCAAACACTCCACAGAGCAAGCGGAGGCCACCGTGGCGGTGCCGTCCAAAGAGGGCCTGCCCCCAACCATCACGCTCAAGTGGTGCACGCCAAAGTCTAACGTCGTGGGTGAGTTGTGCCGGGTCGTGTCGCGTGGAACGATTGCGTGCTGTAGCTGAGTGGTTAAGGCTGACTTCAAGTCCTTTAGTTAGGTCCTTGATGTTGTGGGTTTGAAGTATTGGCAGCGGTATCTAGTGAGTTACAGGTGAGACTGACTTCAAGTCCTTTAGTTAGGTCCATGATGTTATGGGTTTGAAGTGTTGGGCAGCGGGATTGATTAAGTTGTTTTGTTTTTTTTTCCCCTTTTTTTTTTTTAAATTTGGGGAGGGGGTTTTTCAGGGGGTTTTAAATGGGATTTTTTATTTTTTTTGGGGGGGGTTTTTAGGGTTTGGGGTTTGGGGGTTGGGCGGGGTTTCAGGATTAAGGGGTTGGGCTTTTTTTTTTTTTGTTATTTTTTTTTTTTTTGGGTGCCAGTGTTTTTTTCCCTTGGTTTGTTTTTTTGGGGTTTTTCTTGAGTTTTTTTGTTTTGTTAGGGGGGTGGGGTTAGGGCGGGTTCGTGGTTGCCCCCCCTTTTTTTCCCCCCCTTTTTTGGGGTTTGGGGTTTTTGGGATTGGGGGGCAGTTGTTTTTTTTTTGGAAAAGGGGGGGCCCCCCGGAAGTGTTTCTTGGGGGGGGGGAGGGGTTTTTTTTTGTTTGTTTTTGGGGGTGAAAGGGTTGTTTTGGGTTGTTTCAGGGTTTTGGTTCCTGGTTTTAAAAAAAGGGGCCATTTTTATTCTTTGGGGGGTTTCATTTGTTTTGAATTAAAAAAGTTTTTTTTTTTAAATTTGCTGGGTTTTATTGGGGTTTTTTTAAAATTTTGTTATTTTCCTGTGTTTTTTAAAAATTTTTCCCAGGGGTTTTTTTTTGGGGGGGTGGGGTTTATCGTGGGGCCAAATTTTCTTTTTAAAATTTTCCGGGGGTTGTATGTTTGGGTTTAAACTTTTTTATTTTTTTTTTTGAAGTTTTTGGGTTTTGGGTCATTTTGGGAGTTTGTTTTAATTTGTGTTAGGGTTTGATTTGGGGGGTTTGGGTTTGGGGGTGTTTGTTTTTTTTGTCCGGTTTTTGGGTTTTTTTAAAGTTTTGGAGGGGGGGTTCTTGGTTCAAGTTTTTGGCCTGATGATTTTTTTGTTTTTTTACATGGTTTTTGGGGATTTTTTACGTTATTCTTGGTTTTTTAGTAGGATGACGTATTCTTTTTTCCTTTGGGTTAATTGCATTGGAGTTTAATTCTGTTTGTCCTGAATCTGGTGGGGTAATTTTGGTTTTTGAAGGGGTTTAGTTGTGAAATGAAATGTCTGCGTCTGTATTTATTCCCCCCAGAAAGAAAAATAAGTTCTGTGCTTGGCAATTGTTATTAGGCAGCAGCAGTCTTGGATGTTAAAGGGGGAGGGGGTCCGGTGGTTCCTTTTTTTAAGGGAGGGGGGGAACATGTTCAGTGGAATAGTTCCCAGGGTTTTTGTAAGGTCGACGTTTAACGAGGGTCATGTGGAAGACGCATTTACATTTGGATGTTTAAAGGTTTGTCTGTTTTGAAAGATGTGTCCTTTGGGTTTTTTGGCTTTGAATTGTATAATTTCATGTGCTATCAATGGGTGGGCTGGAGGTAAACAGACATAATGCTTATTTCCATGTGCTCGAATATAGGTTTTGAAAGTGCTAATGTGGTCAGGGAAAAGTAAAGTGTTGAGGGGTGAGGTTTTGGGGTGTCTTTGTGATGTGGTTTACGGGTGGAGGGACTTTTTTAAGAGTGTGGGGGGGAAGAGCAGGAAAAGGGTTTTTTTCAAGAGATGATTGTTTGGTGATGGGTTTTGTGGAGAGAGTTAAGTGGAAGGAAAGTGGTTTTGTGGTAGATTTTGTGTAGGAGTTGCATTTTGACAGGTAGAGGTTCAATTTTCTGGGGGGCCCGATGGTATGGTTTAATGTAGGGAATTGTTTGGTTGGGGTTTTTTAAAGTTTAATTTGTTTAATTTTCATTTTTTCCATCAGAAGTAATGCAAGGAAAGTTCGTATATTTGTGGACATGATACCAGCGTGCCCCTCTTGGGGTGTCGGCCAAAAATTGCTGGCATGTGATAGGCAGTGTAGCTGGTCATGGGTGTGGTCATGTGGCGCTTCGTGTTTTCAATGTGTTGTGTTGTGTGTGTCAATTGGGGTTGTGTGTGTAAGTGCTTTTAAATGTGTTTGTGGTGTGGTCTTGAGGATGTGTGCTTATTGTGTTGTTTGGGGATTGTCCATGTTTTGGTGTGTAAAGTAAAATTGTTAGTGGTGTGTTGTCGTGGTTGTGTGTTTTTTAAAATTTTGGGGTTTTGTGTTTGTTCTGGGTGTTTTATTTTGGGCTGTGTTTTGTCATTGGTGGGGTGTCATGTGTTTGTTGCCAATGTGGAGTGTGTGTCTTTGGTGGTGTGTGTCATGTGGTGTGTGTCTTGTGGTGTTGTGTTGTATGGGGTGTGTGTGTGTGTGGTGTGTGTCTGTTTTTTTGTGTGTAGGTGGTGTGTTTTGGGGAAATTGTGTTGTGTTATGTGGTGTGTTTTTTGGTTTGTGGTGTGTGTATTTTTGGTGTTGTGTCATGTGGTGGTGTGGTGGTGTCATGTGTGTGTGTGTGTGGTCTGTGGTGTGGTGTATGTGTGCTGGTGTGTGTGTGTATGTGGTGTGTGTGTCATGGGTTTGGTCATGGTGTTGTGCATGTGCTGTGTGTGTTTTTATGTGTGATTTTATTGGTGGCGTGGTGTGTGTTCATGTGGGTGGGTGTCATGTGGGTGTGTCGTGTGTGTGGTGTGTGTGTGTGTGGTCATTTGTGTGTGTGTGTCATGTGGTTTTGTGTGTGTGAAAAGTGGTGTGTTTATTTGGGGGGGTCATGTGGTGTGTGTGTAGTATGGGGGTGTGTGTTGTGTCATGTGGTGTGTGTGTGCATGTGGGTGTGTGTGTGCATGTGGTTGTGTGTCTGTGGTGTGTTAGTTTGTGTGTGTGTGGTGTTGTTTTCATGTGGTGTTGTTCTTGTGGTGTGTGTGTGCCCTGTGGTGTGTGTGTGTGTCAGTGGTGTTGTGATGTTGGTGGTGTGTGTCATGTGGTGTGTTTTGGGGTTGTGGTGTGGTGTGTGTTATGTGGTTGGTGGTGTTGGGGGTGTTGTGTGTGTGTCGTGTGGTGTGTTTGTGTGTCTGTGGTGTGTGTGTAATGTGGGTGTTGTGTGTCATGTGGTGTGTGTCATGTGGTGTGTGTGGTTTGTGTTTTGTCAGTGGTGTGATGTGTGTGTGTGTCATGTGGTTTGTGTGTGTCGTGTGGTGTGTGGTTTGTGGATGTGTTGTCGTGGTTGGTGTTTTGTATGTGGTGGGGTGTGTCATGTGGTGTGTGTGTTTCTGTGGGGGTGTGTGTATGTGGTGTGTGTGTGTCATGTGGTGTGTGGGGTCATGGGGTTTGTGTGTGTGATGTGGTGTGGTCATGTGGGTGGTGTGTTTTCATTTTGGGGTGTGGTGTCTGTGTGTGGTGTGTCATGTGGTGTGTGTTCATGTGGTTTTGTGTCATGTGGTGGTTTTTGTGTTGTGTTCTGTGGTGTGTGTGTCATGTGGTGTGTGTTTTCATGTGGTGTTTGTGTTCATGTGGGTGTGTGTGGGGGTTTGTGTGTCATGTGGTGTTTGTAGTGTGGATGTGTGTGTGTCATTGTGGTGTGTGTGTCATTTTTGGTTTTGTTTTTTATGTTTTGTGCAGTGGTGTGGTGTCTGTGGTGTGTGGTCATGTGGTTTTGGGGGGTGTTGTTCAGGGGTTTGTGTGTGTCATTGGTGTGTGTGTCATGTGGGTGTGCTTTTGTGTCATGTGGTGTGTGTGTGTGGTGGTGTCATGTGGTGTGTGTGTCGTGTGTTTTGTGTCATGTGGTGTGTGTGGTCATGTGGTGTGTGTGTTCATGTGGTGTGTGTGGTGTCATGTGGTGTGGGGTGTGTCATGTGGTTTTTTGTGTGCTTGTGGTGTGTTGTGTCATTTGTTGGGGGTGTGTGTGTTTTTGGTGTGTGTGTGTCAGGGGTGTGTGTGTCATTGGTGGTTTTGGTGTGTTCATGTGGTGTGTGGTGTCATGTGTGGTGTGGGTTGTCATGTGGTTTTTTGGTGTGTGTGTCTTGTGTTTTGTCGTGGTGTGTGTCAGGGTGGTTGTGTGTCATGTGGTGGTGTCATGTGGTGGTTTCTTTGTGGTGTGTGTTTTGGGTGGTGTGTGTCGGTGGGGGTGTTTTCATGTGGTGTGTTTTGTGTCTTTGTGGTGTGTTGTGTTTTGTGGTGTGGTGTCATGGGGTGTGTGTCATGTGGTGTGTGTCAGTGGTGTGTTTTGTGTGGTGTGTGTCAGGGGTTGGTGTGGGTCATGTGGGTGTGTGTGTGTCATGTGGTGTGTGTGTATTGTGGTGGGGGTGTGTCATGGGGTGTGTGTGTCATGGGTGGTGGTGTTGTCATTTTGGTGTGTTGTGTCAGTGTGTTTTGGGGTGTCATGTGGTGTTGTGGTCATGTGGTGTGTTGTCATGTGGTGTGTTGTCTTTGTGGTGTGTGTTGGGGTTTGTGTGTTTCATGTGGTGTGTGTCATTGTGGGTGTTTTGTTGTATGGGGTGGTGTGTCATTGGTGTGTTTTCGTGGTGTGTGTCGTGTGGTGTGTGTCATTGTGTGTGTGGTATTGGTGTGTGTGTGTCATGTTGGTTGTGTTGTGGGGGTCATGTGGTGTGTTTTCATTTTGGTGTGTTTTCATGTGGTTGTGTGTCATTGGGTGTCTTTTGTGGTCTTGGTGGTGTCATGTGGTGTGTGTCTTGTGGTTTTTCGTGTGTGTGTTCATGTGGTGTGGTGTGTGTTGTGTGGTGTTGGTGTGTGTCATGTGGTGTGTGGTGTATGTGGTTTTGTGTCATGTGGGTGTGGTTGTCTGTGGTGGTTGGTGTCATGTGGTGTGTTTGGTCATTGGTGGTGTGGGGTCATGTGGTGGTGTGTAAATGTGGTGTTTTGTCTTTGGGTGGTGTGGTCATGTGGGTTGTGTCATTGGTAGTGTTTTCGTTGGGGTCCTGTGGTCTTGCATGCAGTGTGGGCAAGATTGGAGATCGGCTGTGTGTTGCATTGCATGCTGACAGCTTGTTTAACCCTTGTAGTGGGTCCCATTTAAAGAGATCACCAGATAAGAGAGTCCATTGAGATCTGAGAGACCCATGCGATTGAAAAGCCAATGAATTTGAAGGCCCTGTAGAATCGAGAGGGACTTGTGAGATCTAAGAGGACCGGGTAAGTTTTGGGAAAAAGGGTTCCATGAGTTTGAGGAGCTCCAGTGAATCCAGAGAGATCATGAGATTTGAGAGAGTCTCCAAAGCTTAATGGAGGGAGAAAGGGGCAAGTTTCTGCCATTAGGCTCTTTGATTTGTTAAGGGTTTGTAGGGGCTTTTTCTTCCTTCTTCTTCTTCAGTTGACAGGGTTTTGGGTATTTGAAAAGATTAGTAAACTGCATTGTTAGTGGGGGATTTTTAAAGTTGACTGTTCAGTATGAGTTTTGACAAGCCCAGTCAACTTTTATTTCAGAGTACATTGAATAAGCAAATAAGCAGTGCATTTGCTTTTTTTTTCATAAAGTCATATATCTAAAGGGAAAAAAAAGAGAAAAAAAAGATAATATATATGCAGACATATGACACTGAGGATGAGAAAGCCCTAGGATTTTGAATGATAGGAAATGGAATGAAAATGTAATTCTTAGGAGGGATATACTCCGGGACAAAAAAAAAGGAAGGTGCCGCCTTTGTCAGGACTGTCATGTGTGGGGTAGTGTTCAGTTGAAGAGAGTTTCAGAAAACAGCGTGGGGGGCGGGACAGCCTCGCGGTTAGAGATGCGAGCATGTGATTTGCTGGCTTGGCTTCAAGCCACCACTGAGGCCACCCATTTAAGTGGATTTTTCCTCTGGAGTTAAAATCAGTACTAACTCCACTCCCCTGAGATGAGAAATGGTCCAGGGTCCTGTGAGTGTACAAATGCATGCGGAGCATCTTGCACACATGTTGAAAGTGCATTCCGACTTTAAGAGGAATAGACCATTGAGTGCTGGTAGGAATGAACAAAAGAGCATGATGCACACTGGTGTCATGTTTAGACATCGTCCCCACTGTCGGAATGTGGCTACCTTAATGGTGGACTAAAACAGCGGCATACACAAAATCTCACCATTGGTGAACTTTGAGTTCTAGCTGAGGAATGAAAAAGAAAAAAAAAATGTCAAAAACACATGCACATTATTGTCATGTTTAGACATCATCCTTGAAGTTGGAATACAGCTACCTTCATGGTGGGAAAAAGCTGTCCCATACGCGAAATCTTCCCTTTGGTGAACCTTGGAGTTCTAGCCGAGGAACAGGGAAAAGAAAGACAACAGCATGTGACAAACGTTGAAAATGGTGGTTTGAAAGTCCAGTGTGAAGCGTTAGCGGCGTGTGTGATTCAAAATCAGAACTCTAACACCGAATTTTAAGAGAAACGACTTTACTTGTGTTTTGTGCTACTGAGTCAGTGAATCACAGTGATCTGCTTGGAATTTTTTTTTTTTGTGTGTGCAAATGAAATGGTTCATACAAAAAGGTGAGGTGTCCCATAACCTATGCTGTCATTGGGAGCAAGGTGTCAGAGGCCTCAGCTTCTCTAGGGGCCAGCATATTGAGGGCAGTGGCGCCCATCTCCTCTCCCTCGCTGCTTTACCTTCCCTGACCCTAAAGAGTACAGGGTACCCATTCACAGCTGGGTGAAATAGGGGACTGTACTGAAGCCAAGGTGCGCAAACGGTCACCCATCCACTTGGTAGCCATGCTCAGTGCTGCTTAACCTTAGCTTGGGGAAAGAGAAGGAGAGGAGAGAGAGAGAAAGAGAGGGAGGGGAGAGAGAGTGAGAGAGGGGAGAGAGAGAGAGAGAGAAAGAGAGAGAGAAAGAAAAACTCTGACCACTGAGTTGTCCTTTCCCCCAACAAAGCTTAAATGGGCAAAATTGAATGGGGCTGAAGCAGTAGGCTTCTTCTTCTTCTTCTTCTTCTTCTTCCCTTTTTGTCATGTTTCTCTCAAGGGGAAGGGTTTGACATTGATGAGCCTTCTCCATCTCTCTCTCTCACTGTTTTGTTTGAGCTTCCTCCTCCTTATTTATGCTGCACCCCTTTCTCTAAAGATCATCCATCTGCAAGGCAGGCAGCCCAGCCCAGGTCGTGCCTACGCCGTAACGGTTGAAACGAAAACGGTTTGTCTTCAACTCAGGTCGAGCGGTGATGCTGGAGCAGCCCAGGAAGACGGGGGTGAAGGTGATCTCGCACATGCTGGCCAGCCACGGGGGGGAAATCTTCATCCACATCTTGCCCACGGGTCGGTCCATCCTGGAGGACCCCCCGTCCATCAGCGAGGGGTGTGGGGGCAGGGTCACCGACTACAGGATCACCGTGAGTAGTCGCCGCAAGCGTGGGAAAATCCACTGCTGCGTGTTAAAGATCTTTTTTTGTGTGTGTGTGTGTGTTTTTTTGGTGGTGTGGTTGTTGATGGCTTGATTGTTGTCGTTGGGTGTTCTGAAGCTTGCACGCATTTTTTTGGTTAAATTTGAATTTTGATATTTTTTGTGATACTTGCGTTCTTTTTATTGTTCTTATATGTGGTTTGTAACCCGCATGAATTTCTCTATTTATTGAGATAAAATAATAATAATAACAATAATAATAATAATAATGTATGGAATTTATATAGCGCTGAATCTTGTAAAGCAACCAGTCAAAGCGCTCAATAAGAATAAAGTGTTAGTTTTGGTGTAACACCCTGGGGGTCACCCAGAGTATACACTCTTGTCTATAGAATAAAGTGTTAGTTTTGGTGTAACACCTGGGGGGTCACCCAGAGTATACACTCTTGTCTATAGAATAAAGTGTTAGTTTTGGTGTTAGACCCTGGGGGTCACCCAGAATATACACTCTTGTCTATAGAATAAAGTGTTAGTTTTGGTGTTAGACCCTGGGGGTCACCCAGAGTATACACTCTTGTCTATAGAATAAAGTGTTAGTTTTGGTGTAACACCCTAGGGGTCACCCAGAATATACACTCTTGTCTATAGAATAAAGTGTTAGTTTTGGGTTACACCCTGGGTCACCCAGAGTATACATCTTGTCTATAGAAATAAAATGGTGTTGGTGTTACACCCTGGGGGTCACCCAGAATATACACTCTTGTCTATAGAATAAAGTGTTAGTTTTGGTGTAACACCCTGGGGGTCACCCAGAGTGTACACTCTTGTCTATAGAATAAAGTGTTAGTTTGGGTGTTAGACCCTGGGGGGTCACCCAGAATATACACTCTTGTCTATAGAATAAAGTGTTAGTTTTGGTGTTAGACCCTTGGGGTCACCCAGAGTATACACCTTGTCTATAGAATAAAGGTTAGTTATGGTGTAAAACCTAGGGTTCCCCTATACCTCTTTATGAATGTGTTACTTTTGTTAATCACCCCGGGGCACCCAAGTTACACTCTTGTCTATTTTTATTTTGTTATCCTGGGGTCACCAGATTGTCCTCTTTCTATAGAATAAAGGTTAGTTTTTGTAACACGGCTAGATTCACTTTGCTATGAAAAGTTTTTTTTTTGATCATGGGGTCACCAAAAGGTACACTCTTGTCTAAAATAATTTTTGGTGTTACACCCGGGTCACCCAAGAATACACTCTTGTCATAGAATAAAGTGTTAGTTTTGGTTAAAACCAGGGGTCACCCAGAGTAACCTTTGTCTTAGAATAAAGTGTTAGGTTTTTGGGGTTTGATCCTGGGGGGGTCACCCAGAGTGTAACACTTTGTCTATAGATAAAATGTTTTTGGTGTAACACCCTAGGGGTTCACCCAGATATACCACTCTTGTCTATAGAATTAAGGTAGTTTTGGTGTTAGAATCCGGGGGTCACCCAGAGTTACACTTTTTGTTATAGAATAAATGTTGTTTGGTGTTAGACCCTGGGGTCACCCAGAGTATCACTCTTGTCTATAGGAATAAAGTGTAGTTTTGGTGTAGACCTGGGGTCACCCAAATACATTCTTGTCTAAGAATAAAATTTAGTTTGGTGTAATCCTAGGGGGTCACCCCGATTTACCTTTGTCTATGATAAAGTTTTTAGTTTTGGGGTAACACCCTGGGGTCACCCCGAGTTACACTCTTGTCTATAGAATAAAGTGAGTTTTTGGGGTTAGATCCCGGGGGCACCCATATACACCTTGTTATAGAATAAAGTGTTAATTTTGGGGAAAACCCTGGGTCACCCCAATTACACTCTTGTCTATAGAATAAAGTGTTAGTTTGGTGTTAGACCTGGGGGTCATTTTTTTTTTTCCAAATATACACTCTTGTTATAAATAAGTTTGTTTTGGTGTTAGGGCCCTGGGGTTCACCAGATTACACTCTTTGTCTATAGAAAAAGTGTTAGTTAAGTGTAAACCCTGGGGTCACCCAAATATACACTCTTTTCTATAGAATCAAGTGTAGTTTTTGGTGTAAACCTGGGGGTCACCCAGAGATTACACTCTTGTTAAGAAAAAGTGTTAGTTTTGGTTTAAACCTGGGGTCACCAAGTGTACACTTTGTCTAAAGAATAAAGGGTTTGTTTGGTGTAACACCTGGGGACCCAAGTATACACTCTTGTCTTAGAATAAAGTTTTTAGTTTTGGTGGGTTTGATCCTGGGGTCACCCAGAGTTTACACTCTTGTCTATAGAATAAGTGTTTTGGTGTTAAAACCCCTTGGGGTCCCCCCAAGTATACACTCTTGTCTATAGAAAAAGTGTTAGTTTTGGTTTTAAATAGGGTCCACCCAGGTATACACTCTTGTCTATAAATAAAAGTGTTAGTTTTTGGGGTTAGATCTGGGGGGCACCAGAGGTACACTCTTGTATAGATAAAGTTGTTAGTTTTGGTGTAACACCTGGGGTTTACCAATATCCTCTTGTCTTTAGAATAAAGTGTTAGTTTTTTTGTTAATCCTGGGGGTCACCAGAGTATACACTCTTGTCCATTAAATAAAGTGTTATTTTGGTGTTAACCTGGGGTCACCAGAGTATACATCGGTCTATAAATAAAATTTAGTTTTTGGTTTTAATCCTGGGCCCCGGGGTTTGTTTAGAAAAAGTGTTGTTTGGGGTTGGGCACGTCACCAGAGTTACACTCTTGTCTATTTGATAAGTGTTATTTTGGTGTTAACCTGGGGTCAACCGAGTTACCTCTTGTCCCATAGAAAAGTGTTAGTTTTGTGAGATCCCTGGGGTCACCCAGAGTATACCTCTTGTCTATAGAATAAAGTTTAGGGTTTTGGGTTTTAACACCTGGGGTCACCAGGTATTACTCTTTTCTATAGTAAAGTGTTAGTTTTGGTTAATCCTGGGGGTCCCCAGGAGTTTACCTCTTGTCTATAGAATAATTTTTTGTTTTGGTGTTAGACCCTGGGGTCACCCAGTTATACCCCTCTTGTCTATAGAATAAATTTTTGTTTTGGTGTTAGACCTGGGGTCACCCAATGTACACTCTTGTCTATCAAAAATTTTAGTTTGTGTTAAACTGGGGTCAAGGGGTGACATTTTTTTTTATTTAAGTTGTTTTCTGTAAACCCTGGTGGAGTTTACCTTTGACTTCTTCTTGCCTTCTATTAGCAGAACTTTGTTTTCTTTTCCCTTTTGGCAACGAAATTTTGGTTATAGAAAATGGTAGTTTTTTGGTTTAACCCCTGTCCCCAGCAAACCAAAGGGGGAAAGGGGGAAAAGGGAAAAAATTTTTTGGGGGAGAAAGGGGGGTAAAAAGGGAACCCGTAAAAACAATTTGGGGAAGAAAACGGGGAATCAAATACATTAAGGAGTTTTGTTTTTTTTTTTTCAAGGGCCCCCCCATAGAGAATTTTCTTCTTTTCCTTTTCCCCTTTTGTTGGATTTGGTCACTAAAAAGTTGGCGGCTGAAAAAAGGCCAAAAACCCCCAAATTAAACAACCTCCTTTTCAAATCAAGGGCTGAAATCGCTTTCCCCCCCCCGGGGGAAAAAAAAACCAAAAAACAACAAAAAAAACAAAAAGAGAAGGGTTTTAATGGAAAAAACAAACAAAAAAAAAAACCCCTAAATTTAAAACAAAAAAAACAACCAAACAAAAAATAAAAATTTTTCCCCAAAGGGGTTTTTTTTGGGAAAAATTTCAACGGTTTTTTTTTTTTTGAAATTTTTTTTTTAAACCCGGGTTTTTGTTTTTTTGGGTTTTACTTTGAAATTTTAAATCTTTTTTTTGGCTGGGGCTGAAAAAGAAAGTGATAAAAAAAAAAAAAAATTTTTTCGGATTTCCGATTATGAAAAAAGGTAAACGGCCCTCCCCTCCCCCCCCCGGGGCCCCCCCGAAACCCTTTTTTTAAAAAAAAAAAACAAACCCAAAAAATTTTTAAAAGGGAAAACGATTTTTGGAACACAAGAAAACATTCTTCGTACCTTTAAAAAAACGCCTTTCCTTTTTAAAAATTTTGTTTATTTTGGGGTGTTTTTTAAAAACCATGTTTTTTCCCTTTAATTGGGTGTGGGTTTTTTGGAATCAGCTCTTAAAATCTATGTGCCTGGAGCCGACTGAAAAATAAAAGAAAAAAAAAAAAAAATTTTTTTTTCAATTGGGGTTAAAATTTTATGAGACCCTAAACGGGCCCCCCGGGCAACGCCGGGGAAACTTTAAAATTTTTTTTTTTTAAAAAAAAAAAAAACTTTTATCCTTTTGAAAGAAAATCCCAAAGGAAATCTTGCCACATTAAATTTCCCCTTTTGAAAGATAGATTTGTTTCGGGGGAAAGTGAAAAAATTTTAAAAACTCTTAAAGGGGACTGGGTGAAAAAAACAAGGGGCTTTTTCCCAACTCGTTTTGGAAAAAAAAGAGCCTTTTAGGACAAGAAGGAAAAAAAAAAATTTTTAAATTTTTTGTTGGCAATTTTGGTTAAGTCCTTTTGGGTTTGGGCCTTTAAGGGGCCGGGGTTGGGGGTTTTTTTTTGGGCCTTTTTAATATTATTATTATAAATTTTAAAATTTAAAAATGAATTTAAAGTGCCATTTTTCTTCGCTCCGTTTCTTCGCTTTTATCCTGTTTTTCCGTTTTGGTTTGGGGTTGGGGGTTTTTTTTCCCCCGTTGCGTGCCTTTCCCTGCCTTTTTTTTCCCGGGGTTTTTTGTTGCTGTTTTTTTTTTCCCCTTTATCCTCCCTTTTTAATCTACCCCCCCTTTTGTTGCTTCGCCGACTAATTTTTCCCCCTCTTTTTTAATTTTAAAGAATGTTTTTAACTTGGGGGGAAAAGTTTTTTTCTTTTTTTGGCCTTTTTGTTTTTTCTTTTTGGTTTTTGTTGGGTTTGTTTGGTTTTTTTTTTTTTTCCCGGTTGGGGGGGTGTGGTTTGGGGGTTCCAAAAACCGGGAGGGGATTTTAAAACTCCTGTTCCGCTTTTCGAAAGAGTAGGCCATTGTGTGCCGGTGGGAACAGATGACAAAATTTACAAAACTGCATACACACGGGGACTGGATGTAAAAAAAGCACATGAGTGCTTATTCCATTATCCTCGATTAAAAGGGGAAAAAATCTGAGCGCTTTGATTTGTTGCATTACAAGATTCAGCGCTATATAAATTCCATACATTATTATTATTATTTTATTGTGAGCAGAGTGTTGTAGTTGAACTCGTGACATGATTCGTCAGGTTTGGGCCTCTGTAGAGGTGTGTATCCTTTTGAGTGTGTGTGGTGTTTGTTTGTTGTTGTTTTTTCCTTGTTGGGGTTAGTAGTGGTACTGGCTGCATTGCCATGAAAGGCCTTGTTGGAGAGACTTTAAAAACTGAGATCCCTTGTACAAGTACAGCCATGTTATCTGTCTGTGTCTCTTTCTGTCTGTCTGTCTGTCTGTCTTTTATCTCTGTTTCTCTGTGTATGTGTGTGTGTGTGTGTGTATCTCTCTTTCTTTCTTTGTCTGTCTGTTGGCCTTTCTCCTTGCCTTTTTCTGTCTTTCTGTGTGTGTTTGTGTCTGTCTGTTTCTTTGTCTCCCCGTCTCTATCTCTCTCTCTCTTCCCCACCCCCATCTCTCCCACCCCCATCTCTCTGTCTGTCTGTCTGTCCTGTCCACTCACTGTTTCCCTCTCTTCCCAGCTCTGTCTTCCCCCTCTCACACTTTCCTAAAAGTATGACCCTGTTTTCTAATGCTGGTGTGGGAAAAGGTTTTGGTTCATTTTGTGTTCTCTTTTTGTTCTCTGTTCTGATTCTGATGTTAACTGCTGTCTGGCAGCTTTGGACCGTTTGGAGCGCTCCAGTCGTTTCTGGCCCATCGTCATCACAGAGACCATCCTGGGGAACTTACAGGTGGTGAGTTTGATCTCATTGTAGGGTAGCATGCCCCCTTAGTTAGCACCTGGGCTTTATCACATTTCTTGATTAAACCATTGACGCTGGGGGCAACAGCAAAGTGAGAGGCTGTATGACCAGTGGCTTTCCCACTCATGCAATTCCACTTTACAGCTTAGTCTTTAGTGATCGACTATGACTGACTAGGAGGCTTGACTCGCACAGTCCTTATGTGCTGCATCCCTGGGGGCTGGTTGGCCTTTGGAGAACATCTCCAACGCTGACTGTCCTTATGCCCACTTGGCCGAGAGAGTGGGGATGAACTGTGGGGCAAGGCATCTCCACTGTAATCAAATTTCTGCCCAATTTTCAAAACAGCAGCTGCCTCCTCTGCTGTTTTGGAGGTCATCATCGGACACGATGGACAAACATACAGGGTAGCCATAGACAGTCACAGCGATGATAAAGAAACATTGTCCTTTGTTTAGTGGTGGGGATTGGAGGGGTGTTCTTTGTTTCAAGGTCTTGAAAATCCGTAAGACTTTTGCCTCCAGGTGCCTTATATGGGGTGGGGAGTTTTAAAAAATAAGCGGTAGCTTGATGCCTTTCCCCGCTGTATCGTTGTCTGCTTATGATGTGTTCTGTGTATTGAATAAAACAAGGTTTAAACTTAAGGATGCTTAGTGCCCCTGTATTTTTAATGATCGCTCTGCTACTTCTACTACTACTGCTACCAATATTTCTACTGTTACTGAGTTTGGTTGTTGTTGTTTTTTTGGTGTGTGTTGTGTGCTACCAACTATTAATGCTTATACTGTTAGTACTACCATCTTTTGAGGTAGGAGGAGTCGTTCAAGGAGTTCTACAAACACCCTCCTCCCCCCCTTGAGAAGGAAGGTGGCAGGATGGTTAAGACGTTTGCCTGCCAACAAGTAAAACGTGAGGTTCTGGATTCCATTCCCAGCCTCGCCCTTTCTTCCCAGTTTGATAAAAAAATCGAACTGAATGTCAAAGTCCTTCGGATGAGACTATAAACTGAGGCCCCGTGTGCGAACGCATGCAGAACATCTTGCGCACACGTTAAATCCTGTTCCGCTTTTTGAAAGAGTAGGCTATTGTGTGCCGGTGGGAACAGATGACAAAATTTACAAAACCGCATACACACGGGGGACTGGATGTAAAAAAGCACATGAGTGCTTATTCCATTATCCTCAACAACAACAAAAAAGTCATCTGAGAGATTTGATTTGTTGCTTCACAAGATTCAGCGCTATATCAATTCCATACATTATTATTATTATTATTATTATTATTTTAAACAAAAAAACACCAACACCCCCTCCCCCCACTCCAAAAAAACAGCAACAAAGAAACAAACACCACACACAACCCCCCCCCCCCCCCCCCCCCCCACCAAAAAGCAACCTTAACCCCCACTCACCCTCACACACCCCTCCCCCAAAAAAACCCCACCAACAAACAAACAACCAAACAAACAAACAAACCAAACCCCCCACCAAAACCAAAACCCCTTCGCCATACTGCTGAAACCAACCAACACACACACCCCCACCCCTCCACCACCCCACCCACCCACCCAACCACACAACCACCCACCCACCCATGGCTGTCACCACCAACCACCACCAACCAACCAACCAACAACCAACCAACCACCAAACCAACCAACCACGGAAGGAACGAAACGAAACGAAGGAAGGAGGTCAGTCTGGCTGGTTTCAGAGCATCGGGCCACTGCCGGGGCTGATGGCGCAGGAGGAGCTGAGGGAGGAGGAGGTGCTGGAGTGCAAAAAGGTGGTCTACAGCATCGTGGCCATGGAGGCCAAGAACGAACCCCTGCCCGTCTCCGCTGTGGGGTCCAGGGGGAAAGGGCCCAAAAGGTGCCGTTTGGGTGGTTTGGTGTGGGGAGGGGGGGGGGTGGGTGGGGTGGGGGGAGGGGGGGGGGAAGGGGAAGGGTGGGGGAGGTGGGGGGGTGGGGGTGTGTGTGGGGGGGGGGGGGTGGGGGTGATGGTGGGGGAGGGTGGGGGGGAGGGTGGTGGTGTGGGGGGGGTGGGTGGGTGTGGTGGGGGGTGTGGTGGGGGGGGTGGGGGGGGGGTGGGGGGGGGGGAGGGGGTGGGAGGGGGGTGGGGTGGTGGGAGAGGGGGGCGGGGGGGGGGGTGGGGGTGGTGGGGGGTGGGTGAGGGGGTGGTGTGGTGGGGGAGGGGGTGTGGGGGGGGGGGGAGGGGGGTGTGGGGGAGAGTGGGGTGGTGGGAAGGAGGTGGGGGAGGGAAGGAGAGTGGGGTGGTGGTGGAGGGGGAGAGTGGGGGGGAGGGGTAGTGTGTGTGGGGGGTGGTTATGGTGGTGGGGGAGTGTGAGGTGGGGGGTTTAGGGGTGGGGGGGTGGGGTGGTGGGAGGGAGGTGGAGGAGGGAGGGGAGAGTTGGGTGGAGGGTTTTATTTTATTTCTATTTATTTTTGTGTAATTCTTTTATATCAAGGATAATGGAATAAGCACTTATGTGGCTGGATATGTGTGTGTGTGTGTGTGTGTGTGTGTGTGTTTGAGATTGGAAGAGAGGGAGGAGAGGGTTGAGTGTGTGTGTAGGGTGAGGGGTGTGGGGGGGGAGGGGTGGATTGGAGGCATGGTGGTGAGAGTGTTTGGGAAGGGGGAGCTGTTTTTGTGTGTATGTTTGGGGTTAATGTGTGTGTGTGCGCGTGTGTGTGTGTAAGGGGGGGGGGGGGGAGGTGAGTGGGTAAGTGTATGAATTGGTGTGTGGGAGGGGAGGTATGGATGGATGGGTGCATGTGTACGTACTTGTGGCGTGGAGGTGGATTGGGGTGTGTGTGCATATGCTAGTACCAATAGACTGTGCTGGTTTGGGCACGTTCAACGGAAAGCAGACCACCACAATCATAAAAAAAAGCAATGAACTTCGTAGTGGATGGAAAGAGACCAAAGGGAAGAAGACCTAGCAAAACCTGGGCTGCCTGTATTGCAGATGATCTTAGAGAAAGGGGCATAAATAAGGAGGAAGCTCAAAACAGAGAGAGACGGAGAAGGCTCATCAATGTCAAACCTCCCCTGGGAGAAACATGACAAAAAAAGGAAGAAGAAGTCCTTGAGATGAGACTATAAACCAAGGCCCCGCGTGCGAACGCACGCAGAACATCTTGCGCACATGTTAAATCCTGTTCCGCTTTTCGTAACAGTAGGCCATTGTGTGCCGGTGGGAACAGATGACAAAATTAACAAAACCACATACACACGGGGACTGGATGTAAAAAAGCACATGAGTGCTTATTCCATTATCCTTGATATAAAAAAAAGGTCATCTGAGCGCTTTGATTTGTTGCTTTACAAGATTCAGCACCTGTCTAGAAAGCGAAAAGTCCGGGTCTGAAGTGTGCGGCGGTTCGTACCCCATTTGGACCGGAAACTTTTCCCCCATCCATTAGACCATGAGTGGTGGTCTGGGTGCTAGTCTTTCGGATGAGACGATAAACCGAGGTCCCGTGTGTTACACGTAATTATTTAGTGCACGTAAAAGAACCCACGGCAACAAGAGAGTTGTCCCTGGCAAAGTTCTTAGAAAAAAGCCACTCTGATAGGGAAACAAATACAGTTGCAGACATGAAAAAGAAAAAAAAATGGGTGGCGCTGCTCTTGTGGCGACGCGCTCTCCCCAGGGAGAGCAGCCCGAATTTCACGGAGAGAAATCTGCCGTGACTTAAAGTGGTATGAAATGAAATCTGAGCGCTTTGATTTGTTGCTTTACAAGATTCAGTGCTATATAAATTCCATACATTATTATTATTATTATTATTATATAAATTCCATACATTAATAATATTATTATTAATATTATTATTATTATAATTATTATTATTAAGAAGAAGATGACTATTATGATCATATGAACCTCGACACACATTTTTTCTCTCCTCGCACACACAGGGAGGAGCAGTACCGCCAGCTGTGGGGGGAGCTGGAGAGCCTGGTTCGAGCCTACGTGGACACGTCGCCCCAGCACGCCAAGGTGCTGGAGTGTGTGCTGGAGTGCAAGAAGCCCACGCCCCACACCGACGACTCCCACCTCTCCATGCCCAAGGTGGTGGACTCCAAGCCAGCAGCCGCCCCCGAGGAGCGAAGCGAGAGCGCTCAGGTGGAGCAGGGCTGGAAAGATTTAGACAGGTGAGGTTCTGCGTTGAGGAAGGGCTGGGGAATTGTTAGGAAAAAGATTTTGCATTTAAAAATATTAAAAATAGATTAAAAATAAAAATTAATTAAAAATTAAAAATAGAAATTGAATTTGAGGAATTAATGTGTGAATAATGCTGGTAGTACTTTTTTTGTTTTGAGTGATACAGAATATAATTTACGGGCTGTGAGATTGTAAGGGTCGGGCTGGAAAGATTTAAACAGGCGAGTGTCTGCGTTGAGGAAGGGCTGGGGAATTGGTAGGAAAAAGAATTTGTGTTTAAAAAAATTTTTTTAAAAAGAAATTGAATTTGAGGAATGAATGTGTGAATAATGCAGGTAGTACTTTTTTTTTTTGGAGTGATACAGAATATATTTTACAGGCTGTGAGATTGTAAGGGGCAGGCTGGAAAGATTTAAACAGGTGAGGTTCTGGGTTGAGGAAGGGCTGGGGAATTGGTAGGAAAAAGATTTTGCGTTTTATTATTTTTATAATAGAGAAATTGAATTTGAGGAATTGTGTGAATAATGCAGGTAGTACTTTTTTGGGGGAGAGTGATACAGAATATATTTTACAGGCTGTGAGATTGTAAGGGGCAGGCTGGAAAGATTTAGACAGGTGAGTGTGTCTGGGTTGAGGAAGGGATGGAAAGGTGAACTGTTGGGAAGAAGAATTTGCATTAAAAAAATTTTTTTTTTAAAAGAAATTGAATTTTGAGGAATGAATGTGTGAATAATGCAGGTAGTACTTTTTTGGGGGAGCGATATAGAATATATTTTACAGGCTGTGAGATTGTAAGGGGCGGGCTGGAAAGATTTAGACAGGTGAGTGTCTGGGTTGAGGAAGGGCTGGAACAGGTGAACTGTTAGGAAAAAAGAATTTGCATTAAAAAAAATTTTTTTTTAAGAAATTGAATTTGAGGAATTAATGTGTGAATAACGCAGGTAGTACGTTGTTTTTTTGGAGCATGATACAGAATATAATTTACAGGCTGTGAAATTGTAAGGGGCGGGCTGGAAAGATTTAGACAGGTGAGGTTCTGGGTTGAGGAAGGGCCAGGCCAGGTGAACTGTTGGGAAAAAGATTTTGCATTAAAAAATTTTTTTTAAAAGAAATTGAATTTGAGGAATTGTGTGAATAATGTAGTACTTTTTTTTGTTTTGAGTGATACAGAATATATTTTACAGGCTGTGAGATTGTAAGGGGCAGGCTGGAAAGATTTAGACAGGTGAGGTTCTGGGTTGAGGAAGGGCTGGAACAGGTGAACTGTTGGGAAAAAGTATTTGCATTAAAAAAAAAAAAAAAAAATTGATTTTGAGGAATTAATTTGTGAATAATGCAGGTAGTACTTTTTTTTTGGAGTGATACAGAATATAATTTACAGGCTATGAGATTGTAAGGGGCAGGCTGGAAAGATTTAGACAGGCGAGTGTCTGGGTTGAGGAAGGGCTGGGGAATTGTTAGGAAAAAGAATTTGTGTTTAAATATTTTTTTTAAAAGAAATTGAATTTGAGGAATTAAGGTGTGAATAATGCAGGTAGTACTTTTTTTTTTTTTGAGTGATACAGAAAATATTTTACAGGCTGTGAGATTGTAAGGGGCAGGCTGGAAAGATTTAAACAGGTGAGGTTCTGGGTTGAGGAAGGGCTGGGGAATTGGTAGGAAAAAGATTTTGCGTTTTATTATTTTTTTAATAGAGAAATTGAATTTGAGGAATTATTGTGTGAATAATGCAGGTAGTACTTTTTTGGGGGAGAGTGATACAGAATATATTTTACAGGCTGTGAGATTGTAAGGGGCAGGCTGGAAAGATCTAGACAGGTGAGTGTGTTTGGGTTGAGGAAGGGATGGAAAGGTGAACTGTTGGGAAGAAGAATTTGCATTAAAAAAAATTTTTTGAAAAAAGAAATTGAATTTGAGGAATTCATGTGTGAATAATGTAGGTAGTACTTTTTTGGGGGAGCGATATAGAATATATTTTACAGGCTGTGAGATTGTAAGGGGCGGGCTGGAAAGATTTAGACAGGTGAGTGTCTGGGTTGAGGAAGGGATGGAACAGGTGAACTGTTGGGAAAAAGAATTTGCATTAAAAAAATTTTTTTTTTAAAAGAAATTGAATTTGAGGAATTCATGTGTGAATAATGCAGGTAGTACGTTGTTTTTTTCAGTGATATAGAATATATTTTACAGGCTGTGAGATTGTAAGGGGCGGGCTGGAAAGATTTAGACAGGTGAGTGTCTGGGTTGAGGAAGGGATGGAACAGGTGAACTGTTGGGAAAAAGAATTTGCATTAAAAAAATTTTTTTTTAAAAAGAAATTGAATTTGAGGAATTCATGTGTGAATAATGCAGGTAGTACGTTGTTTTTTTCAGTGATATAGAATATATTTTACAGGCTGTGAGATTGTAAGGGGCGGGCTGGAAAGATTTAGACAGGTGAGTGTCTGGGTTGAGGAAGGGCTGGAACAGGTGAACTGTTGGGAAAAAAGAATTTGCATTAAAAAAAATTTTTTTTTAAGAAATTGAATTTGAGGAATTAATGTGTGAATAACGCAGGTAGTACGTGGGTTTTTTTGAGCATGATACAGAATATATTTTACAGGCTGTGAGATTGTAAGGGGCGGGCTGGAAAAGATTTAGACAGGTGAGGTTCTGGGTTGAGGAAGGGCTGGAACAGGTGAACTGTTGGGAAAAAAGAATTTGCTTTTTATTTTTTTAAAGAAGAAATTGAAGAATTTGAGGAATTAATGTGTGAATAATGCAGGTAGTACTTTTTTTTTTTGGAACGATACAGAATATATTTTACAGGCTGTGAGATTGTAAGGGGCGGGCTGGAAAGATTTAGACAGGTGAGTTTCTGCATTGAGGAAGGGCTGGACAGGTGAACTGTTGGGAAGAAGAATTTGTATTTTATTTATTTTTGAAGAAATTGAATTTGAGGAATTAATGTGTGAATAATGCAGGTAGTACTTTTTTTGGGGGGGAGTGATATAGAATATAGTTTACAGGCTGTGAGATTGTAAGGGGCGGGCTGGAAAGATTTAGACAGGTGAGTGTCTGCGTTGAGGAAGGGCTGGAACAGGTGAACTGTTGGGAAAAAGAATTTGCATGTTATTTTTTTAAAACAGAAATTGAAGAATTTGAGGAATTAATGTGTGAATAATGCAGGTAGTACTTTTTTTTGGAGTGGTACAGAATATTTTACAGGCTGTGAGATTGTAAAGGGGCAATTTTTCCACATTTTTACAAATATCCAATTTGATGATGTATTAGACACGGCATTTATTTATATGGGGTACATCGAAAATACTCCAGAAACAGTGGTTTGATCTTTGTTCAACTTTCAATAATCTTTAGGCTGAATTAAATTCAAAGACTGTATTATCTCAAACAGAGAAATTCATTTAGATTACGAGCAAAAGATTACACATCTAAGGATAAAAGAATGAATTATGCGGAGAACCAAGGATCGAAAGCTACTCATGAAAGAGAGAGAGACAGACAGAGACAGAGAGAGTGTGTGTGTGTGTGAGTGTGTGTGTGTGTGTGTGTGTGTGTGTGTGTGAGAGAGAGAGAGAGAGAGAGAGAGAGAGAGAGAGAGAGAGAGATCAAGGGAGGTAATCTTATGCCAAGCAGATTTTTCAGCAGTGTTGATATGTTCAAAGTGAGCGTTTTATTTTATTTATTTATTTATTGTTAGCGTTGTTGTATTGGCATATGCTGTATAAGAGTGCAGCATTAGTGGGACATGAATTGTTGTGATGTACTTTTACAAGTCCGGTACAAACATAATGCAGATATTGAAGAATGATGTTTTGGTCTGCATGGTCAGGTACCAGAAGATGACGGAGAGAGAAAAACAAGAGCTACGGAAGACGGACAAAGTTGTCACCCCTCCACCCCCCAAGAAATTGAAGACTGAGGAACTGGTCATGAAACCAGGAGGTAAAGTAGAAGTAGTAGTAGTAGCAGTAGTAGTAGTAGAAGTAGTAGTAGTAGTGGTAGTAGTAGTAGTAGTGGTAGTGTAGTAGTAGTAGTAGTAGTTGTAGTAGTAGCGGCAGTAGTAGTGGTGGTGGTAGTAGTAGTAGTTGTAGTAGCAGTAGTAGTAGCAGTAGCAGTAGTAGCAGTAGTAGTAGCGGCAGTAGTAGTGGTGGTGGTAGTAGTAGTAGTAGTAGCAGCAGTAGCAGTAGTAGTAGTAGTAGTAGCAGAAGTAGTAGTAGTGGTAGTAGTAGCAGTAGCAGTAGCAGTAGTAGTAGTGGTAGTAGTAGTAGCGGTAGCGGTAGCGGTAGTGGTAGTAGTAGTAGTAGTAGTAGTAGTAGTAGTAGAAGTAGTAGTGGTAGTAGTAGTAGTAGAAGTAGTAGTAGTAGTAGTAGTAGTAGTAGAAGTAGTAGCAGTAGTAGTAGTAGTAGAAGTAGTAGTAGAAGTAGTAGTAGTAGTAGTAGTAGTAGTAGCAGTAGTAGTAGTAGTAGCAGTAGTAGTAGTAGTAGAAGTAGTAGTAGTAGTAGTAGCAGTAGTAGTAGTAGTAGTAGTAGCAGTAGCAGTAGTAGTAGTAGCGTAGTGGCAGTAGTAGCAGTAGCAGCAGTAGCAGCAGCAGTAGTAGTAGCAGTAGCAGAAGTAGTAGCAGTAGTAGTAGTATAGTAGTAGTAGTAGTAGTAGTAGTATAGTAGTAGTAGTAGTATAGTAGTAGTAGTATAGTAGTAGTAGCAGTAGTAGTAGTAGTAGTAGTAGCAGTAGTAGTAGTAGTAGTAGTGTGTGTTATTATTATTCTTTTATTTCAAGGATAATGGAATAAGCCCTCATGTGCATTTTTACATCCAGTCCCTTTGTGTATGCAGTTTTGTCGATTTTGTCATCCACCGGCACACAATGGCCTACTCTTCTGAAAAGTGGAACGGGTTTTAATATGTGCGCAAAATTTCTCTTTATGTTTGCACACGGGGCCTCGGTTTATAGTCTCATCCGAAGGACTTTTGGAGAGAATGGAGTCAGCACTGATGTTAACTCCACTGGAAAAATCCTCTTGAAGGAGATTCATATGTGTCTTTTGTGCATATGTGTGTATGTGTGTGTACATGTGTGTGTGTGTGTGTGTGTGTGTCTCTGTGTCTGCATACATGTGTGTACATGCACATGAGCAATGAATGTGATAACTGGTCGTGAGAAGATCCACAAAACTTTTTAAAAAATTTGTCTTGGCTAGGTTTGTCCTCTTGTATTTTACATACACTCGCTCTGTACAACCCTTCACTGTTACATCTTGGCCCAGGCCAAAGCATTGTCAGTGTTTGGATGTCAGCAAAACGCCCAAAGTCTACATCAGAATGTTGTTTGTACTTTGAAATGTTATGTTGAGATGGTCTTCATCCACGACAAGCTCTAAGCATATCAGCCTGCACTCTGAATCAGGTATATATATGTATACATCCTTTGTAGTGAGAGTATGGCCGCCCTTTGGAGAGGTACGTGAACACTGCATTGCATACAAACGTCTCATCCTGTGTGTACTTTACTTCTCACAGCGATTCCCAGGTGGGATGAGTAAGACAGGGTGCATATTCTGGGTGACCGACCCCCAAGGGTGTTAAGCAAGGAAATACCTTACAACCGAAAAAAAGACAGTAATTTCAGCACACACACACAAAGCAGTTGCACTGCTTCTTCAATGTACTTTCTGAAAATAAAATTTTTTTGACTTTCACACACACATACACACACAAAGCAGTTGCACTGCTTATTCAGTGTACTTTCTGAAAATAAAATTTTGACTTTCACAGGCACACATACACACACTCTCTCACTCACTCTCCCTCTCTCTCTCCCTACCCCTACCTTCAAATGAGAGCAACAAATAGAAATCACAGACACAATTTGTCCAGATTTGTCTTCCATGCAGTAAATAGGAGGTAAAGTGCGATTCTTTAAAATCCTCTAAAGAAGATGAAAGTAGTATTTTTTCTCTTTATATTTATGCATTTACTCATTTGATTTGATGTTTTGAAAAGGTATTAGTTACTTTGAGGTGTTTAATCTGCATGCTGCAAAGTGCAGATTAATAGTTTCATGACTGCGAAGATCGAAAATTGCCATTTCATGTTATACACATTTTGTCCTAACATGTCGATGTACTGTGGCCAAAGGCTAAAGTACATTAAAATCTTTGAGTTCTTGAGTTCTCCCTACCCCTAAAGTTGGGATGCGGTTGGTTACCTCAACGGTAGACAAAAACGGTCGCATTCGCAAAACTCTCATCATTGGTGGACCTCGAAACTCTGACTGAGGAACACAAGGAAAACTGCACAGTTCTGCTGCATACACACTGAGTGTACACTGAAAGGCTTGCCACATCTGTGTGATATCTTCAGTTAAACGTCTGTTCACATTTAGTGTGTATAATAATAATAATAATATTAATGTATGGAATTTATATAGCGTTGAATCTTGTAAAGCAACAAATCAAAGCGCTCAGATGACTTTTTAAAATTATTTTTTATTGAGAATAATGGAATAAGCACTCGTGTGCTTTTTTTTGCATCCAGTCCGCATGTGTATATCGGTTTTGTAAATTTTGTCATCTGTTCCCACTGGCACACAATGGCCTACTCTTTCGAAAAGCGGAACAGGATTTAATGTGTGCACAAGATGTTGTGCATGCGTTCACACACGGGGCCTCGGTTTATTGTCTCATCTGAAGGACTTAAAGGACTGTATGTCTGTGTGTGTGTGTGTGTGTGTGTGCACCAGGGCAAAACCTGCTGTCGCTGTGGACGTCGCGGCTGAAGGCGGTGCAGAGCAAGCGCCACGTGGAGTTTGCAGGACGCGCAGAAAACCCGGGCAGTCTGAAAGTTGAACTCTATAAACACATGGTGGAGGAAGAAGCGTAAGTGTCTGTGTGTGTGTTATGTTATGTGTGTGTTGTGGGGGGTGCGGGTAAGTGTGTGTGTTATGTTATGTGTGTGTTGTGGGGGGTTGCATGTGTTTGGGTGGGTGTGTTGGTGGGGGGGGGGGGGGGGGGGGGGGGGGGGGGGGGGGGTGTGTGGGGTGTTGTGGTGTGAGTAAATGTGTGTATGTATATGTGGCTGGGGGGGGGGGGGGGGGGGGGGGGGTGTTTGTGTACGCGTGTATGTGTTTTAGGTAATAATAATAATAGTGATATATGGAATTTATATAGTGCTGAATCTTGTAAAATAAACAAATTGAAGTGCTTGCATCATTTACACGCATGCAACTTTCCTCAAATATAATGAATAACAGATACCACAGTTGATCAATTTTAAACTGCTTTATGTTATTTATAAGCTGCACCCCCGTGTTTATTTTGTGTCTGTGTGTGTGTTTGACTGATAAACCCAAATTGTGAGGCATGTAGTTGAAAAAGCAGCTGTGAAATGTTGCTTGACACGGTGTGAAGTTGATTGTTTTACCTGATGAATTTTGCTTTCTGGAGCTCTTGATGTTCCTCCTGGTTCAAGAATCCCGCTAGCTGTGCACTTCTGGAGATTTTTTTCCTGTAGGGAGAAGATATCCAATAACTGGTATACCAAGTCTCCAGTTTCCCCTGCAGATTCTTCCAGTGACACAACAAACCGAAATTGTGTGCACGAACACATGCGTGATGTCTTGAATGTTAAGATCCTGACTCATCTTTCATAGGATGAGACTATGTGGATCGGTGGTCTAGAGGTAACGCGCCTGTCTAGAATGCGAAAAGTCCGGGTCGGGTGTGTGCGTGGTTCGTATCCCGTTTGGGCCCAAAATTTTTCCCCCATCCATTAGACCATGAGTGGTGGTCTGGGCGCTAGTCTTTCGGATGAGACTATAAACCGAGGTCCCGTGTGTTATACAAAATTTTCAACGCACGTAAAAGAACCCACGGCAACAAGAGAGTTGTCCCTGGCAAAATTCTTAGAAAAAAGCCACTCTGATAGGGAAACAAAACAGTTGTAGACCAAAAGAAAAAAAAAGAAAAAAGTGTGGCGCTGCTCTTGTGGCGACGCGCTCTCCCCAGGGAGAGCAGCCCGAATTTCACGCAGAGAAATCTCATGACTTAAAGTGGTATAAAATAAAAAAACAACAACAATAAAATATAAACCGAGGCCCTGTGTTCGAACGCACGCACAACATCTTGTGCACACGTTAAATCCTGTTTCGCTTTTCGAAAGAGTAGGCCACTGTGTGCCGGTGGAAACAGATGACAAAATTTACAAAACCGCATACACACAAGGACTGGATGTAAAAAAGCACATGAGTGCTTATTCAATTATCCTCAATATAAAAGAATAAATAAATAAATAAATAGGAGGAGGACAAGCCAGTTATGTATGGTGGGTGGTATGGATGGCACAGATATACCCTGCATGCAATCTGTAATCTAGAGCAGGATTGCTGTCTCTGGGTTAAAGTGGCAGCCCTAAACCGACTGCCTGGAAAGTTTCAGTGTAATTCTTCAACTTCAATTAAGGGAGGAGTCAAGTCAAGTCATGTTGCATGGGAGTATCACGGAAGATTGGATTGGATTGGATTATGTTGTATTCCATTAAGTCACAGCACATTTCTCTGCGTGAAACTCGGGCTGCTGTCCCTGGGGAGATTTGATCTTCCAGGCCAATATCCCTGTGTCCTCCTAACCACTGCACGCTGACACCAAGGGTTTTGTTTGGTATCCTTAATCTCATATCTATCTATCTATCTATCTGTCTGTCTCTCTGTCTGTCTATATCTATATTCAGGTCTTTTGTGTTTGGTCTTTTGTGTTTGTTTTGAAGTATGTTTTTGAAGTGTTCACCCCCCCCCCCCCCCCCCCCCCCCCCCCCCCCCCTCTTTTCTAATCTTCCCCATTAGTTTGTCAGATTGTAAAATGTAAACTTCAGAAACATATTTTAGGTAAGTCATCTCGTTTGTTGTGATAAAAAAAACCACACAACCAAACAGGTATGTTGTGTAGTGTCTTGGCAGATTTTCCTGTTTGATTCTTTGAAGGTGATCTGCAGGGTTAACAACGTTGTCGTCTTTATATAGTTACATCCCAGAAATAATTTCCTATTTCAGGGAGTGGGGGGGGGGGGGTAACGATGCTATTGTCTCCCCTTTTTCAGGGACACCAACCCACCCCAGGATGTCAAACCACAGGGGAGACAACTCACCACAGGGCCAATGGCAGGAAAGTGACAGACCATGCAAGAGGTTTGCCGATGAGCAAGAGGAGAAATTTGAATTGTGGAATAACTCATGCAGCACCTCCAGCAACAGCAACCATGGCAACAGCAGCAGCAGCAGCAGAAACTGCTGCATAACCCAACAGATGTGGAACCGGTCTCAAGGTCTTTATTCCAGGTTGGGTTTATTTCTGTTTAAGGGTTTATTCTTTAAAATGTGTGTAAAATCTTTGTAAAAAGTTATCTCTCTCATACCCCTTTATTTTCTTCCCCCCCCCCTTTTTTTATAGATCTTAAAAAGTTTGTTAAAAGATGACAAAGGTGTGTAGAGTGTTTACTTCTGGCTCTTATCACTGACTAGACTTTTTGGGGTTTTTTTTTTTTTGCTGTTTTTTTTTCCCCCCAGGGTGGGGGGAGGGGAGGTAATGGCAGATTAATTTTTCAAATTCTTTAAAAAAAATTTTAAAAAAAGCAAGCAAACTTGTTTGTCAAAAATTCCTCTGTCAGTAATGGTAACAGTGATCCAGACATAACCTTGCCAAACAAAATGTTCACCTTTATTTCCCTGAAGAAGGCTGGTTGAGCATGGAACAGAACTATGCAGTAGGATTTACATCTCCATTATAAAGGTGTCCATAATATGACAGATGTTAGAAAAGTAACCGTGTTTCAAATCTTTTTTCTTTCTTTCTTATGGCTGTATCTTACATTATGATCATATAGTTTTTAGCTTTAGGATACTGAAATGATTTAGAGACTTACTGTAGGTTTGAATTTTATGTTAAAAGAAAAAAAAGGGAGGGGGGCCTGTTTTACTTTGTTTCAAGATATGTAGAACATTGTTGCAGATTTTGCCGAGTAGAACAGGATTGATTGATTGCTCTCCCTAAGGAGAGTGTGGCATCAAAACTTGGTGCTACCTGTTTTTACCTGAATGATGCATGCATGCTTATTTGTTCGGAATGATATAGCTATGGGTTTTTAAGGTGCAACATCTACCATGGGCTCTGCCATGTGCTGTTAATTTGTGTTGCATATATTGTACAGATTTGATTATTATTATTATAACCTCATCCGAAAGATTCACACTATGGTGTTGACACGGTTTGTGTGAATGGAGGAACCACACAGCTTGGGATGGCATTCAAACCATGCACATCTCTGAAGTCAGAATGTGGCTACCTTAACGGTGGGCAATGGGTCTTATACCCAACATCTCGGCATAGGTGGACCTCAAAGTTCTAGCAGAGGAACAAAAAAAAAACCAACCCAAAAATCAACCCAAAAAAGCTAGAACATTCTCTCTATATTGGAACATTTCTTTCAAACCACAGAATGTGGTTAAAAAGGTCCATAATATATGGGAAAAGAGTCAAAATCAGGCGAAAAATAAAAGAGATGAAAGGTTCTGGTGAAGGTGTACATAACTATTTCATCTAGGATCATTTCTGGTCAGGGTTGCTATGCAGAGAACCTAGGTCAAGAGGGTGTGTGCATTTTCAGTGTCACAGGTTTGATTGAATACATCATTTTTTTCTGATAGTTTTGTTTCAATATTTTCTGTATTCACTGTATGAAATTTTCAGTTGATTGTAGCACAAGTTGGTTTTTTTTAGAGAGATGACGCCCCCATTTTTTGTCCATTTGCTGAGTCTCATTCCCCAAAATGCAGGGATAAGAAATTGCAGAAATGAAAAAGTAAAACCAAAATCTTAGGGGTAACTTTGTGAGAGTAGATGGGGGGGAAGGTGGGGGTTAGAGTCGGACAGGGGAAAGATGTATTGTAGAAGATTGTATCGTATCTGTTGTACCACTGTCAGTCACTTTCAGACGAGAGGACGGTAATTTCAAAGCAATCGTTTTGCCATATCGTACATGAGATTTTATGTAAATGTAAATATATTCTGAATGCAGGGTGTCAACAAATCTGTGTACTGCAAGTGATAGTACGTCTCCTAGCTCTCATTGATCTAGAATTGTTCTCAACATGAAAATGTAGCATTAGGGGTTTACAGCAATCAGTTTACTTTCATTAGGGGTTTGCAGCAATCAGTTTACTTTCATTAGGGGTTTACAGCCATCAGTTTACTTTCATTAGGGGTACAGCAGTCAGTTTACTTTCATTAGGGGTTTACAGCAATCAGTTTACTTTCATTAGGGGTTTACAGCAATCAGTTTACTTTCATTAGGGGTTTACAGCCATCAGTTTACTTTCATTAGGGGTTTACAGCAATCAGTTTACTTTCATTAGGGGTTTACAGCCATCAGTTTACTTTCATTAGGGGTTTACAGCAGTCAGTTTACTTTTTGTCGCAAAGTCTGTGGACTCATGTCTTTCACTGGCCAGCTACTGTTGCGTGCAAAAAAGCTAAAGTGAAATTGTGTATGGTATAAAAAAAAAAAATGGATATAAAAGAAAAAAAAGAATTGATCAAAATGTCCCCAAGTTTGCTGGGAAAGAAGAGTGGAAGACGGTGAAAATGGCCACAGACTTTGCAGAATGTTTAAAGGGCTTGTTTCGATTGTTGTTTATATTTGTATTTCTTTCTTTCTGCCCCCTTCTTGCTTGTATCCCCTTCTCACTCTGTCCCTCCGCCCATTTCTCTCTGCTGCCCCTCTCTCTCTGAGAGAGAGGGGGGTGGGAGAGGGGGATGTAGAGAGAGAGGGGTGGGTAGAGAGAGAGTGGGGGGGGGGGGGGTAGAGGGGGTGGGGGGGAGAGAGATGAGGGTGGGAGAGAGGAGGGGTGGGAGAGAGAGAGTGGGGGGGGGGGGTAGAGAGAGAGTGGGGGGGGGGGTTAGAGAGGTGGGGGGGAGAGAGAGTGGGTGGTGGGAGAGAGAGAGGGGGGTGGGAGAGAGAGAGGGGTGGGAGGAAGAGAGTGGGGGGGGGGGGGGGTAGAGAGAGGGTGGTAGAGAGAGAGAGTGGAGTGGGGGGGGGGGGGGAGGGTAGAGAAGTGGGGGGAGGGAGAGAGGGGTGGGAGAGAGAGAGAGGGTGGGAGAGAGAGAGAGAGGGTGGGGAGAGAGAGGGGGGGGGGGGGTAGAGAGGATGGGAAGAGAAGAGTGGGGGAGAGGGAGGAAAGGGGGGGAGAGGGGAGGGGTGAGAGAGGGGTGGAAGAGAGAGGGGGGTGGGGGAGAGGGGTGGGAGAGAGGGTGGGAGAGAGAGGGTGGGAGAGAGAGGAGGGGGTAGGGGAGAGAGGGTGGGAGAGAGAGAGGGTGGGGTAGAGAGGGGGTGGGGGAGAGAGGGGGTGGGGGAGAGAGGGGGGTGGGGGGAGAGGAGGGGTGGGGAGATGGGAGAGTGAGGGGTAGGGGAGAGGAGGGGGGGGGTAGGGGGATGAGAGGTGGGAGAGGAGAGAGAGGGTGGGGGAGAGTGGAGGGTGGGGAGAGGAGGGGGGAAGGGGGGAGGGGGAGAGGGGGGGGGGGAGGTGGGAGAGAGGGGGGGGGGAGAGAGGAGAGGGGTGGGGAGAGAGAGGGGGGTAGGAGAGAGAGAGAGGGGTGGGGGGGGGTGGGGGGAGAGGGGGGGGAGAGAGAGGGGGTGGGGGAGAGGGGTTGCTGCCTTTCCCTCCACCCCTCTCTTCCGCCCCCACTCCTTCTACTCCCCCTCCCTCTACTCCCCCTTCTCCTCTCCCCTCCACCCCCTCTCTTCGCCCCCCTCCTTCTACTCCCCCTCCCTCTACTCCCCCTCTCCTCTCCACCCCCTCCTCCTCTCCACCCCCTCCCTCTACTCCCCCTCCCCCTCCCTCTACTCCCCTCCTCCCCTCCACCCCCTCCCTCCACCCCCCCTCCTCTCTCCACCCCCCTCCCTCTACTCCCCCTCCCTCTCTCTACTCCCCCTCCCTCTCTCCACCCCCCTCCCTCTCTACTCCTCCTCCCTCTCTCCCCCCCTCCCTCTACTCCCCCTCGCTCTCTCTGCCCCCCTCCTCTCCTTACTCCCCCTCCCTCCCTCTACTCCCCCTCCCTCCCTCTCCTCCCCCCTCCCTCTTCTCCCCTCCCTCCCTCCTCCTCCCCTCCCTCTCCTCCCCCTCCCTCCCTCTCCTCATCCCCCCCTTTTCTCTCCCCCTCCCTCTCTCAAACCCCCACCCTTCTCCACCCCTCCCTCCCTCTCTCAGCCCCCCTCCCTCTCTCTACCTCTACCCCACTATCTCAAAAAGATTTTGGGGGTCTTGATTTCCATGATGTTAGAGAATGGGATGTGTGTGTGTGTGCGTGCATGTGTGGCAAGTGTCGATGATGTTCAAGAGTTCATCAAATAAATCCTGTGTGTTTGCGCAATGTGGCTTGCTTTGACTGAATGAACTGTGCTTAAACATCTTCACAAATTGACACGTTCTATATAAAAGGATCTACAATGTGAATGGTCAGGCATATGACTGACCACACTTATTATACACACTTTTTTCCACAAAACCTTTTTTTTTTCTCTGAAAGAATTTGAATTCAAAAGTACCTTTCACTTTTCTCCATACTGGCACTGACTCACTTTCATACATGGCACCTGTTTCATACACATACAAAGATTGTGTTGCTTGTAAACCCAGTCAACCACACAGGCCATATCAAGGATTTCACTATGTTAAAAAAAATCTTGCACAAAATTAAAAAAAAAAAAATAAAGACCCAAACCAATTTACAAAAAAAAGGCCAACCTTGGTTACACAGAAAAGTTGGCAACCCACCATAGAAATCATCAATATCTCAAACAATGTCACCTCCAAACAAACACAGTAATTAACATTAACGCTACTTCACTCCTACTCCAAGGGCAAATAGGACTCCTGAGAGTCCATCAGCCTTTTTTTTTTTATATAAAAAAAGCATTGAGAAGCCAATTAGAGGCTTCAACTTCTATGCCTTCCGAAACACATTGTCAACTGTGTGACCAAATAGAAACAAACTAAACAAAAATCTACAAACAGTTTATAGTGGTTATGGGTTCTTTTATAAGCACTAAATGTGCTTTGCACATGAGATCTTAGTTTATCATCTCATCCAAAAGACTAGCATCCAGACCACCACTAAAGGTCTTAGGGATGGGCAAACACATTTTGGGTTCCAGTGGAGATTGAACAGGGTTGCTAACTTGAGACCACCATTCTACTTTGTTGAATTCACTTCAAATGCAGCATAGAATACATTACTGGGATCAATTTCAAGAACCCCAACCCCACCCCACCCCACAATTGTGGCTTATAGTCTGTAAATCATATTTACAATAAAATGCTTAACAGTAAAATACATCAAAAACCTCATTCAGCAGAGACCATGGGACAGCAATCTTCATTTTCCCATCCCAGTATGAACAATTTCATCACTACGAACATTTCACTTCATATTGTTTACAGTCCCACCGACCACAAAGGCCATGTCAGGGCTGTCACCTTATACCAATTTCAGCAACTCCATCAATATTTGCCTTAACTTCAAAATCAACACTATCTAATACCTTCAAATATTTAACAGCATCAATCTAAAACAAAGAAAAAAACATTAAATATCAAAGTACCCTAATCATTTCATTCCTAAAGGCCAATAACACCAAGCTGTGCTGAGGTTGCCTGCCATTTCACTTCATTTATCATCACCAGGTTACATTAAAAGCATAAAAAGGATAATGAACACACGCATGTACAAAAAGAATTATATATAACAAAAATGCCATGAGGGCAAATAATACTGCAAAATAATAATACTGCTTGTGCTGTGCCCATCCCAATGTTTTCAATATTATTATTACTACCTGGTTGCCAGAACAAAACAATACAGGCTAAATGTCATTTAATGTACTGAAAAAAACACTTCAAATGTTTTCTAAAAAAAGAACACTGTCAAAGAAATAAGCCACAGATATGACAGAAAGGTGAAGGAAAAGACAGAAACAGAGTGATAGAAAAGGAGAAATTTTTGGAACAGAACTTTCAGAGGGTGGGGATATTCTTTATACTGAAAGAGCCCCTGGCATACCCATAGGGTAAAAGGAAAGTGGAAATTATATATATACATAATTATATTACATTGCCCACAGTCAGAACGCAACTACATTAATGGTGGCCCAAACCGTCCGCATACGCAAAATCTCACCATTAGTAAACCTCAGATCTCTAGCTGAGGAACAACAACAACAACAACAAAATCTAAGCGATAAGGAAGAGCATAGAACAAAGGTACTAAACCAGAGGCTTTGTGAACCCTAAGTTTCAGGTTCATTATCTTCCTCAAGATCACCCCATTCTATGTTCATAGCCCTGCTGACCACAAAGGTCATAATTATAAGGTCTGGCACTACAGGATTTAATAATACACATCTAATCAATCAATCCAACACAAGATTTTGAATCAAATTCTTACTTCATAAATTCAACTTTTGAAAACGATATCAGTATAAAAAGTCATATGCTTATGTAGGGGAAAAAAAGGCAAAATGGCTCGTACATCATCGTCTCTTACAAAAGTAAGGCAATCACTTTCAAGTTTAAAAAAAAAGAGAGAGAGGGGGGAAATGATTAATAAAAGACCCATTTCACAACTCTAAACGAGAACTAGCCAGTGACTCTTTTCCAAGAAAAAAGTCACCAGTAGATAATTTCACAGCAAAATCCAGTTTTGGATTCAACTCTTCATCAAAGTGACCTATTTCCTTTCACCTTGTATACAGCCCTGCCAACCCCAACAGCCACGTCAGGCCTGTCACCTCCCTCAACACCTCAACTCACTTACTCCTCCCCCTCCCTACCCCTTGTAAAAAAAAGAGTCTTGACATCACATCGTCAAAATACAACTTTACAGATATTACGTTGAACAAAAACTACACTTTTGAGGACATGATGACAAAGCAGAGCCTTTGACTTGAATCCCATTGCATAACGGTGGCCACCTGGGTAGGAATAAATCAGCATGTAACATTTTTCTCTGTTTTGTGAGAGGTTTCCATATTGCACTAATTCCTTGAATTATATCTTTATTATTTAGTTCAAAAATTCTTTTCCTGAAAAAGGTGAGGTGATACAGACCTTAAGACTTCTCAGTGGAAGAAAAAAACAATCTCAATAGACACAGCTTGGCAAAAGGGAGAGAACAAATCCATCACTGACAGACAGCAGTGTTCCTCAAACAGTCCCAGATCAAAAGCAGGAGGTCAAATTTGCCTTTCAAGGTAAGGATTAATCACTCCCAGAGGCGCCCCTGTCCTAAACAGAAGTGCTGTCCTTGGATCCACAGTTTTTGTTTGTTTTCATTTCTATGGCACCAGCACCCAAGCATGTTGCGAAACACACTGCTTAAGGACCAAAACACTTGCCAGAAGAAGGCTGTCCTCTGAAGCCCTTCTCCTGTCCTGTCCTGTCCATCTCTCTCCAGTATTTATTTCTTCTTCTTTTTGTTCAAGACACTTGTCAGGCAACATTAAAAGCTAGATAAGAAAAACAAAGTGGCATGGTAAGACGGTTTAGACATTCACCTGCCTAACAAGTAAAGTAAACCCTGAGGTTCTGGGTTCCATTCCCAGCCTTGCCCTCTCTTCCCAGTTTGACAGGAAAATCGAACTGAACATCGAATTTCAAAGGAGATTCTAAATCAGTTGGACCCTTGTACTTACTTTTGTGCATCAAAAGAACCCAGGACGCTTGAAAATCAGAAAGAACATGGAAGTGTTTCCTGACTTCTTCTTCTTCCTTTTTTGTCATGTTTCTCCCAGGGGAGGTTTGACATTGATGTACTTCCTGACTGTCCTGGCAAAATTGGTAGTTTAAATTCTGGACTGTATCCTTCAAGTCGGAAAGCAGCTATCTCAACGGTGGAAAAAATTGGTTGTATGCGCCATTGGTGAACCTCACAGCTCTACAAACAAACAAACAAAAAAGCTAGAGACTTGTTTTGTACCAGCAAATTCAAAATACTGTTTAAGTAAAATGTTCATATAGTTTTTCAGCAAAGATGATACAACTGCTCCTCTTTGACTATAAGCAAAAAATAAAATGTTCATATAGTTTTTCAGCAAAGATGATACAACTGCTCCTCTTTGACTATAAGCAAAAAATTTCACTTTGTGTGAGTGTAAAATTCTGAAAATATATCATATAACGCCCCTTAACCTAAAACCACTAACCTTTTAGTTTTAAGCAACTGATAAGGACAAAACCTGCTTTCAAAAGTTCTGTAAATAAAAGCTAAAATAAAATATAGAGACTGAGAGACAACAACAGCAACATCTTCAATTCATCAGAAAACAAAATAGGACTTTTTCGTTAATAACCTTACTCTTTGATTCTATTTTCTGGATCAAATTTCACATGCACACACATACACCACAACACAACTCTCTTCCTTAATCGATATGAACATTGGGATGAATGAAACAAATTCTCCAAAATCAATTCTTGTGCGCAAAGACTCACGCTGGCTCACAAAGCTCTACAATACTTCAATAGCCTTCAACCATGGATGGCAATCCCACCACAAAAAATCCCAAACACTACACAAAAGTTAGCAGCACCATTCTGTGTTGTGAACTCCAATTAAAAAAAAAGAAAAAGTCTTTCGTTGATTTTCATACAGTACTTGCTGTACAGAGAAATGCTATGACACATGAGGTAGAACTGAACTTAGTCCATGCTCCAACTTGCAGACAAAAACAGGGACATGCACCAAAACAAAAAAAACAAACAAAAAATAAAAAATCACAGGCACACAAAAATTCCCATTTGCAATGGAATAATTTGCCTTTGTTAGGGAAGGGGTTTGGGGGAACCTTGAGGGGTTGGTAGAGATTCAGTCTTCATCCCCCCCCCCCCCCCCCCCCCCCCCAAAAAAAAAGGGTTATGTGTGGAGTTGTTCTATCAGGTGATAAAATATATTGATGATTTTTTGCCAATTGTGAATTCCTCTCTATCAAGAATTCAGCCAATATAAGAAAGTGTCATTTTGAACATGCTTCCACATAAGAATAATTTCTACCCTGTACCTTTCCAGGGGTCAAGACAACTCATGGAGCCCGGCTTTTCTATAAAAAAAAAAGAAGGAAGTAAATAAAAAATATTTTTAAAGCAGCATCCAGACTATCTTTCCAATGATAAATGGAAGGTAAGTGAGGGCATAACCTAACCACCCATGTGTAAAATTCATACACTTAGTATGAACAACACTTTTAGTGATTCAGTTTTAAATTTCTCAGAATTCAAATAAAACCCCACCCCCCCCCCCCCCCCCCCCCCCCCCCCCCCCCCCGCCCTTGCACTGAATCAAAAATTTTAATGGAACTATTTCTTTTACACACAAAAATAGACCACACACTCATTAAAAAAGTCTTTGTACAATAAATATTATGCACCCTCACTTGCATATAAAAGGTTTTTTCATAACTTGAATTCAGGTTGTACACACACACACACACACACACACACACGCGCGCACGCATGCACAAACTCACGAACACAAACACACACCACACATAAATGCATGCTTACACATACACACACACTACACATGGCGACACAAACAAAATCAAACCGACGTTGTACTAAAATAGGGCGGAGGGACACTGATATTCGGCGGCGTCTCTTCATTCAGCTCATTCCAGTAACTGGGGGGGCGAGACTGCCTGGGAAAGGAATCAAAATTGTTGAAAATCACCGTCACAGGCCTCGAATCCGCCATCTCATCGTCGAACGTGTAACTGTTGGGCCGATTCCGACTGAGCGACCCAGACAGCCGATAATGATCGTAGGTGTGGGGACGGTTTCGCGGAAAAGAACCAAGCTGTCTGTCCCCTTCGTAGGGAACGTTCCGAGGCTTCTTCGGCCTGGCGCGGTATGCCTCCAGATTGGGAAGCTCGTTCTGTAAAAGAACCGGCCGTCGATCGACCGGGCAGGCTTCTTTGTTGGGGTTTTCCAGCGAAGCCCTATGCTGCCGACATCGGTACACCAGCAACACCACAATGATGACCAGCAGCAGCAGCAGCAGGGCGATCAGCACGGGTAAAATCACTTCGGTGATGAGGTCCGAGCTGGAGCCTTTCAGCGGTTCCTCCGTCACCGACGTCTCCACCGTCTCCGTGTCCTCGTCGGAGGTGGTTTGCATGGTGGGGGTGGGCGGGTACCGGTAGAGGCAGGCTCCTTCCAGCTGGTAGCGGATGTGCATCAGTCCAAGCTTCTTGCCCAGGTGCCGCTTGAAGGCGCTGCGCACCGAGCCGTTCTTGCGCACCATGCGGCGCAGGAGATGGTGGATGGTGTCGTTCCAGCAGGACGAACCGCTCAGGGAACTGGAAGTGAAAAGAGTCAGTGTGTGGGACTTTTGTTTTTTCTTTTGGAGCTCTCGGCCCGGTTGACACCGGGATATATTATGATAGTACGCGTGGAGTACAGCCCTGTCAAATAGTCTCAAAGCATATACACTTCCACAGCAGCATAAATACGTCATCCTTATTGTCAATGATCATCATGCAATGATAATAATCATTCTCTTTCTTTTGGAGACTATGTCATGTGTGTATTATGTGTAGGAACGGGATAGCTCAGTGGTCAGAGCACTTGCTTTCCCCAAGCTAAAGTTAAGCAGCATTGAACGTAATTACTAAAGTAGATGGGTGACCGTTTTGTGCGCGCCTTGGCTTCAGTATAGTCCCCCAGTTCACCCAGCTGTAAATGGATACCTGCCCTCTTTATGGACAGGGAAAGTAAAGCAGCGAGGGAGAGGAGATGGGCGCCATCCTCAATATGCTGGCCCCTAGAGAAGATGAGGTCTCTGACGCCTCGCTCCCCTACGACCTTATAGTTTATGGGACACCTTTACCTTTACTATGTTTGTGCGTGCGTGCGTGCGTGCGTGTGTGTGTGTGTGTGCGTGCGGGCGTGCGTGCGTGCGTGTGTGCGTGTGTGTGTGTGTGTGTGCGTGCGTATGTATATATGATCTCAATGCTGTTGCCAATGCAATGCAATTCTGATGTTCACAACACCACCGACAGACGCTATAGCCGAGAGGTCAAGATCATTCACTTCAATCCCATGGCTACGGGTCTATGAAGTCGTGGGTTTGAATCTCCACGGTGTCTGGTAAATTAAGGGTAAGGATTTTTATGATTTCCCAGGTCAACTTCAATTGCAGACCTGCCAGTGCCTTAATACCCGTCACGCAGTAGATCGAAATTTTAACACGCACAATAATTATCTCATAATTCATGTCAGCGTTCGGTGGGTTGCGGAAATACACACATTCCCAGCAGACATCCCCGAAATCGGAATGCGGCTACCTTCATTGTGTGCAAAAAAAAAACCGGTTGCATATGCAAAAATCTTACCATTGGTGAACCTCAGAGCTCTCCAACTGAGGAACGACAAAAAAAAAAGAACATAAAAATAATAACCCCACCGACCACAGACACAGTATCAGACAAATTCAAAGGTCATAAAGACTCCCCCCCCCCCACTTGCTTAAATATATTTTGGGGGGGTAAAATACCCAGACCAAAGCCAAGTGCCAACCTGTTGGTCCAGGACAGGATGAAGGACCCCATGCCCACATCCACCACCGTCACATGCCTGGCGGAATCGTCGCCGAAGTAAGAGCCGATCTTCTTCATCACGTTGCTCAGGTTGTCGCGGCGACGCATGAACTGCCCGAACTCCACCCCGAACTTCAAGATGAACCTGGAGACCACAGTGGATACACAAGTATTTCACAATAGTTGTTGGTATCGCATACCGCTTTTAAGTCACGGCAGATTTCTCTGCGTGAAACGGTAGCAAAAAGAAACAAACAACAACAACAAAACAACAAACAAACAACAACAACACAACAAACAACAACAACAACCACCACACACACACACACACACACACACACACACACACACACACACACACACACACACACACACACACACACACACAAACACACACACACACACACAACTTAAAAGAAAAGCAAAATTGTACATTAAGGGCCTGACAACCCAATCTTTCTCATTGAAAAATGAGAAGAAAAAAAAAAAATTATGACACTCCTGTTTATCATTATATTCGAATAAACGTTTTATTTTATAAAACACACCACACCCTTTTTCTTGTTTAAAAAAAAGACTGAACATTACAGTTTTTGAGAGATCCCATGTCTCTTTTTCTTTGTTTTGTTAAAGTATGAAAATTTCAGTTTTTGATGAACCCAATTTCTTATTTATTTTAGACTTTTTTGTTTCTAAAAGATACAGCCATTTCTCTCAATGAAAAAAGAGAGACACTTTTAATTTCTGACACTCCGTTTGCTCCCACCCCAAAAGAATGAAGAATTTCGCTCTGACAGACACTCTCATTTCAGAAAAAGATGTAAGTTTCTGACAGATTCCTTTTTTCCCTCCTCAAAACAGAAAAAGAACAGTTTCTACAGGCGTCTACCTCTCATGAATAAAAACAAAATTAAAATGAAAACTTAAGTTTCTATCAGAAAGACTCGATCCCTAAACTCAGCTTGATTTCTGTCCAGTTTCACTCATTTTTATTCATGAATGAGTGACTTCATAAAACCGTTTTTAAAAATGTCAGCACTCATTCTTTAGGGGACGAGATAGCTCAGTGGTCAGACCACTCGCTCTCCCCAAACTCAAGTTAAGCAGTATTGAGCGTGGTTACCTCATAGATGGGTGACCGTTTGTGCGCCTTGGCTCCAGTACTGTTCGCCAGTTCACCCAGCTGTGAATGGGTACCTGCCCTCTTTAGGGTTCAATCCAATCCAATCCTCTTGTTTATAGCCCTACCGACCACAGAGGCCATATCAGGGCTGTCATCTCATCCACTTTTAAATCTCAGATTAAGACTGTGCAACTATATACATATTAAAACAGGGTATAAAACCAACTCTACTGTCATTCCTTGTAACAAAGCCCTGGCCAACCATAAGGGTCATCCAAGTAACTGACACCGCATTGTGAGAAAACCACATCAACCACACATAAAATGAGATAAAACCCAAACCAGATTCCTTACAACAACCTTGTTCTTAGTGTCCAACTGTAACACTGTCACTCACAATTATCAGACAGGAAGGATTCTCTCGTTAGGGTCAGGAAGGTTAGGGTCAGAAAAGATAAAGCACGGGAGAGAGAAAGAGAGTAATGTGAACTCCCTCAATTTCTGGACCCTGGAGAAAGCTGGGGTCTTTGACACCTCGTTCCCCAACGACACAAGAGCTCATAATAACTGTTACCTTATTTTCCCATGCTTCTTAGTAGGTCTCCGCGCTACCAAAGCGGGCAGTTACTATTTCTCATGAAATGTATTAGTTACGACATTGGTGTAGCGGAATGAAGGCAGAGGTTTTGACGTGCAGACTGATGGGGTTCCGAGCCCCCAACCCCTGGGAGTCAGTGGCCACGACCACCACGCTGTTGTAGTCCATGTCCAGGTCAGCCACCAAGGGCAACCCCATCAGCGTCTGCCCCGCAGAACAAGAACAAAGAGCCTTCAATGTTAATAACGTCTTTCCACTTTAAGTGATACCAGAGAAGAACAAAGAGCCTTCAATGTTAATAACGTCTTTCCACTTAAAGTGATACCAGAGAAGAACAAAGAGTCTGCAATGTTAATAACGTCTTTCCACTTTAAGTGATACCAGAGAAGAACAAAGAGCCTTCAATGTTAATAACGTCTTTCCACTTAAAGTGATACCAGAGAAGAACAAATAGCCTTCAATGTTAATAACGTCTTTCCACTTTAAGTGATACCAGAGAAGAACAAAGAGTCTGCAATGTTAATAACGTCTTTCCACTTTAAGTGATACCACAGAAGAACAAAGACATTCTGTAATTATGGTATTGCTTTTGTGTGGTGTTGTGCTGTGTTGAGGTATGTTGTGTACCAGAGAAGAACAAAGACATTCTGTAATTATGGTATTGTTTTGTGTGGTGTTGTGTGGTGTTGTGCTGTGTTGAGGTATGTTGTGTTGTAGTTTGGTGTGGTGGTGTTGAGTGGTGTGCGTAATGCAGTGTGTTGTTTTGTATTTCATTGTGTTGTACTGTGTTGCATTATATGTGATTGTATCCTATTGTGTCATGTCGTGTCGTGTCGCGCTTTGTTGGGTGTGGTGTGGTGTAGTGCGGTGCTGTGTAGTGTGGTGTGGCGTGGCGTTGTGTGGTGTAGCGTAGCGTAACACAATGTTGTGTGGTGTGGCGTAGTGTAACACAATGTATTGTGTTGTATTGCACTGCATTGTATGATATTGTACCACACTGCATTTGGAAATTGTCTTACCATTGTGTTGTGTGGTGTGGTGTGTGGTACTGTGTGGTGCCGTGCTGTATTGTATTGCATTCAGGAGGAGAGAAAGAGAGAAAGAGGAAGAGAGTGGAAGAGAGAGAGAGAGAGAGCAGAGAGAGAGACAGACAGACAGACAGACAGTCAGACAGACAGACAGACAGTCAGACACACACATACACAGACACTGACAGAGACAACCAAGCAGACATAGACACAGACTGGGATAGAGAGAGAGCGAGACAGAAAAGAGAAAGAGACAGACAGACAGACGACACACACACACACACTCCTAAAAAATCTCACCTGTCTGCTAGAGTCTAACTGCACCCAGAAATTGGCCGGCAGGGGTCGGTCATAGGGCAGGGTCAGGGTCAAGGTCAGGAAGCGCGTGCTGCCGTCCTCCACATCGTAGAACATGTTGTCGGGGATCTTCTTCTCGAAGTAGCTGCCCAGCTTCACTGCCAGGTAGCTGAAGGAGTTCACCAGGAAAGGAGGGTTGTTGGGGGCATCTGAGGTCAGGAACACACACACACACACCATCCCAACAAACCCAATAAAGCAATTTGGCATCTGAGGACAGGAACACACACACACACACCATCCCAACAAACTCACAAACTCAATAAAGCAATTTGGCATTCTGAGGACAGGAACACACACACACACACCATCCCAACAAACTCACAAACTCAATAAAGCAATTTGGCATTCTGAGGACAGGAACACACACACACACACCATCCCAACAAACTCACAAACTCAATAAAGCAATTTGGCATTCTGAGGACAGGAACACACACACACATACACACACACACACACACACACACACACACACACACACACACACACACACACACACACACACCATCCCAACAAACTCATAAACCCAATAAAGCAAGTAACAAATAGTTTAAAAAAATATTTATTATTATTTTTTATTATTGGTTTATACCACTTAAAATCTCTGCGTGAAATTCGGGCTGCTCTCCCCCGGGGAGAGCTGATGGTCACGAGAGCAAGGCCATAGTTTGGGGGTGGGGGTGGGGAGGTGGGGGGGTGGCGTCAGTTGTTACATCATGTCTGTGTGTGGTAATTATTCTAAATATCCCACACCATTGTCTAACTTTTTTAGGTTACCGTAGATTTCTATGTATGGAATTCTGGCTGGTTTTCTTTGGGGAGAGCAAGTTGCCAGAAGAACACCACCCAATACTTTTTTTTCTTGTATTTGTTTTTGTATAAAAGTAGATTATTCAGCAACAGAAAACAAATGAAACAATACACTGTTCAACAACAATACACTGTTCAACAACAATACACTGTTCAACAACAATACACTGTTCAACAACAATACACAGTTCAACAACAGAAAACAAACAATACAGTACACTGTTCAACAACAATACACTGTTCAACAACAATACACTGTTCAACCACAATACACTGTTCAACAACAGAAAACAAACAATACAGTACACTGTTCAACAACAATACACTGTTCAACAACAATACACTGTTCAACAACAGAAAACAAACAATACAGTACACTGTTCAACAACAATACACTGTTCAACAACAATACACTGTTCAACCACAATACACTGTTCAACAACAGAAAACAAACAATACAATACACTGTTCAACAACAATACATTGTTCAACCACAATACACTGTTCAACAACAGAAAACAAACAATACACTGTTCAACAACAGAAAACAAACAATACAATACACTGTTCAACAACAGAAAACAAACAATACAATACACTGTTCAACAACAGAAAACAAACAATACAATACACTGTTCAACAACAGAAAACAAACAATACACTGTTCAACAACAGAAAACAAACAATACACTTTTCAACAACAGAAAACTAACAATACAATGCACTGTTCAACAACAGAAAACAAACAATACAATACACTGTTCAACAACAGAAAACAAACAATACAATACACTGTTCAACCACAATACACTGTTCAACAACAGAAAACAAACAATACAATACACTGTTCAACAACAGAAAACAAACAATACAATACACTGTTCAACAACAGAAAACAAACAATACAATACACTGTTCAACAACAGAAAACAAACAATACAATACACTGTTCAACAACAGAAAACAAACAATACAATACACTGTTCAACAACAGAGAACAAACAATACAATACACTGTTCAACAACAGAAAACAAACAATACAATACACTGTTCAACAACAGAAAACAAACAACACAGTACACTGTTCAACAATACACTGTTCAACAATACACTGTTCAACAACAATACACTGTTCAACAACAATACACTGTTCAACAACAGAAAACAAACAATACAGTACACTGTTCAACAATACACTGTTCAACAATACACTGTTCAACAATACACTGTTCAACAACAGAAAACAAAAAACCCCAATACATTGTTCAACAACAGAAATCAAACCAAAAACAAATAGTCCAACAGCAGAAAACACACCAACAATAAATTATTCAACAACAGAAAACACACCAACAATACATTCTTCAACAACAGAAAACACACAACAATAAATTCTTCAACAACAGAAAACGAACCAAAAACCCCCCAAATTGTTCAACAACAGAAAAACAAGTCAAAACTGAATTGTCCAACAACAAAATACAGACCAAACAATATATTGTCCAACAACAGAATACAGACCAAAAATTAATTGTTCAAACAACAGAAACCACGGAAACAACAACAATACTGATATATTATAGTTCACCAAGTAAACCAAATCACAGGAAGACCATTAATTCTGAGCCTCACCAATCCTGACAGGGGCTTTGGTAACGGGCTTGGGCGGCAACTTGCGGCGAGTGGTGGCTTCTCCCATGCCCCACCACCAGGGGGTTGTGGGTCGAGTCTTTGGGGCCACGGTCGTCTTCTTCCTCCACCACTTGGGCGAGGTGGTGGTGGCCAGTGTCCTGAAGGTGGTGTTGACCCAGGGGGAGGATGTGGAGGTCCTCCACACCCGTGTGGTTGTCGTCCTTGCTGCCAGTCGGGTAGGTGGCACAGTGGTGGTGTCTTTCCGCCATTTTCGGAAAGATGTCGTTCTGGTTGTAGAAGAAGTAGTAGTGGTGGTGGTGGTGGTGGTGGTCTGTGCTTTTGTTGTTAATGATGTTGATTTTCTCGATGGTGTGGAAGTTGGTGGTGTGGTCGTTGTTGAGGTAGTTGTTGAGGATGGTGTGTTGGTCCTAATGACTGGTCGTCCTGGGACGACTGTGCCAGTTTCTTCTTGTGCTGCACCATCTACTGTAGAAACGAACTCTGAGGCTGAAGACGTGGTCTGGGCCGATGCTGTGCTTAATGCTAAAGCCTGGCTGGCAGAAGATGTTTGTACAGTCTTGGTAAGGACTGATGATGAAGGTGGCTTGTCAGACTGCGGAAATATAAATACATGGTCACTACATGAAACAGAAACCTCGTCACCAAATGAATGTGATCCATCAGAGGAAGTCCAGGTTTGGTCTGTTTTGACAGGACTGACTGCAGTATGCGCAAGAAAAGGTGGAGTGGTTCTTATGACACTTGTTTCAAACTGATTTTCCCGTGAGAATGTCTGAAAAGAACTGCTGCCAGAAACTGAAAACTGCCCTGCACCAAACCTAATATCAGGTAAGGAAGAAATTTCTGAACCTAGCTGCAGTGTCTGCTGGTCCCAAAGGGATGAGTGGCTTTTGTCAACAGCTGCTGTCAAGTGTAACCTTGTCACTTCTGGGACTGCTGAAGTAGAGACTTGTGCCATCATATGTTTATCACTTTGTAACACAGGCTGAAGTGAAGGAGAGAGCAGTGTAGTTGGAGCATGTGAAACAGACTGTGTGACTGTACTGAGGATCCTTGTGATTGTAAACTGCGTGTCATGATGATGATGATGATGGTCAGTCTCAGCAGATAACATGGGCAAAGCTTGCTCTGTAAACATTGTGCCAGACACTGACACCTGGGCTGGAGACTGTTGCTCCGTCATTACAGACTGTTGCCAGGATCTCCACAAAGGCTCAGAGCTTTCAGACTGTGTGAAATGTTCACTTGTAAGGAAAGGTGTCTGGATTGGAGGAACCAAATCATCAGTGGACGAAGATAACTCAATGTCAGGCGTGATAGAATCCATTTTGTATACAACTGACCTGGTCAACGCTTCACTTTGTTCCAAGTGAAAGGTACCTGAGAAAATGGCATCGGATGTTAAATCCAAAGTTGGGGTGGGTTTAGCAAACACACGAGTTACATCTTTACTGCTTTCCACCTCAGATGGCAGCAGCACAGTTGGAGTCACACGCTCAGGAGTAGTCACCACACCGTCATAAGCCAGCGAGGAAACTGCTGTACCCTGTGGAGTCACCCATTCTGTCCTCCAAGACTCTACAACAGGCGTAGGCCTTACCAACTCAGACTTCACCTCTGACCCTGGCTCCTCTGAAGAACGGACAGCACCAAGCGAAGTGAGAGCAACCCCAGACTGACTGATGGCCGCAGACGACATCACAGTTGCCGAGGAAGGGTACATGGCTGGGGTGGCGATGGGCGTCCTCAACCCCACCCGCCTCCTCCTCCGTCTGTGATTCAGGTGGGTCTCCTTAGAAGCCAGGTACCACCCCACCACAGCCACCCCCATCTCCTTCTGTATGCGGCCCACTTGCACATTGTGCTGAAGGATTTTGGAGAACTCCTGCACGTGTCGGCTGGCAGAGCAGGACAGCGGCCAGAACAGTTCAGAGTGGACCTCCTCACTGCAGTTGGAATACTCAGACGCCCCGCCAGCCTCCATCCGATATCCCTCACTGGAGAACAGCAGTCGGTCCCCGGGTGAGCCCACCCAGGTGAGGGTGTCTGCTGGGATGGAGAGAAAATCTGCCGTCTGCTGAATGACGAGAACCCTCTGGGAAGAGTTCACCTTGTCCGGAGTCAGACACAGAACCAGACTGGCCGTGTGTGGACTGTTGCACTGCTTGGTCTCTGAAGCTTCTTCAAAGACAGCACGGGGTCGATGCTGTGCTGAACTTCTGAAGGTTTCAAGCTATCTTCAAACTCCGGCACTGCTTTCATGCTGCTACCACTCTGTACAAATTTCTCACATTTACGCGATGAATCTACAAAACCATTTCCTACCGTACCGGTACTTGTCCGCCATTGTGAAGAACTTGAAGAGAGTTCTGTCAAAAACGCATCCCTACCAACATCTTCGGAAGCTGTTGAAAATGTCTGAGTTTCTGAAGGAAAGAAGTTGAGTCCGGACAAGGAAGCACTCTGGACTTCCTGGGTGGACTGAGGTGTCGAGTGGACGATGACGTCCACACGGTGCTGCACGTGCCGGCAGGAGGGGTGGGGTGAGGGGGGGCAGTGGACGAGGAGGGTGAAGGAGGAGGTGCCCAGGTGCTGCATGGTGGGAACACCCCGAAGTGTCCTCTCTCCCTCTTCGTACAGCAGCCACTGGGGCATGTTCTGAAACAAGTCGTTAGGATAAGTTTTTATAAAGCTGGGTTGGTTTTTTTCTCTTGGCAGTACAGTTTATAGCACGTGTTGTAGGTGCTCCTCAGCTTGTGTGAGCTTGTGCGTCTGTGTGAAGGCATACACGCACTGTGTGCAGGCATGCGCGAACGAATGCATGTTCTTATAATATTCATTCACGCATACAGGCACAAGTGTGAATGCAATGCATGTCTCACATACACGCACACGGAAATCCCACCTTGTGTGCGCGTATGCATACATGAGTGACATAAACACTCGAGATAGTACACACACACACACACACACACACACACACACACACACACACACACACACATACACACACACACACACACACACACACACACACACACACAGAGGCACGCACGTCACAGCGCGTGCACGGACAGACACACGCAGAGACATTTTACACGCAAACACACATACACACAGCACACATCAGAGCGCATACATGAACAGACACACAGACACATAGACACATAGACACACAGACACATAGGCACACACACAGACACATAGGCACACACACACACACACACACACACACACACACACACACACACACACACACACACACACACAACACACACACACACACACTTGCAAATCTTGCCAAAGATCTGCAGAACTTTTAAAATTCAATACGACAACCACCCGTGTGTGAGACTGATAAGTCAATGTTACAACGTTAAAAGCACACACCCTCCCCCCTTCCCCCGCTACCCCCCCCCCCCCCCCCCCCCCCCCCCGCCCCCCCCCCCGACCCCTGCGTGGCTAGCGACCCCCCAAAGAAGCAATGCCATTTCGCTATTTTTAGCTGCGACTGCTACAGTTAGTTAAGTGCTTTTGCTGTAATGAAATGAAAAATGCATGTGTGTGCCAATTCTATGCAAACACACACACGCACGCACGCACGCACGCACGCACGCAACGCACGCACACACACACACACACACACACACACACACACATACTCTCTCTCCCTGCCTCTGTCTGTCTGTCTGTCTGTCTGTCTGTCTGTCTGTCTGTCTGTCTGTCTGTCTCTCTCCTCTCTCTCTCTCTCTCTCTCTCTCTCTCTCTCTCTCTCTCTCTCTCTCTCTCTCTCGTACTAGCTTGCAATTCACAAGCATCATTGGTAAATCTGGCAAAATACCTTTTGACGGCTTTCAGGCTTAGACAGAATTTCATTGATGATATGGACAAATAAAAGCAAATAGTCTGCACGATTGAGATTGTTTTCATCTGGGTTCTACAATTATTGTCCCAATGAACATCTTCATGTAGTACCAGTGTTATGTTTCTAGTGCATGTTATATATCACGACAGAATAATGTATTGATGTTTGAGTTTCTCCCCATGAAAGGGGCTGTTGGCCTATATTGATTAGAGTTCAGAGTTCAGAGTTCTCTTTCTCCTCTGGAGTTAACATCAGTGCCGATTCCACTACCCAAAAGTCCTTCGGATGAGACTGTATCCCCATGTGCGAACAAACGCAGAACATCTTGTGCACACGTTAAAACCCGTTCCACTTTTCGGAAGAGTAGGCCATTGTGTGCCGGTGGGAACGGATGACAAAATGTACAAAACTGCATACACTCAGGGACCGGATGAGAAAAAGCACACGAGTGCTTATTCCATTTCCCTCGAAATAAAAGAATAAAATGATTTTTAAAAAAAACACTCACACACACACACGCGCAAGCGCGCGCGCACACACACACACACACACATACACACACGCACGCGCACACACACACACACACGCACGCACACACACACACACAAACACACACACCACACACACACACACACACACACACACACACACACACACACACACACTCGACCATACACATACACAACTACAAAGGCAGGGAGACATAAAAACATAGTGGTTAGAACCTCAGGCTTGTCACCTAAGCTGAATCTCAAAGGGCATCGGGGGTCAAACCCTGCTGAGGGGGCGGGGGGGGGGGGGGGGGGGGGGGGGTCCCTGGCAGTTAGCATCAGTTAACCTCCATTCCCTCACAGTTCCTTCTGACGAGACCAAGACTATAAACTGAGATCCCCGAGGGCAAGCACACGCCATCACACTTTACGCGCGCAAGAACATTCGGCCAATCTTTCGTCGCACAAGTATAGGCCAACTATGGCCGGTGGCATGGATTTATTTATCTATTTATTTATTTATTTATTTATTTATTTATGTCACTTCGTCACGGCAGATTTCTCTGCGTCAAATTCGGGCTGCTTTCTCCCCCGGGAAAGCACGTGGCCGCAAGAGCAGCGCCACCCATTATTTCTGTATTCTTTTCCTGTCTGCAAACTGTATCTGTTTCCTTATCCGGGTGGGTTGGGTTTTTTTCAACAGAATTTTGCCAGGAGCAATTATTGTGTTGCCTTGGGTTCTTTTACGAGCGCTAAATTTATATGTGTAATACACGGGCCCTTTGTTTATCGTCT
>CM054146.1:52170257-52182757 GCA_028751875.1 Rapana venosa
TCTCTCTCCTCTCTCTCTCCCTCTCTGCCTTACCTGGAAGTACAGCCGATGGTGAAGGTCAGGGTCATCAGGGATGGCGACCTTAACCTCCGTTAACCTGCCCACGTAGGCAGCCAGACAAGAGGTCACGTGAACCACACCTCCACCTCTCTCCGCCCCCTCAGCCTCTTCCTCTCCTGGAGATGGCTGCTGCTGCTGTTGCTGCTGCTGCTGTTGCTGCTGTTGTTGTTGTTGCTGCTGCTGCTGATGTTGTTGCTGCTGCTGTTGTTGATCTTGCTGCTGCCAGGGTTCTAGCTTCTGAAGATAGTGTTGATGCTGTTGCTGTTGTTGTTGTTGTTCTGGTTGTATCTGTTCTTGATGTCCTTCTTTCTCTTGCTCTTGATCACGTTTCGGCCAAACAATCTGCTGCTCATAACCATGTTCTTGTTGTCGCTGCTGCTGCTGCTGCTGATGTTGCTGCTCTTGTTGAACTCGCTTCTGCCAAAGTTCCCCATAGTGTTCATCTTGTTGATACACCTGCTGCTGCTGCTGCTGCTGCTGATGTTGCTGCTCTTGTTGAACTCGCTTCTGCCGAAGTTCCGCATAGTGTTCATCTTGTTGATACACCTGCTGCTGCTGCTGCCGTCGTTGTTGTTGTTGTTGTAGTTGCTGGTGATCAAGGTGATGGTAGGTGGCTATCGCCTGTGGCGCTGCAACCTGCTGTATCAGGCCCCAAGCCAGCAGGTGCCAGCAGCAGACAAGGCGGCAAAAGATCAGACCTGTCCGCCCGTCCTTTGGTCTTTCCGCCGCCATGTTTTCACTTGATGGTAGCGATTACCCGAGGGACTAGAATCTCTATAAAATCTCTCTGAAAGGTCAGAAGGACCGTGGTTTTCTCTCTCTCTCTCTCTCTCTCTCTCTCTCTCTCTCTCTCTCTCTCTCTCTCTCTCTCTCTCTCTCTCTCTCTCGCCAACCATGTATTATGGCCTAAGGCCGAGATACCATTAAATTTCTGAGTTCTTTCGGTGGAATAACTTACTGGGTTGTTTTTACATCTTTCTTCCCCATCTTCTCAAGTTTTGGGCTTTTTTGTTTGGCACACACACAAAAAAGAGAGAGAGATCGTACCTTGGAAACACACTTCACCCTTAATAATGGTTTTCGCTGTTAACAGGCGGTCGAATAGGGTTAACTAAACCGGTCGTTTTGTAAACGAAGCATCACACACACACATTTCGTGACAGTGTGAGTTAAGGTACGAGGGTTCTGGGGGTTTTCCCACGTTATTTTAGGGTTGTTGTTGTTGTTGTTTTTAAAAGACTTTTTTTTCTTTTTCTTTTATTCTTTTATATTGAGGATAATGGAATAAGCACTTATGTGCTTTTTTTTACTCTGGTTTCAGATAAGCGTTTTTAAGGTACTGTCAAAACACTGTTTTGCGAATCTGTTCCTGGTAATGAATTTGTACAGATGAGGACGGTATGGGTATTTTGTTGTTGTTGTAGTTGAGTTTTTAGGTTTCTGTTTTCTTGTTGTTTTGTTTCAGAATTTCGTCTCAGTCATGTCGAGATAGGCAAGGTATTGCTGCCGGTGTGATGAAGCATGGCTTGTGTGTGTGGGAGGGTGGAGGAGGGTTGACAGTGGTCCTTGTCGCCACTGGAGGAGAAGTCGTCCGTATTGTCCTGCATTTCTGCACACACACAAAAATGTTGAATATTAAAACTTAAAACACACACAAAAAAGCAGAAACCCGCCCTCTAAACAAAAGAGAATTTCACGATTGCATTTTATAGTGGACACACACATTCACACACACACACACACACACACACACACACACACACACACACACACACACACACACACACACACACACACACACACACACACACACACACACAGCTGCCTTCACACTTTTGTACATGCTTTGCAGCGTCATGAACATTTTATCATGGATTCCTTTTTGCAGTAGCAGAAATAAAAGTTTTATTCTGTCAACACTGTCAAATGCTTTGGAAAAATCTACAAAAAGAGTATAAAACCTACCACCTTTCTTTGTTAGATACTTTTGTGCTAGAGACTGAAGTGTAAAAATGTGATCGATGGTGCTAGCAGATACAAGTAGAATCTAGTTATAATTATCTGGGTGTGGTTTTTGGCTCAACATTGAACTGGTCAAAATGTATCGAAAATCTCTCTGGAAAAGCATTGAAGGCTGTTGCTGGTATCAAAAGATTGTATTTCAGGTTAAAGAATCTTCCAGCATCTACAGTTTTTAGTATTTTTTATACAAAAGTGAAACCAATCCTCCTCTATGGTTCTGAAATTTGGGGTTATCAGCAGGATCATGATATTGAAAAAATACAGGTAAAAATTTGCAAAATGGTCCTGGGGGTTGGCAGAGATGTTAAAAATAATATTTGCCTTGGCGATTGTGGTAGATATCCCATTTTTGTTGACACTGTTACCAGAGTAATCAAATATTGGCTAAAAATTTTGGATATGCCTGATCATAGATATCCCAGACAATGCTACAATATGTTGTGTAGACAGGATGAAGCAGGGAGAATAAATTGGGTAACACATGTTAGAAAGATTTTATGCACCCACGGATTTGGTTATGTTTGGACAATGCAAAATTGTGGAAATTCTTCATCCTTCATGAAAGAATTCCAAATACGAATACAAGATGTGTACCAACAAAAATGGCGTGACTCTCTATCAGCATACCCTGACTACTTAGATTATCACCCGATTATTTGGAGAGCAAATTATGTTTGTGAAGTAGAATCTTTAGAATACCGTAGAGCTATATGCTTACTGAGGTCAAACAGATTACCTTTAAATGGTATTTCACGTTATGGCAAACCGATTACTGATCCATTCTGCTCTCAGTGTGATGGCCAACAAATTGAAGATGTTTGTCACTTTTTACTTGTATGCCCAAAATATGCTGTATTGCGAAGAAAATGTATTCCTCTGTATTATTACAGATTTCCATCGAATCTGAAAAGGCAGCTTCTTTGTATGAACATTAAACCTAGTTTGATGTTTAAAGTTGGATTATTTCTTAGTAAATGTTTAGATATCAGAAGTAAGGATGTTCACCTTACATGAAAGTATATGATTAACTGTTGTTCCTATGGGCCATATGGCCTGCAAAAACTGAATTAAAATTATTGTTATTGTTATTGTTACACACACACACACACACACACACACACACACACACACACACACACACACACACACACACACACACACACACACACACACACACACACACACACACACACACACACAGGGTTTTTCTCAATCATGCCTCTGTTTTCAATTCGCTTTAGACTTCTCTGCATTTCTCTTTCAGGGTAGGGCAGGTAGTACCTGGTCTTCTCCTGTGCTTGTAGCTCTGCAGGAGTAAGGTCTGCCCGCTGGCCCTAGCCAACACACTCCGACACCAGACCAGCTAAAAATTTTTGGGCACAAGATGGATGTTGGGTATATTCGTATTTCCGTAACTCACCGAATGCTGACACTAGTTACGAGATCTTTAATCGTGCATGTTTGATCTTCTGCATATGTGTAAAAATACACCGAGTCAATTAAGATACAAGCAGGTTTGCATTTTAAGTTGAACCGGGAAATCGTACAAACTCCCCACCCTTAATTCACCAGACGCCGTTGGCGAGATTCGAACCCACGACTTCATGGACCCCTGGGATTGACGTCAAACGGTCTTGACCACTCGGCTATACAGACCATCAAAACACAGCATTTAAGACACTCCACTTCACCCCTAGGGACGGGATAGCTCAGTGGTCAGAGCACTCGCTTTCCCCCAGCCAAGGTTAACACAGCATCGAGCGTGGTTACCACTTGGGTGGGTGACCGTTTGCGCGTCTTGGCTTCAGTACAGTCCCGCAGTTCATCCAGATGTAAATGGGTACCTGCCCTCTTTAGGGTCAGGGAAGGTAGAGCAGCGAGAGAGAGAGAGGAGATGGGTGCCGCCCTCAATATGCTGGCCCCTGGAGAATTTGAGGTCTCTGATGCCTCACTCCCCTACGACCACATAGGTTATGGTACACCTTACCTTTTACTTCAATACTGAATTAGTTACCCAACTAAAGGTATAGGCCTACAGTAACACCAGAACAACTCAGCAACTCTCAAAATACCTGGAGCGACGTGTCCCCGGCCCCCAAAACTACCCCAAAAGAGGCATGTACCTAACCCAAGATGTAAGAAAGCGAAGCTTCCAGCGTTGCGAAACGCTGAAGTTTTCCTGAAGTCAGCTCAAAGTTTAAGCTTCTCACGTGAAAGGGCAGTAAATTGTCATTACCTGTACTGTATGTACAACAACTGTTGCTAAGGCTAGCCTCACACAAGCCAACATAACCACACGAAACACCTGACAGACTTTCATGTGGAAAACTTTAGAACATACACTTGAAAACTGCTGTGTTTACATATTATTAGATATTAATTCATAAGGCCATCACGGATTTCTTGTACTTCTGTTTGTCTGTGTTGGTAGGTACTTTATATACGATCCATTTTCTCTACACAACGTTTTAAATCAAACTTTTGAATCTCTCCATTACGTTCGTGTGTGCATGTTGGGTGTGTATGTCTGTGTATGTCTCTGTGTGTTGTGTGTGTGTGTGTGGGGGGGGGGGGGGGGGGGGGGTAGTAGCCTAGTGATGAGGGCGTCGAGCTCGCAGTCTGACGGCCCGGGGGTTCGAGCCACCACCGCGACGCCCGTTCAAGGAGATTTTTCCCCCCTGGAGTTAACATTAGTACCGACTTCTCTTCTCTCCCCCTCCCTCCCCCCATCCCCCGAAAGTCCTTCGGATGAGACTATAAACTGAGGTCCAGCGTGTGAATGCATGCAGAAAATCTTGCACACGCACACGTTAAAACCTGTTCCACCTTTTAGAAGAGTAAGCCATTTCGTGCTGGCAGGAACTGATGAAAAAAATCTAAACAAACAACCAACCAAACAAAAAACACGCATGTCAACTGGTGTAGTGTTTAGACATCAAACCCGAAGTCGGAAAGCGGCAACCTTAATAGTGGGCATAAACAGTCGCGAACACAAAATCCCACCATTTCGGTAGACTTCGGCGGATCTCTAGTCGAGGAACAACAAACAAAAAAAGAAGAAGAAGAAATGAGAGAAAATCTAATGAAAGACAGGAAAGAAAGAAAGAACAAACAAAACAGACGAAGAAGAAAAAAAAGGAGGAGAAGAAGAAGAAGAAGAAGCAGAAGAAGAAGAAGAAGAAGAAGAAAAAGAAGAAGAAGAAGAAGAAGGAGGAGGAGGAGGAGGAGAATAATAATAATGAATGAATGAATGAATGAAAGTAAGAAAGACAGACAGACAAACAAACAGATGGACAGACAAACAGACAGACAGGCAGAAAGAAAACCCAAATCAAATCCCTTTGTTTAGATAAGAGGACAGTTCTGCATCTTTATTACCAGGCGGGAAAAACCCTGACCTGCCCGAAAAATCGACACCACAAACTAAGTGCTGTCTGTTATCTGCTTTCTTCCCCTTTCTTTTTCTCCTTTTCTTCTTGTCATTTGGTTTTTCGCGAGATTTTTGTTGTTGTTGTTCCTTCTTCCCTCTCTCTCTCCCTCCTTCCTTCTTATCGTTTTTCCTTTCTTATCTCTCCTTCCACCTCCACCCCCATTCGTTCTTTCTTTCACTTTCACCTTTTCTTTTTCTTTCGTTCTTTGTTATTGTTGTTGTTGTTATTTCTATCTTATTTTTTCGTTCCTCGGCTAGAGCTCCGAAGTTCACCAACGGTGCGATTTTGCGTATGCGACCGTTTTAACCCACCATGAAGGTAGCCGCATTCCGATTCTGGGAATATATGCTGGGGTATGTTCGTGTTTCCGAAACCCATCCCACGCTGACATCAATCACGGGATCTTTAACGTGCATATTTCATCTTCTGCATGCGTATATATACACGAAGGGAATTCAGGCGCTGGAAGGTCTGTACTTGAAATTGACCCGAGAAATAGTAAAAATCCCTACCCTTAATTCACCAGACGCCGCTGCCAAGATTCGAACCCACGACTTCATGGACCCCTGGGATTGAAGTTAAAAGGTCTTAACCACTCGGCTGCAGCCTCCGTCTCTATTCTTGGTTTGAACGTGCTGTTTCTTTTATTCGTTCATTTTCTTTTCTTTCGAAATTCATTCATCCATTCATTCATTATTTCATTCATACATACATACATACATACATACATACATACATACATACATACATACATACATTCATTCATTCATTCATATGCTGGTGCTGGTACTGGTATTGGTATAGGTATTATCTTGTAATGTGTGCGAGGAGATGGTCGTATACTATGCTGTGTAATTCTCCTATGATAAACGGTTTTCCTATTTCCATAACTTTTATGTACGGCTTGTAACCCACATGAATTTATCTGTTTGTGAAATAATGAAGTGTTTTTGAATTGAATTCCATCCATCCATCCATCCATCCATCCATCCATTCATTTCTTCTTCTTCTTTTCTAAGCAAAGGAGATAAACAAAAATGTCTTTTCAGATAAGATCCAGGGTCTCACGCTGCTCTACCTTCCCTGACCCTAAAGAGGCAGGTACCCATTTACAGCTGGGTGAACTGGGGGACTGTACTGAAGCCAAGACGCGCAAACTGTCACCCATCCAAGTGGTAACCACACTCGATGCTGTGTTAACCTTGGCTGGGGGAAAGCGAGTGCTCTGACCAGTGAGTAATCCCGTCCTTCGGGGAGTAATTCTAAATCACGATAAGCTTTAACCCATTACACAAGAAGTGGGTAACGAACAATTTCCTCGCGAAACGATGCCAATAAGAACTAACAATGGCGCAGTTTCCTAACCTTACGTTTTGTTCTTACAATCTGCGTGGATGAATGGATGGATGGATGGATGGATATGTGTGTGTGTGTGTGTGTGTGTGTGTGTGTGGTGTTGTGTGTGTGTGTGTGTGTGTGGTGTGTGTGTGTGGTGTGTATGTATGTATGTATGTATTATGTATGTATTATGTATGTATGTATGTATGTGGTATGTATGTATGCATGTATGTATGTATGTATGTATGTATGTATGCATGTATGTATGTATGTATGTATGTATGTATGTATGTATGTATGTATGTATGTGTGTGCGCGTGTGTGTGTACATGTGCACGCGCGCGCGCACACACTAGCGCAAGCAGTGGCCTGGATAAAAAGCTGTTTGGCTTACGTCATCAAATCTACTGCCAGTCTCCGGAGTCTTCTAATCCTACTGTATCTAAGTAATCGTTGTTTTCATTCCTTGAAGACTTCCCTGTTTCTTTTTGGCATGATCAACTTGTATTGAGTCACCTTGGAAACAAAGAAGATGCAGCTTGCCAGACTTCGTCAATAATTAACAACAGTTAAACACAAGAATTCCTTGCTCTTGTTGTTTTCGACAGCTGTGTAAATGTTATCTAGATTTTCTCTTTTTTGGGGGGTTGTTTTTCAAAATCCCAGCTGCTGGGCTTGTAGTTCTGGTAGCTCTGGCACTGTGCCATGAAGAATGTGTAAACTGTTTGTGAACAAGTGATTGTGATGGGAGTGGCGGTGGGGGTGGGGACAAAGAGAGGGAAAAGATAGGTGGTGGAGGGAGGAGAGAAAAGAGAAAGATACAAAAGACAGGAATGAGAGAGGAGAGAAAGAGGGATGAAGAAGGCAGGGAAGAGGATATTCATTCGTTCACTTACTCATTTTCTTTACTTTCGTTCTCTTACTCATTTTCTTTACTTACCAATCTCAAGTTTTCATCTTACGTAATGTATCTTCTCTCTGCCTCTCCTCTTCTTCCTAATTCTTACATGTTGTGGCTATAGGTTAGTGAAGTGGAGGGTGAAGGTGTGTGCGTGCATGCGTGCACGTGTGTGCGTGCATGCTTGTAGTAGTTTTTCAGTTTAAAGTCCTTCCACTAAATACTGATATCAGACGGAAATGCATGTGTGTGTACATGCATGCGAGCGTGCGTGCGTGCGTGCGTGCGTGTGTGTGTGTGTGCGCGCGTGCGCGCGTGTGCGTGCATGGTCTGGAGAATTAGAAGGCTTTGGGAGATATCTATTTTTGTGTGTGTGGATAAAAGCTGTCTGGCTTACGTCAATGAATCTACCAGTCTCTCGAGTCTTCCCTAACTCCATTGTCTGCAAATAATCTCCTTTCCATTTTTCACACAGACTTTTCCTGTTTCTTTTTTTGATTGATCACTTCCTTCTGACTGAGTCCCCTTGAAAACAAACAAACAACTTCATCAATGATGATCACAGTTAAACACAGGGTTTCCTTATTGTCTCTGTTGTCTGCCACAGCTGGGTCAATGTTAGCCAGATTTGTGTGTGTGTGTGTGTGTGTGTGTGTGTGTGTGTGTGTGTGTGTGTGTGTGTGTGTGTGTGTGTGTGTGTGTGTGTGTGTGTGTGTGTGTGTTGTGTGTGTGTGTTGTTGTGTGTGTGAGTGTGTGTGTATGTTGTTGTTGTTGTTGACTTCAATTTTACGTCTGTTCACTTTTAGTGTGTGTGTGTGTTTGTGTGTGTGTGTGTATGTGTTTGTGTGTGTGTGTATGTATGTGTGTGTGCTTGTTTGTATTTCAAAATCTCAGCTGCAGGGATACTTCTGGTGCTGACAAAACTCTGGCATTGTGCCAAGAAGAATTTGTAAACTGTTTGTGTAAAAGTGACTGAGACAGGTGGAAGGAGGAGGGGGGGGGACATGGTGATGGAGGCAGCAAAGAAAAGAAAAAAATACAGAGGGAAGGAGAACAAGACAGGAGAGGAACAGGGTTCGAAATTAGGAAGGAGAACATCCATTTACTCATTCATTCACTCATTCATTTCTTTTTCTCTTGCCAATATCAAGTTCTGTTTTCACATAACCTATCTTCTTCTTCTCTCCATCCTTGCTTTCCTCCTTCTCATCATCATCATTTTTTCATGTTGTGGGTGTAGTTTAGTAAAGTGGTGTGTGTTTGTGTGTGTTTGAGTAAGTGTGTGCATGCACGTGTGTGTGTGTGTGTGTGTGTGTGTTGGTGTGTGTGTGTGTGTGTGTGTGTGTGTGTGTGTGTGTGCGTGGTGTGGAGGACGCTTTGGGAGAGAAAGATTTTTTTGTGCTTGGATATAATCTGTTTGTCTGATGTCGTTTAAATCTATGAGTCTCTTGAGTCTTCTCTGATTCCATTGTCTGCAAATAATCTCGTTTCCATTTTTCACACAGACTTTTCCTGTTTCTTTTTTGGAATGATCACTTCCTTCTGACTGAGTCACCTTGGAAACAAAGAATATGGAGAAGATTGCCAGACTTCATCAATGATGATCACAGTTAAACACGGGGTTTCCTTATTATCTCTGCTGTCTGCCACAGCTGGGTCAATGTTAGCCAGATTTTTTTTTTTTGGGGGGGGGGGGGGGGGGTGGCTGCTTCATTAAAAAAAAAAAATCCCAGCTGAAGGGCTTCTGGTTCTGGCATTAAGCCAAGAAGAATTTGTAAACTGTTTGTGAACAAGTGATTGTGATAGGAGGGAGGAGGGAGGGATAGAGAAAGAGAGGAGGTGAGGGTGGGAGGGGGTGGTATGGTGATGGAGGCAGGAGAGACAAGAAAAAAGATGTGGAGGGAAAGAAAAGGAGAAATGAGAAAGGAGGAGGAGGAAGGCAGAAAGGAGATTCATCCATCCATCCATCCACTAACTAATTAATTCATCCATCCATCTATTCATTCAAGGCAGAAAGGAGATTCATCCATCCATCCATCCATCCATCCATCCATTAACTAATTAATTCATTTGAGTTCTGTTCTTAGGTAATGTATCTTTATCTCTCCCTCCTACCTTTCCTCCTCTTTCTTCTCCTCCTCCTCCTCCTCATTCTTATATTATGTGTTAATAGATTACTAAAGTGGTGTGTGTGTGTGTGTGTGCAAGTGCAAGCATGTGTGTGTGCACATGTACGTGCGTGCATGCGTGCCTGTGTGCGTATGCATTCGTACGTACATTCGTGCGTGCGTGCGTGCATGTGCATGCATATGTGCATGGTCTGGAGAACATTTTGGGAGGAGAGATATCTATTTTTGTGTGTGTGGATAAAAGCTGTCTGGCTTACGTCAATGAATCTACCAGTCTCTTGAGTCTTCCCTAACTCCATTGTCTGCAAATAATCTCCTTTCCAGTTTTCACACAGACTTTTCCTGTTTCTTTTTTCAATGACCACTTCCTTCTGACTGAGTCACCTCGGAAACATAAAGAAGATGGAGAAGATTGCCAGACTTCATCAATGACGAACACAGTTAAACACAAAAATACATTGCCTTTGCTGTTTTGGACAGCTGGGCAAATGTTAGCCAGTTTTATTTGTGTGCGTTTTTTTTTTCTTCTCCAAAATCCCAGCTGAAAGGCTTCTGGTACTGACAAACTCTGGCACAGTGCCAAGAAGAATTTGTAAACTGTTTGTGTAAAAGTGATTGAGACAGGTCGGATGGGGGAAGGGAAGAGAGAGGGGGCGAGAGGGGGAGTGAGAGGGGGTAGAAGGGAGAGGGAGAGAGAGAGGGAGAGAGAGAGTGGAGAGAGAGAGGGGAGAGAGAGGGGGGAGAGGGAAGAGAGGGAGAGAAAGAGAGGGGAGAGAGAGACGAGAGAGAGAGAGAGACAGACTGAGAGACAGAGACAGAAAGAGAGTCAGAAAGAGAGGGAACAGAGAGAAGGGGAGGGAGACAGAGAGACAGAGAGAGACACAGACACACACATACACACACGCACACAGAAAGGGGATAGGCAGACAGGCAAACAGACAAGAAAACAGGCAAGCAGATACAGTGATACAGAGAAAGCCTCAAGGAAAGACAGAGACAATACCAAAACAACCCCCACAGCGAAACAGACCGTAGAATAAGAGACAGAGTTAGTACAATTTAAAAAAAAAATCAAACAATACACGAAACACATTGACTGCCACAGAAACCCCCCATCCCCCCAAAAAACAACAACAAACAAACACAAACAACAACAACAACAAAACAACACACACAACAACAACAACAAAAACCCCCAAAACCAACAACAACAACAAACATAACTCGAACAAAACTTACCAGTACACAATTATTGAGATACACTTTGCACAGAATCAGTAAACAGTTCTGGTCAAAAATAACACCCCCCCCCCCCCCCTCGTCACACAGACCACCTTTCCTCCCCTCATCCTTCACCCCCTACTGACCTTACTTTCACCCTAAGATCCCCCCACCCCCACCCCACTCCCCGCCCCAAACTCATTCACTCAAAGGCATATGTTGTATTCTGTTTCTAAGATAGGTTTGTACATTGTGATCAACCAAGAACGCTCTGTGCCATAAAACAATGTCCATTTTTGTCTCCGTTTCAACTTCTGACTTTTTTCCCCCGGGTGAGATTGGGGGTGAAGGGACTTGTACTACGAACACACACACACACACACTGCACATACACACACATACATACACACTGCACATACACACACATACATATACACTGCACAACACACACACTGCCCATACACCACACACACAAACACACTGCACATATATACACACACAAACACACACACACCATACACACACACACACAACACACACACACACAAACACAACCACACACACATCATTATGCCATTTTCTTTGGCATGTACCAACTAAGAGACCATTTCCACCTACCCTACTCTATCAGTATTATCAATCGAAATGTTTCTGTTCTTAGATAGATGGCTTGATGGAAAAAAGTAAACTCATTGCTTATTCAATGTACCATCTGGACATAAAATTTGACTTGACTTGACTTGACATGACTCTCTCTCTCTCTCTCCTCTCTCTCTCTCCTCTCTCTCTCTCCTCTCTCATCTCTCTCTCTCTCTCCTCTCTCTCTCTCTCATAATTATATACTTTCCACGGAGGAACAAAGGGGGTGGGTGGGATGGAATGGTAAAGTGTGAGGGAGGGGGGCGAGGGGGTTAGGTGGAAATAGTCTCCTAGTTGGTACATACCAAAGAAAATGACAAAAAATGGGGTGTGTGTATGTTTATTTATTTTATTTATTTACTTATACCACTTTAAGTCACGCAGATTTCTCTGCGTGAAATTCGGGCTGCTCTCCCCGGGGTGTGTGTATGTGTGAATAGTATGTGTGTGCGTGTTTGCATGTGTGTGTAGTGTGTGTGTGTGCATGCATTTATACATGTTTGCGTGTGAGTGTGTGTGCATGTATTTGTGCATGTTTGCGTGTGTGTGTGCGTGCGTGTGTTTCAGTCCACATAGTCCAGCACTTCTTGCGCTCACGTTAAAACTCGTTCCGCTTTTCAAAACAGTAGGCCATTGTGTGCCGGTGGGAACGGATGACAAAATTGACAAAAACCGCATACACCCGGGGACTAGGTGTAAAAAAACACACGCGTGCTTATTCTATACTCTATCGCCTCCCTCCCTCTCTCTCTCTCTCTTCAT
>CM054146.1:52189753-52211983 GCA_028751875.1 Rapana venosa
AATTCACATTGAAACAATGACTGTGTGAAATTACAAAAATTTAATTTTATGAACCCATATAAATTTAAATGAGTGTTTTTTTATTTTTCCCGGACGCTTTGGTTTAACCCTTTTTTGTTTTTTTTGTGTCTGTGTAGGTATCTAGCCAGAAAACAGTTGATTTTTCGAAAGGATATGCTCACAGTAATTCTTATTTTATAAAAATAACGAAAAGTTTATGCAATACTCCAAGCTGTTTTTTTAAACTTCGAAGTGTGTGTCAGGGTTGTTGTGTGGTGTGTGTTGTTGTGTGGACTGACTCTTTTTGTTTTCGTTGTTCCACTGTCTGTCGGGGACCTTGTTCTGTGACTTAGTGTGTTGGGGTTTTACATTTATTGTTTAGGGGGTGGTCGTTTGGTGTAGTGGTTTTTTGGGTTTGAAACAGAAGAAAAAAACATCTAGTACACCTGCTCCTGCCTGGTCGCCCCTCCTCACTCTCTGTTGTCATCCTCTGCTGTCGTCCCTTCCCTATCTCTGTTCTCCGAGACTCTCTCGGGTTATTCTCAGAAACTGTGATTTTTTTGGTACTAGACCTTAAAAAATAAATGTCATTGGAATTATGCTTTTTTGTTATATATTAAGTCTCTGCATAATCGCATTTTTTTGAAAAAATTTAAAAATAAAAATTGTTTTCCTAAATTGAGAATTAAAGTTCTATTTTAGCTGTTTGCGGTTGTGACATGGAAACCAAAAGTACATAAATAAATCTTTGTACCAGAATACAAACAAAAACACTCCAAAATGCTGTTGTTTTCATTTATAAAACAAATCTAACATTTGGAAGTATGACAATCACTGACAAAGTATATTTTTGGCCATATTTCTAATGACACTCTAAGACAGTTTTGTACGCCCAGATTTAAAGTTTTTTTTTTTTTTTGCTAAGTGACCACAGAAGCATCACAAATTAGCCTAAATTTTATCCACAGAATCAATAAAAAAAACAACAATTTTCTTTACACAAGAATGGAAGCTATTTAAAATTTAAATAACTTTTATAAAGTAATATGTTGGGGTTTTGTGACAGGGAAAAACCGTTTGGTTGTGACATGAAACCACCCCCCTCAAAATCACAAATCATGGAATTACAATTTAAACATACATTTAAACAAATACACCAATTTAAATTGGGAAACAATGCATTCTTGTAACATTATTCATACTGATTTATCTTTATATGATATATTTTTGGGTTGTGACATGGAGACCTTTGGGTTTGTGACATGGAAACCACACCCTCAAAAGCACAAATCATGAAAGTGTAGAAATTTAAGATAAAATTTGGGAAAAAACCATCATCTAAAAATGAGAAACAGCATTCTTGTAACTTTATTTACATTGATTTATTATGTTGACTTAGAGTGACATGATATTATATCAATAAACATTACCCAACATTTGATTTAAATCATGCTGGATGACAAAATATCAATCAACACAACTAAGTCCAGTTTCTCTCATCTGACCTAGCGCATCCTTCATAATTAATGATAAAATATGAGCTCAGATTTGCATAGTGCTTTATATCAAGTACAAAATGCACGTTTTAAAAAACGACAAAAAACAATGAAATCATATTCATTCTTGTTTTTTTTTATAGTAAAAACCCAAAAATTTAAATTTTGACTAATTGTCGATAAAAACTTTGTTAGGACGTCAATTAAATTACAAATCATCACCTTTGCTTGTTGTTGGGGTTCTTCCTTTATTATAACAACACTTTGAATAACAGAATATCTAAGGTATTTCTTCTTCATTTCTTGTTTAAGGGGCAAATTAATTCTTTTATTTTATGGGCAAAATAATCCTTCAACACTTCAGCATTTGCCTGCTTTTTTTACCACACATGCAGCGCTTTTTTGCCCACATCTAACATGATCTAACATAATTTCTCATCTCTCTCTCTCTCTCTCTCTCTCCTCTCTCTCACACACACACACACACACACACACACACACACACACACACACACACACACACACATGATTTGCTTTATATTGTAACAGTTAAAAAAAATTGTTGGTCATAGACATAATCACATGCATCCATAGTAAGTGGGCACCCTGCCCCCCTTATTCTTTATCATAAGACTCCCACCTGGATAAGATCTACTTTTCTTAGACACTGCTCTTCTTTGTAACTGTACCCCCCTCATTAGACTTCTCCTTTATAACACATCATTTTGTGTGTGTGTGTTGGTGTGTGTGTGTGAGAGAGAGAGAGAGAGAGAGAGAAGAGAGAGAGAAGAGAGAGAGAGAGAGAGCAAATAATTATATACATGTATGTAAATGTATGTGTTGTGTGTGTGTGTGTGTGTACGTGTGTGTGTGTACTTGTGTGTACAAGCTAATGAGAGAGTGTGTGTGTGTGTAAGTGTGTGTTGTGTGTACACCACAATTAAAATTTTTAAGCATGTGAATTGCTTATTCTGCTCAATAAATGTTTTTTTGCGAAAAAGGCATTCGTGGTTTCTTGTCATAACCAATTTCAACTGTAGTGTTCTTGCTTTTTATGTCAATGTGAAAGTGTGTCAGTTGTGTGTTTTTTGTTTTGTTATCAACGCTTGTCTTGCACATTTAAAGATGAATTGGTTCCAAATGTTGACAAGGAAAACGGAAACGAACGAAAAACAAAACAAAAAAGCCCATCCTCATGATGTGGTTTTCATCATAACTGATCACGGACTTGTAAAGTTGCAGGAGTTTGAAAAATGTTAAGCTTAGGACTTCCAGCATTGTATCCTATCTCTCAAATGAACATAATTTAATCGGAAGAACGTCATTGTTTGATTACATTTGAAGCCTGCGGAACATAAGTGGTAGAAAACGAGTGACGTGTTTTGGTCGTGACCAGCAACACCGAGCTCTGTCATCGGCGCAGTTTGTAGCAAACATTAACGTCACTGCGATGATGTTTAGCGTGCATTTACGGTTGACTCATTACGATTAACAACGATTGTGTAGATCAATCACTTCCCTGAAATCAACACTAGAAATCTGTATCCGAGGAAAAGGGGACGATTTATTACAGTAGATCAGAGTCGTGACACAAAACCATAATCAATCCGTTTCCTGTCACGACTAACACGAGCTAAACGTTTTATGGCCAAATTTCAACGTGCGAGATAACCACAGAACAAAATTGCTGCAGGTTTATATTTTCAACAACATAACCAGAGCATCCGTATAAAGAATCAATAACTGAATGACGAAAACGCGAGACTAATTTTACGTATGCTTCTAGATCTAACGGCCGAGACAGAAACCACCCTACCTTGGTTTCGTGTCACAACCAACGTGGTTAATACATGAGTTTACAGATCAACGAAAATATTCCCATAAAATACATTCAAACACTGAAAATAATCACTTCTGTCGCTAATTGTTCGAAATAAAACACTAATAGCATCTATAAAAGAAAGAGAAAGTAAAACTTCAACAAGAATGTTGGGGTCGTACAAGAAACCGTACTATTTTCGTTTCATGTCCTAACCGTAACGCCGCACAAACAAAAACTGGATCTATTTAATATTTGTGCAAAATTTATTTCTTGCACATAACAATCATTTCCACAAATTACAGTAGATGGCTTTTTATTTCTTTCTGAGTAAGAATAAGCAGTCATCAAATGAAACGATCGGTAATGTACCCACAGCTAACAAGCCAAAGCTGTGACAAGAAAAGAGAACCTGACAAAAACAAGCAATTCGTAATTTAAACACGAGTTTTTACGATTATTAAACCATGGTTGGCAAAAGTAAAATACTTTGAAAAGAAAATATTCCTTCTCCTTCGATAAAAAATGCGACAGAAGCGAGTAAAGGCATCTTGATCAAATGCTGCCGTGCTTTAGCGGTCGGTCGTGACATGAGAAATTTTGGAAGAAGACAAAGACCGGCACACTAGTATAGCATCGCGATGTTCCTTTGGCGGGAAAAAGTAGGTGCCAGAGATATTTTAGGTCAAGGTGAAGTGCCAGCGATAAAAATCTCGTCACTGAAGGAATGTGCCAGTTTTGCACCAAATTTACGTCGGTCGGTCGTGACGTTAAAAATGAGAAACGATGTTGTTAATCTGGAGTTTCAAGCCATGAACGAGGGTAGGAAGGCTTGCTGATCAAAAACATCGTTTTTTATATACTGTTAACTGTTTACTTTATCAGTGGAAGCTATAATGTGTTGATGATATCGTATAGTTCTTTGTGAGTGAATTTTTAAAATTGGGCCTGACTTTGGAAACCAAGCGTCACGACCAAACGGTATTAATCCACCCTCTATTTAATGTTCATGAAAAAAAATGAAGATGTTTCTGCTTGGGAGTTTGAAACAACATCTGGGCATTAATTTAATACAAATTGTGTTTCAAATTAGCAGTCTTTGAAGTCAGAAGAACAATCTGAATAACTATGCACCATCATGTCACAAATCGGCCATGTTGGAATGAGCACATTTTGTAAAAGAAAATTCAATATTTTTAAAAACAAGCACAAGTACTCATTAAAACTTTTTAAATTTATTTCTTTAATTCAAACATAACCAGTAACCAGCATTCACTACAGTTACAAACTAAATTCAGTCAAATGGTAGATGTGTGAAGTAGGTCACTATCATACCTCACATGTTTCTGAGAATGACCTCTCTCTCTGTCTGTCTGTCTCTCTCTCTGAGTGAGTCTCTCTCTCCTTGTTCAAAGAGATAGTGTTTGATTTTTATTGAATATATAGTGTGGTGTTGACTGTCTAAAAATGTGTCTTGTGTCTAAAGTAAATAAAAAAATTCATTAAGTTCTTTTTCCATTTGTAGACTAAAGTTAATAAGACAACATGATAATCATGTGTACACCGTGAGACACTTTATAGTAAAAGATAAATAATCTCTAATAGATTTTACAAAGTGATAACATTATCATTATGATGTCGATAATCTGAATGAATAATGAATGATGTCAAAAGATCTGCAGGTATCTGTGACGACAACTGACAAATTATTAGTTTGATACACTATCAGATCAAGTGTCAGTGGCCTCATCTTGTGACTGTGCACAACTAACTATAGCCTAGAGTTGAAATGCTGGTGATGTCGTGGGGTATCAGGTTGGCTCACCAGCGCTCAGTTTACTGACTCAGTGACTGTTAACAACTTCAGGCTGAGCACTAGTGCTAGTACTATTAGTAGTCCCTCTGTCTAAGTGTCTTTGCTCTCTGTGTCTTCTGTGTAGAACTTTTCTTAGTACTACTGTACTATACTAGTCCCTCTGTCTTCTGCTGTGTCACGTATACCTGTGTGTCTAAGTAAAGTTCTTAGTTTCTGAGTCAGAGCTGGCTGTGTCTGTCTCTGTGTGTCTGTCTGTCCTTGTCGTCTGTCAATCTCTATCTGTCTCAGTGTCTGTGTGTGTCTGTCTCTCACTGAGTGTCTCTCTGTCTGTCCCCTCTCTTGTCTTTTCAGTTTTTGTCTGTCTGTCTCTTTCTCTCACTCTCACTACTCCACACTCTCTCTCTCTCTCTCTCTCCTCTCTCTCTCTCTCTCTCTCTCTCTCTCTCTCTCTCTCTCTCTCTCTCTCTCCCTCTCTCTCTCTCCCACTTCAGCTGATGTATTTTATGGTCCAGATTAGGAGACTAGTGACTAGTGTTATTTTATCTCCAGATTAGGAGACTAATTTTATGGTCCAGATTAGGAGACTAGTTTTATTTTATGGTCCAGATTAGGAGACATTTTATTTTATGGTCCAGATTAGAGACTAGTTTTATTTTATGGTCCAGATTAGGAGTCTAGTTTTATTTTATCTCCAGATTAGGAGACTAGTTTTATTTTATAGTCCAGATTAGGAGACTAGTGTTATTTTATGGTCCAGATTAGGAGACTAGTGTTATTTTATGGTCCAGATTAGGAGACTAGTGTTATTTTATCTCCAGACTAGGAGACTAGTGTTATTTTATGCCCAGATTAGGAGACTAGTGTTATCTGCAGGCTCTGCTGTTGGAGCTCTAGGTGATTACGGAAGTTTCTTAGGATAAAAATTTTAATTCTCCAAGGTAGGGTTGAGGGCAGAAGGAAAAAAGCTTAAAGAGGCACACCACCAACATCCTACATGTATTGCCAATTGATATCACTGACGTTGCTGATCTGGGAGGGCTACAGGAAACTGTAGTTCTAATCAGCAGAGACAAGGAAAGGTGACGAGCCCTCATGGCATTGTGTGGAGCTCATGACTACTGACGTCAGTGGCGATGGAGATAGTTGAGTGTTAAGTAGTTAATGGGAAGTTTTGTGACAGAGACCTTAGTTTTAGAGACATTACTTCTTAGATGACTTGACACTAATGACAGGAAAAAGGAAGGAGAGGAAGGCATCATTAAACTACTGTATGTATGCATACACACAGACATGCGTGTGCATGTACATTCCTGCACACACACATCAATCATACATGAGACTGAGACTGAGAGTAAGTCCTTCGGATGAGACTATAATTATTATATAAACCGAGGCCCCATGTATGAACGCATGCAGAACATCTTGCGCATACATTAAATCCTGTTCCGCTTTTCGAAAGAGTAGGCCATTGTGTGCCGGTGGGAACAGATGACAAAATTTACAAAACCGCATACACACGTGGACTGGATGTAAAAAAGCACATGAGTGCTTATTCCATTATCCCCGATATAAAAAAAAAGAAAAAAAGAAGAAAAAAAAAGAGTGATACACACACACACACTCTACACACATACATTCTGCACACACACATGCACACACTACACACTTCACAACACACACACATTACACACACACACAAACATTACACACACACACACACAACACACATACTACACACACACACACACACACACAACACACACACACACACACACACACACACACACCACACACACACACACACACACACACACACACACACACACACACACACACACACTCACACACCATCTGGAGATTAGACTGTCAAGCAAAGATTGGATTGCTTCTAAGCCACTCCAACAGCTAGATCTCTGCTCTTAGTCTTAGTCTCAGCAGGACTAATTCAAACTCACCAAGACAGTGCTGAGTAAGTATCACTGTATCATCTGGAGAAAATCTTCTATACATAATAGCCTCAAAATAGTCTCCTCCTAGTCCTAAGTACTATTGGTATTATTAATTAATTACTCAATAGCATTAGTGTTTACTAAAAGGTAAAGGTGCCCCATAACCTATATAAGGTCGAAGGGGATGAGGCGTCGGAGACCTCAACTTCTCTAGGGGCCAGCAATTGAGGGCGGCACCCATCTCTCCCTCACTGCTTTACCTTCCCTGACCATAAAGAGGGCAGGTACCCATTTACAGCGGTGAACTGGGGGACTGTACTGAAGCCAAGCGCGCAAACGGGCACCCTCCCCAAGTGGTAACCATTCTCATGCTGCTTAACATTGGCTGGGGAAAAGCAATGCTCCGCCACTTTGACTATCCCGTCCCTATTTCCCCAAAAGGGGGAAAAAAAAAAAAAAAAAAAAAAAAAAGGGGGGGGGAAAAAAATTTTTAAAAATTTTTAAAAACCCCCAAAAAAACCCCAAAAAAAACCCCTTAAAAATTAAATTTTTTTTTTTCCCCAAAAACCCCCCCCCAAAAAAAAAAAATTTTTAAAAAAACCCAACACACACCCCCAAAAAAAACCACAAACCCAAACCTTTAACCCAAAAAAAAAAAAAAAAAAAAAAAAAAAAAAAAACCCCAAAAAACCCCCAAAAATTTTTTTTAAAAACCACCAAAAAAAAAAAAACATTAAAAAAAACCCCAAAAAACCCCCCCCCCCAAAAAAACCCCCAAAAAAACCCCCAAAAAAAACCCCCAAGGAAAAAAAACCAATCCCCCCCAAAAAAAAAAAAACCCCCAAAAAAAATTTTGGGGGGGGTTTGGGGGGGTTTTTTTTTCCCCCCTTTGGGGGGCCCCCTTTCCCCCCTTTTTCCCAAAAAAAAAGGGGGGAATTAATTTTTTTTAAAAAAAAAACCCAAAAAACCCCCCAAAAATTTTAACCCCCAAAAAAATTTAAAAAAATTTCCCCCCCAAAAATTTTCCCCAAAAAATTTTAATAAAAAATTTCCCCAAATTTTAAATAAAAAAAAAAAGGGGGGTTCCTAAATTTTGGGGAAAAATTTTGGGGGCCCTTTCCCTTAAATTTTACCCCCCAAAAAAGGGTTTTTTTTTTGGGGGGGGGGTTTTTTGGGGTTTTTTTTTTTTGGGGGGTTTAAAAAGGGTTTTTTAAATTTTTTTTTAAAAAAAAAGGGGTCAAAAAATTTTTTCCTTTTTTTTTTTTAAAAAAATTGGGCAAAAAAAAAGGAAAAAAATTTTTTTAAAATTGTTTTTAAAAAAAAAAAAAAGGGGGGGGCCCGGTAATAAAAAAAAAGGGTTTTTTTGGGCGGGTTTGATTTTTTTTTTTAAAACGGTTGGGGGGGTTTTTTTTTTTAAAAGGTTCTTATTTTTTTTTTTTTTTTTTCTTTTTTTTTTTTTTTTTTTAAAAAAGGGGAAAAAAAAAAAACTTTTTTTTCCCCCAAAAATTTTTTTTTTGGGGGGGGGGTTTAAAGGGGGGGAAACGTTTTTGGAAAAGGGGTTTTTTTTCCCCAAAAAAATTTTTTGGGGGTTTTTTTTTTTTTTTTTTTTTTTTGGGGAAAAAAAAAGGGGGGTTTTCCAAAAAAAGGAAAGGGGAAAAAATTTTTTTTTAAAAAAATTTTGGGGTTTTTAAAAATGTTTTTGTTTTTTTTTTTAAAAAAAAAGAAAAAGGGGGGGGGAAAAAGGGGAGGTTTGGGAAATTTGGGGGTTTAATTTTTTTGGGGCCCGGGGTTTTGGGGGGTATTTTTTTTTGGGTTTTTTTTTTCCCCTTTTTTTTGGGGGGGGGAAAAAAAAAAGGGAAAAAGGGGGGAGGGTTTTTTTTTGGGGGTTTGTCCAAAATGTTTTTTTTGTTTTTAAAAAAAAGGAAAAAAAAAAAAAATTTTTTTTTTAAAAAAAATTTTTTTTAATTTTTTGGGCCCCCCCCCCCCCCCCCTTTTTTTTTTTTTTTAATTGAAAAATTTTTTTTTTTTAAATTTTTTTTTTTTTAAAAAAATTTTCCCCCCTTTTTTTTAAAAAAAATTTTTTTTAAAAAAAAAAAAAAATTTTTTCACCCCCAAATTTTTAAAAAACCCCCTGGGGCCCAAAAAAATTTTTCCCCCTTTAAAATTCCAGGCCCCCCCCAAAAAATTTTAAAAAAAAAACCCCCCGGGAAAAAAAAACAAAAACCAAAAAACCCACACATCCCAACACCCCCCCCCCTTTTTTTTAAACCAAAAAAAAAAAAAAACCCCCCCCCCCCCCCCCAAAAAAAAACCCCCCCAAAAAACACACCAAAAAACCCCCCCCCCCCCTTTTTTTAAAAAAAAAAAAACCCAAAAAAAACAAAAAACCAAAAAAAAAAAAAAACCCCCCAAAAAAATTTTTAAAAAAAACCCCCCAAAATTTGAAAAAAAAAAAAAACCCCCAAAAAAACCCCCCCCCCCCCCCCCCCCTTTCCCCCAAAAAATTTCCCCCCCAAAAAAAAACCCCCCTTTTAAAAAAGAAAACCCCCCCCCCTTTTTTTTTTTCCCCCAAAACCCGGGGGGAAAATTTTTTCCCCCCCTTTTTTTTTTTAATTTCCTTAAATTTAAATTTTTTTGGGGCCCCCCCCCCCTTTTTTTTTTAAAAAAAAACCCGGGAAAAAACCAAAAAACTTTTTTAAAATTGGGTTAAAAATTTTTTTTTTTTAAAAATTTTTTAAAAAAAAAAAAAATTTTTTTTAAAAAGGCTTTTTTTTCCCAAAAAAGGGGGAAAAAAAAAAATTTTAAAAATTTTTTTTTTTAAAAGGGGTTTTTTTTTTAAAAAAGTTTGGGGAAAAGGGGGAAAATTAAAAAAAAAAAAAAGGGGGAAAATTTTTTTAAAAAATTTTTTTAAAAGGGGGTTTTTTTTTCCCTTTAAAAAAAAAAAAAATTTTAAAAACTTTTTTTTTTTTTTTTGGGGGGGGTTTTTTTTTAAAAAAAAAAAAATTTTTTTTAAAAAAAAGGTTAAAAAATTTTTTTTGGTTTTTTTTTTCCCAAAAACCCCTTTTTTTAAAAAAAGGGAACAAAAAAATTTAATTTTCGGGGTTTTTTTTTCCCCCCCCTTTTTCCTTAAATTTTTTGGGGGTTTTTTTTTCCCCTTTTTAAAAAAAAAACCTTTAAAGGTTTTTTTTTAAACCCCCCCAAAAAACCCAAAAAACCCCCCCCCCCAAAAAATTTAAATTTTTTTTTTCCGGTTCCCCAAAAAAATTTTTAAATTTTAAAAAAAAAATTTTTTTTAAAAAATTCCCCCCCCCCCCTTTAAAAAACCCCCCAAAAAAAAAAAAACCCCCCCCCCCAAAAAATTTTAAACCCCCCCCCCCCCCCCGTTCCCCCCCGGGTTTTTTTTTTTCCCCCCGGAAAAAACCCCCCCCCCCTTTTTTTTGGGGGGGGGCCCCCCCCCCCCCCCCCCCCGGGGGGGGGAAAAAAAAAACCCGGGGGAAAAACCCCAAAAAAACCCCCCCCTTTTTCCCCAAAAAAGGGGGGCCCCCTTAACCGGGGCCCCCTTTAAAAAACCCCCTTTTTTTTTAATTGTTTTTGGGAAAAAACCCCCCTTCCCCCCCCTGAAAAAAATTTTAAAAAAAAAAATTTTTTTTTCCCCCCAAAAAAAAAAAAAACCCCCCAAAAAGGGGAAAAAACCAAAAAGGGGGCCCCCCCTTTTTAAAAAACCCCCCTTTTTAAACCCCCCTTAATTAAAAAAAGGCCCGGCCCCCCCCAAATTCCTTTTTAAAAAAAAAAAAAAATTTTTTTAAACCCCCCCTTTTAAAATTTTTTTAAATTTTTTAAAAATTTTTGGGGCCCCCCCCCCCCAAAAAAAAAAAAAAGGGGGGTTTTTAAAAAATTTTTTTTTTTTTTTTTTTTTTTTTTTAAAAATTAAAAATTTTTTTGGGGGGGGGGGGGGGGGTTGGGGGGGTTGGGGAAAATTAAAAAAAAAAAATTTTTTTTTTAAAAATTTTTTTGGGGGGGCCCCCGGGGGTTTTTTTTTTTAAAATTTTTTTTTTTTTTAAAAAAAATTTTTAAAAATTTTTAAAGGGGGGGGTTTTTTGTGTTTTTTTTTAAAAATTTAAACAAAAGGGTTTGGGGTTTTTTTTTTTTGGGGTTTTTTTAAAAAAAAGGGGGGGTTTTTTTTTGGGGGGGGGGGGGGGTTTTGGGGGTTTTTTAAAAATAAAAATTTTTTTGGGGGGTTTTGGGGGGGGGGGGGGGGGGGGGGGGGGGGGGGGGAAAAAAAATTTTTTTAAAAAAAAAAATTTTTTTAAAAAAAATGAAAAAAGTTTTTTTTAAAAAAAAATTTTAAAAATTTTTAATTTTTTTAAAATTTTTTTTTTAAAAATTTTTTTGGGGGGGTTTTTTTTTTAAGGAAAAAAAAAAAAAAGGGGGGGGGTTTAAAAAGGTAAAAAAAGGGGGTTTTTTTAAAAAAAAATTTATTTATTTTTTTAAAAAATTAAAAAAACCCCAAAAAAAAAAAAATTTTGGGGGGGGTTTTTGGGAAAAGGGTTGGGGGGGGGGGAAAAAAAAAAAAAGGGGGGGTTTTTTTTAAAAAAAAATTTTTTAAATTTTTTGGGGAAAAAAAAATTTTTTGGGGTTTTAAAAATTTTTGGGGTTTTTTAAAAAATTTTAAAATTTTTTTTTTTAAAAAAAAAGGGTTTTAAAATTTTTTTTTTTTAAAAAGAAATTTTTTTTTTCAAATTTTTGGTTTTTTTTAAAAATTTTTTAAGAAAAAATTTTTTTGGTTTTTTTTTTTAAAATTTTTAAAAAAAAAAAAAAAAAAAATTTTTAAAAAAAAAATTTTTTAAAAAAAAAAAAAAATTTTAAAAAAAACCCCTTTTTTGAAAATTTTTTTTTTTTTTTAAAATTAAAAAAAAAAAAAATTTAAAATTTTTTTTTTTTTTTTTTAAAAAAAAAATTTAAAAAAAAAAAGGGGAAAAAAATTTAAAATTACTTTTAAAAAAAATTTTTTTTCCCCCCCCCCCTTTTTTTTGGCCCTTGGGCCCTTAAAATTTTTCCCCTTTTTTTGACATTTTAAAAAAAAACCCAACAAGCGAATTTAAATTTTTTTAAAAAAATTTTTTTTTTTTGGAAAAAAAAAAAAACCCCCCCCCCAAAAAAAAAAAAAAATCCCCACCAAAAAAAACATAAAAAATTAACAGAAAAGCTTTGGGAAAAAAAGGGGGGGGGGGGGGGAAAAGGGGGGGGGGGAAAAACCCCCAAAAAAAAAATAATTTTTAAAAACAAACAAAATTATTCCCAAAAAAATAATCTCATCCCTAACGCAATAAAAACAACATCCCGAAAAAATCCCATTGAGTTTTGACAAGACAAAGGGGATGAGGGAGAGGAAATGAAAGGGGGGAGAGGAAAGGAGGAGAGAGAAGGGGAAGGGAGGGGAGAAAAAGAGAAAAAGAAAAAGAGAGAGAGAAACGGAACACTATAAACTATCAGGGCTACCATAAAAAGTTTTTTTAAAATTTTTCCTCCCTTTTCCACCTTTTCAACAAATTTCCCAAATTATTTCTAGTTTCATAGATTCTCTTACTTTTTTGCATAATTAGTGTGCCTCTTTCCTCCCCCCCCTCCCCCCCACATATACATCGTGACTGTAGAATTTTTATTTACGTTTAAAAATACTTGAATTTTTTTTTGTTGTAAGGGGAAAACCCCTTTGTGTTGGTAAATGTTATTGGTTTTTTTTTTCCGTTTTTAATCATTGGGTTTATTTTCATTATTTGCAATTTTCCCGGCATTTATCATTAAAAAACTTTTCTGTGCCTTGAAAATATTTTTTTTTTTTGATTACATTTTAAGCGTTTTTGGGGGCTTGTTCCATTTAAATCACTACCCCGAGTACAAGGGAACTTTTTTTGGGAAAGAAATTTTTTTTGGTCTTGGAAATGTTTAATATTATTTGGGGGTTCATTATTTTGAGCTAGGGGGATTTTGGGGGGCCCTTTTCCCTTTAAAATTTCCCGGAAAAAAACTTTTTTTTAATAAAGTCCGTTTTTGAAGGTTAGGGTATTTTTTTTCTTTTTAAACGTTTATTTGGGTTGGGAAACTTGATTGTATTTAAAAAAGTTTTTAGTCTTTTTATATTTAAACTATGAATCAATTTTTAAAATTTTTATCACTGCAGCTTTCCCCAAGAGGGTGAAGCTAGTCAAAATATAGGCAAAATAAAACCGCAAAAAAAAAATTTGGAGAGTGGTTTTTCAAAAAATGTTTTTTTTTTGTTTAAAAAAAGTTGCTTTAAAAAATACTTTTCCCCAGCGCCATCACATGGGCGGTCCAAGTAAGATTTTTTTCAAAATTTTCACCCAAATTCTTTTGGGGGTCAATTCTTCAATTACTCTTTTATTTATCAACGGGGGTTGGGAAATTTTTTCTTCATTTTTTTTTCTCTTTTGGGCTTGCTAAATTCAAACACATTTTTCACCCTTTTAAGGGCATAAGGGTTTTTCTATTCCAAAAAACCAAAACTGTAAAATTGGTTGAAGTTGGGTTGTAAGGGCCCTTGGGGGGGCAAATACTTTCAATAATTGGGGTGTGGGCAACACAAACCCTTTTTAAAGCTACATTTATAAAATTGGGGGGTCATTTACATAGGGTTGAAAAAAGGGGAAATTGGGGCCCAATATTAAAAATTGGGGTACTCCATGTTTAATAGTACTAGTTCAATTTTTTGATTATTTGCAGTTACTACTGCTGCCCTATTCACAAAAAAACTTTTTTTAAAAATTTATCATTTCTGGTTTAGTTTATACAATAAGTTTACGCAATAATAAAAGGGAAAATTGATTACATCAAATGCTTTTTTTAAAGTCAACAAAAAAAAGGGCCGTTTAAATTTTTTTTCATTGATGTTGTTGGGGGTTTTTCTTAATTTTTTGTAAGGTGTTTTGACAGGGAAAATTTTTAAAGAAAACCTGACTGATTTCATTTAATAATTGTTAATTTTTCCAAAATAGGGGAAAATACGGATTTTTTTTAATGTTTTTTTAAAAGGGTTTTAAAAAATAAGACAAGAAAAAGGAAATTGAAATTTGGCGTAATTTGAAGGACAACCCGTATCACCTAATTTTTGGATTATAATTTTTTCTATTTTAAAAAAGGGCAGGAAAGTTGGGTTTTCCCTAGGGACAAGTTTTACAATATGTCAGTGTCCCCGCTATAACTTGACCCCAAAGCTTTAAATTTTTCTTTCCCTTAAATTTTCTAAACCCCCGTGTTCTGGAACTTTTTTTAAGAGAAAAGGGGTTTCCAAGAAAGTCCTGTGATTGTATTGGGGAGTATTTTTAAAAGGGGAAATTTATTTTTTTTGATTCGATTTAAAAGTTCTAAAGGGAATGGGGGAAACATTTTTTTTTGACTTGTCATTTGAATTACTTTTTTCAGCAATGTTTTTAAATGGTTGTTCAAATTTATCACTGATTTTCTTTTAAATTTTTTCCCCGTTACTTTTTGATAAAGGTTTATTACATAATGTTTTGATGGGTTTCCATACTTTTGAGGGGTCGGGTTTTTGAATTAAAAAACTTTTTTAAAGTAATCACTTTTTTATTTGCGTTTTTGTGAAGTTACTTTGTTTTTTTGGCTCTGAACCCTCATTTGAACCCTTTTGTTTTTAAAAAGTCTCTTTGGGGTATTTCGGGTTCTATGCTTTTGTTATCCCCGTGGGTTTTTTATTTTTTCTTTACTCTTTTTTTTTAGAAAGGGGATGTTTGTCGTTTTACTGAAGGGAAAAAGCCTAAAACCCCAAAAATTCCAAAAACTTATCAGGGGCCCCGGGTTTGGTTTTAAAGGCATTAATTTTTGAGTTTGGCAAGTCTGAAAGGGAAAACTTTCCCCGTTAAAATTTTTTTTAAAATTTTCCCGTAAAAAATATTTTTTCCCCCTTTTTGGGATTTTGAAAAACATTTTTTTAAAAAAAATAAAGCACAAATGGGGAATTTTTAAACACGCATCCACCTGAGGGGGCAAAATACTTTTGTTATTGTTTTTTTTTAGTTGTTAGTTTTATCTATTAAAAGTTTTAGAGTTATTTGGTTTTTCCGATTTTTGGGCTATCTATTTGTTGTTAGGGCCCTAAAAAAAGTAATTTTTGGTGGTCCATTTTGTTTTGGGTTTTTAAAAATTATATTAAAATCCCCAAAAAAATTAAGTTTCATTTTTAAAAGTATTACCTCTCCATAAAGGGGGGGAATTTTTTTAGCCCGCCCCTGGTTTTTAGGGTTTCTGTTTAATTTAAAACCCATTAATAAATTTGGGCTATTTTTAAAAAATTTTATTTTAATCCACATATTCAATGTCCAAAAAACCCCCAAGGGTTTTAAATTCTTTTTCAAATGGGGCGAGGGGGCTATTATGTAAGTAAACCCGGTTTTACTGGGGTTTTGGGAAACCCTTTCCCCCAAAATTTGATCCCGGAAAAAATTCTGTTTGCATGGTTAAAATTTGGAGGGGAAACGGGGTTCACTAGGGAAAACAAAAGAAAATGATTTCCACTGTTGTATATTTTGGGTTCAATGTCATCTTTTTTTTTTTTTGTTGTTTATATTTTCAGGGTTTGCCACTCGGGGCCCGTTTTGTTGGCCCCTTGTCTGAAGTAAAACATAATATAAGTCCGGAATTTACTGGCTAATTTATGATATATTTTATTTTTCTTTCTTTTTTAAAAATAAACTTCAAAAAAAGAAGGGCCCTTTAGATTTTCTATTCAATAATTAAAGAGGAAAAAATTTTAAAATGAAATGAAGGAAAACCCAATAAAAACAAAACAAAACTAAAGGTAATTTCAAAAGTGCTCTGGAACGCAAAAAAACAAAATTTTTATATCCCAACCCCATAAAAAAATCCGTCCCCTTTTTTTTTCATACACTAAATGGGATCAAAGTATCCAAAACCATTTAAAGTGTGGGAAAATTTTTTTAAAGAAAAAAATACAAAAATTTTTTTTTTTTCTAAATCAATAACATCACTTACACAATTTAAAAGTTTTTCCCTATAAAACTCTAAAAAAAGGAAGATACAGTCACAGGCCATTTACCAAAAATAAAAATTAAAGAATTTTTTTTTAACAACAATACAAAATTGTCTCTAAAACAACTGGTTTAATTTAAGAGTCCCCTGGGGTGCAATAAGCTCTAATCACAAAATCAATTGTTCAATCAAGCAACTCTTAATAAACCACCCAAATTTTACTGTATTTTGCAAAAAATTGGCGTGTTTGTGTGAAATTTTAAAATAAAATTTTTAATTTATTTGTAAAAAATTTTCATGCATGTAAAAGGTTTTAGCGCAAGCCCTTTTATTTGTTTGTTTTAAATAAATTTTTGCCCCCTGGGGGAGACCCCAAAATCATTATCACACACCACAAAACCCGTTTTTGTTTCTGTTTTTATCCCCTTCTCCCTTTCCCCTTTATTTTTTTCATCATCACATCATCGTTATTTTTTTGTTACGTTGATGTCACAAAAATGGGCCTCCATTAAAAAAAAAAGGGGGTTTTTCTTAGAACCAAATTTTTTTGAGTAGTACTGTGTTTTTTCCACCCAACCATTTCAGTATTATCAGCACAGGTTAGCAAAAAACTACTTCCCTTTGGGGGAAAGGGTATCATGGTTTTAAGTTTAAACAGCATCAATTTTTGTTTACCATTGGGTGGGGGGACCTTGGTTTCCTTGGGTTCGGTTTAAAATCCCCCATTCCCCCAGCTGGAAATTGGGGACCCCCTTTTTGGGAGCGGAAGGTAAAAACACGAGGGAAGGGAAAGGGGACCCCCCAGTTTTCTGGGCCCCCCCGAGAAGCTTAGGGCTCTGATTCCCACCTCCCATTTAAACCCCCATGGGTTAAAAAGGGGAACCCCCTTTAAACCCTTTTTTTTTACTCCATTAAATAAGGGACTGGATAAGGTTTGCATATAAAAAAAAAAGTTTATATAGCGGGTTTTTAAGAATTTCCCTTTGCCATAGAGGCAGCCATAATCCAACTTCAGAGAATCTTTTTCTCTGGTACAGGTGGTCAAGTCAGGTCAAGTCTCAACTTTTATCCCCAGGTGGTACATTGAGTAAGCAGTGCAGTTGTAATGCTAAGAGCTTGTCATGGCCGAAGACTGTCTCAACACAAACATTTTTTAAAGCATAGTCTTCTTCTTCTTCAAGTGTCCGGTCTGGTCCTGCAGACATCGACGATCATGGCTCTCCATTCTTCCCTGTTCTCGGTCCCTCTCATGAGCTCATTGTTGGTGCCCTCTTTATTTGTTGCGAATTTGTTTAAGCTGTCTGTGAATTTTGTGCGTTGTCTTCCTCTGCTCTTGTTTCCACAGATTTTTTCACTCCATAACAGTTTCTCTAGTCGTCAGCCCTGATTATTGGCCGAAAAATTTGAGCTGTCTTTCTTTGATGGTGTTGAGAAGGGATCTCTTGTACCCAGCCATTTCCATTACTTCTGCATTAGTTTTCCTTTTTGTCCATGAGATTTTCATGATTCTCCGGATGAACCACATTTCCACTGCTAGTGCATAGTGCTCAACATTTTAGACGTAGGCCTTGCCACCTTGGGTAACTGACAAAGCTTTTAGTCTGGGCCAAACATGTTCTGTGAACACGGAAATATATTTTGAGCAGAAGTCGTCGTTTAATACTTTTCCTTGTTTCATTCAGGTGTTTTGGTTGGTTTTTATTTATTTATTTATTTTTTTGGGGGGAGGGTGGGTTGCTTTCTTGTTAGTGAATATCATGTTAGAATTTGAAAAAAGAATCTTTTCTTTTTTTATCTTCCCCGTTCTTTCTGTATCTTTTTGTGTGTCTTTTTCCTCTCTTCTGTTTTGCTTTCTTTCTGTTTTCGTTTTTGTTACTAATATTCTTTTTTATTTTGTTGTGAGTATGTCTTGATTTGTTATCTATCTAATTCACATTAAGTTAGTCAAAGTCAAACTTTTATTTTCAGATGGTACATTGAATAAGTAGTGCATTGCTTTTTTTCATCAAGCCATCTATCTAAAGAAAAAAAAAGAAAAAAAAAGAGAATATATATGCAGACAGAATAAAAAACATAAGAAATGATAAACCATACAAATCAAACAAGAGGGGTGTGTGTTGTGGTAAGAGAGAGACTCTGTGTGGTGTGTGTTGTGTTGTGTTTGTGTGTGTTGTGTGTGTGTTTTTTGTGTGTGTGTGCTTGCATTCATGTATGATATTGTTTGTGTGTTGTGTGTATATTGACATATTGTATATGTACATAATGTGTGTGTGTGTTCGATTCAGTTTTGCATGCATGAAGCGGGCATGAGTATGTGCGCATGTACGCTTTACTTGTGTGTATGCATCAGCAGGCTATGGTTTAGGGGTTTCTGTTTTAATTTTTTATTTTTATTTTTCAAATTTTTCGATGATTATTTTGCCTTATGAGTTATCTATGCTTTTTTTGGTTTTGTGGGCGGGGTTTGGTCTTTTCTTTATGTTGAATCGGTTTAAAAAATAGAGTTTTTGTCAATTGGGGTTTTTGTGTTTGCCAGGTACAGGATAATGGATTATGCGTTTATGGTGGGTTGTATACATGTATATCTTCATTACATTTCGACAGTTGGTTGGGGGGGGGGTGGGAGGAGGCGGGAGATATTTTCTATCTTCTGTTAAAGAAAAAAAATCTAAGCTTTCTGTTGAAAAATGTTTGATTGGTTTATTATTTATGGTGTATGTGTGTTTGTGGTGTGTGTTCCCATCATTCTGTGTTTTTGTGTTGTGTGTATTTATGTTTGTGCCAGCTTGTTTTTGTTTATGTATGTGCTGTTTTGTAGTGATTGGTGAGTGTGTGTGATGGTGTGTTTTGTGCATGGTCACATGCGCTCAGTTATTCATGTATAGTGTATGGTGTCTGTTGTATTATCATGCTTGCTTACATTTTTAGAGCATACAAATGCATGCTTGAGTGCATAACTTTTCAGAAAATGCTTGATGCGCATACGGACCTTTTGTTTGATTTTTAGCTTTCGATTTATAGTCATTGTTGGTATTGGTCATTTGGGGAATGCCCTTTTTTAATTCCCCCCACCCCCCTAATATTTAGTTTTTTTTGTTTTTTGGGTCATTGTTGTTCCTTGCTAAAAATTGTTTTCTACTGACTTTTATGTCTCGTGATTTTGGGTGTGTTTTATTTTTATTATTTTGTCTTGATTTACTTATTTAGTATACCACACTAGATAGTACATTGTACATGTGTGCTCCGGATACGGTGACATGTACACATGTGCATACATGCAGGGTGCCACACTTACGCATAGACACAAAACACACACACACAAAACACACACACACACCCCACAGACACACCCCACACAAAACCCCACTCACACACACACACACACCACACACACCACACACACACACACACACACACACACACACACACCACACACACACACACACACACACCTGGTCTTTAACAAAAAGGGGGAAAGAAAGAAGTGAGAAAAAGGATCTCTGTCTGTCTGTCTGTGTCTCTGTCTGTGTATCTATCTGCCTGCCTGTCTGTCTCTCTCTCTCTCTCTCTCTCTCTCTCTCTCTCTGTCTGTGTCACCTTTGCTCCTGGTTTACTCTATTCAGTTTAATCTTTTTCAGGATTCGCTACAATAAGATGAAATCAGCAGAAACTTTTATTATTGATTTTTAAAAAATATGATACAGAATTCTTTTCCCTTTTACAAGTGTGTTCTTTCCCTTCAGTTGACATAGTACAAGCACAGCTGCGCTCCATAAACAACAGGAAAATAATTTTTATTTATTTAAAAAAAGACCTAAAAATAGAAAAAGTAAAGCAACGAAATTCTTTCAGCTTTCAAATCAAACATGACACAAAGTATAATATTTCCCCCTGAAATTTGTCCGAAAAATACTGTTTACAACTTAACAAGAGATCAGAAAAATAGAAGGAAGGAAGAAAAAAAAGAAAGGAAGAAAAGTAATAAAGAAAGGGGGAGAGGGAGGAGTTAAAAAAAAAAAAAAAAAAAAAGAAAGAAATCGAAAAAAACCACCCAAGGAAGTGGATCAAAAAGAAAAGAAAAAAAAAAAAGGGAAAGAAAAAAAAAGAAAAAAGAAGCCAGCCAAAAACTAAACAAAACAAAAAAGCAGAAAGAAAAAAAATGTAAAAAAAAAAAAAACATGAAAAAAAAAGAATTTAAAACAAGAGAAAAAACAGAAACCCGGAAAATAAAAAAACAAAAAAGAAAAAGAAAAAAAGAAAGAAAGAATGAAGAATTATAAACCACCAGCAAAGTGAACACAAGATGAGCCCATTACTCCATGCTGGGCTACTTGCAACAAAGCTACAACACCCCACATCCCCCCCCCCCCCCCCCCCCCCCCCTTTCCCCCTCCTTCCCCCCTCCCCCCCCACCCAATCTTCATCAGTTAACATGATAACATTTAACGCGCATCTGACTTTCTTTCCGGCAGGAGCAGACGCTGTTTTTTTTATTTTTCAGGCCGGCCAACGGACGGGCCCCAACGAAAAATGCAAAACCTCCGCACAGTCCAAATAAGTACGAGGACTGGACCTTGTCTGACTTCATCAACCAACTCCTTTTTTTCTAGCTGCTTGAGAAGTCTGTGGGGGAGTGTGCGCTAGAATAATCATGGCGGTGTGTCTTTGGGCGAATTGAGCCTGGCGGAGCCCCGTCTTTTTAAAAGTAAAGTTTGCTTAGGGTTGAACGCATGAAAGTACTTGTATTCAAATTTTTGTTTTTCAAAATCCCTTTCTTGCTCAGGCCAGGGAATTATTTTTCTGAGATTTGATACGTTTTGTGTGATAAAAGTTTACTTTTTAAAATTTTTTTTATAGAAAGTTATAATTATACAAGGGAAGGGGCGGATGGTTTTAAACGTTCCCCCCTGCCTAACAAGTAAACCGTAAGTTTGGGTTTGTTCCCGGCCTTGCCCTTTTTTCCCCATTTTGACGGGAAAATCGATGAATTTTAAGCGTTTTGGAGGAGACTCGAAACCATTTGGCCCCATGCGCAAAACGATTTGAATGGAAAAAGAAACCACGAAAAGTTAAAGATCAGAAAGGCGGGATTTACCCCCACGATTCCCGGGAAAAAAACAGGAAGGCTTGATTTCAACTGTACCCCCTGAATCGTTTGTGGCTCCCTCCTTTAGGGTGGGGGATAAAAAACGGTAAATATAAAAAAAATCTAACATAGCTAAACCTTGGAGCTCTGCGAGGAAAAAAAAATCTATTGAAATTCTCTTGCTTTTGAGTAATAAAAAATGATGATTTTGATTCACTTTGTTTTTATTTTGTTGTTTACCTTTTTCTTTTTCTTTCGAGGGGGTGGATGTAAAAAAGTCTTGTACTTATTCTATTACCCCCAGAAAAAAAAATTTTGTTATGTTATTGTTAAAAGTTTGGCATGAAAGGTTACTTGTGTCATAAAAGGGTGCAGTTAGTGTTGTAAAAATGCTTTATAAAATAACACGAGGGGTTGGTGGTTTTTGGTTGGGGGTAGGGGTTTTTTCCCCGCACCCCCGGGCAAGGGTTCAGGCTGGAGGTGCTGGACGTCAAATACATCTGCGCCTCATGGTGGGGAAAAAGAAAGGTCAAGTGTGGTTTAGTAAGTGCTCCACCCTTTTTGGGGTCATTTGTTTTGCTTTTTTTCAGCGTCCTTTTAAAAAAAGTGCCCCTTGTGGTGGGAGGAGGGATGACAAATTTGAAAAAAAACATGCACATGGTGTCATGTTTTTTACTCATCTTGAAGTTGGGAAGCGGCTGCCCTTAAAGGTGGGCGAAAAAGTTGCTATTTAAAATCATGGGTGAACTTTGGAGCTCCAGCCGAGGAACGAGAAACCCAAATGTTATTGTAGGTTGTTGTTGTTTGTTGTTTAAAAAAAAACTTGGCTCTTAACCATTTGGGTTTTTGGGCCAAAATTAAGCTTCGGCATCCTTCCTTCCGGGATCTTTCCTTTTACATAAGCTTGCCTAGTTTGTGCTGTTGCTAATTTTGTTTGAAATGTTGACAGTGATATCTTGGGATCCAGCTCTCCAGTGTTAGATTTTTTAAAAAACGATTGTTGTACAAAGTGAATCAGATGGATTCTCCGCTTCAAGGGG
>CM054146.1:52212483-52214983 GCA_028751875.1 Rapana venosa
AAGCAGGAAAATGGACAAAAAACAAAAAAAAAAGGCAAAAAAAATAGACAAGAAAGGTGGGGAAGAAAAATAAAAATTTTATTTACAGGGGTTTTGATTATTGCAATGATTTTTTTTCATCCACCTTAAAAAGAGAAAAAAAAGTATAAACCCCAAAAGCACAAGAAAATTATCTGAAAGAAGTTTTTTTTTAAAGGGAAAAGAAAAGAGAAAAGGGAAACGAAAGAAGAGAAACACCCCAAGGAACAAGGCAGAAACAAGAGAGGGGTGGAAGTGGGAATTTCCCTAGCCAAAATTTTTCCAGAAGGTGGGGGAGCTATTTATACTAAACGGGGTCCCCCGGGGCTTTCCCCACAGTGGGGGGAGGGGAGGGGGGGAAGGGGTTGGGCGGTGCTTTGGGCAAAAGGAAATTTGGGGAGCAGCGCGTCTCTCTCCGGGCGCTTGGTGCATGCTAGGTGGGGGGGGGGAGGGGAGGGCCCTATGGTTGAACATTGGGGCTTGCTTTGACGCCCGGGGTTCGTTCCCGTTCAAGGGGGATATTTTTCCCTGGATTTAAACATCAGTGCGATCCACTCCCCCAAAAATTCCCTTCGGATGAGATATAAACCGGGCCGGTGTGCGAACGCACGCAGATTACTTGCGCACAGGTTAAACCCTGTTTGCTTTTCGTAAGAGGGCCTTGTGTGCCGGAGGAAACAGAGACAGAATTTCAAAACCGCAACATCGGGGCTGGATGTAAAAAAGCACATGAGTGCTTATTCATTATCCTTGATATAAAAAAATTTTTAGAAATTTTTAAAATATATATGGTTTTTTATATGCCCCCCGGCCATAGTGGTCTACTCTTTCAAAAGATGGATATGTTTCAAAGTGTGGGAAAGATGTTTGAAAGCTTTTGCTAAATTTCACACACGACCCGGTTTTTATAGCCCTTGTTGAAAGGGTTTTCCCAATATAGAAATTTATTAGTAAAAGAAAGATGGTGTTTTTAAAGTGGTTGCAAGACATTTGCAGGGGTTCCCCACACAGGACCTGAGTTTTTTTTTTTTTTTAATTGTCTTATGTGAAGGTTTTTGAAAATGAATTAATCAGTAACGAAAGATGGATTCTGTTTCCCCCGAATGGGGGAAAATGTTTGCTCAAATTTTACACCGCATCTCAGTTTATATAGTCGTATTTTGGGGGATTTTCCGGGAAAGAACAGCAATAAAATTGTAATGAAGATAAATAGTATTTTTTTGGGGACAAATATCCTTAATCATTTGATTTTTTGTTAAAAGGGGGCTTTATCAAGGAATCTATAATGATGTAAATTGTATTTGTTTGGGGGCGAAATTTCCCAAAATTTTTTTTCCTTTTAAAGGCGCTACAAAGAAAAAACGTTAATTAAATCAGCCATTTATACAATATGTTTTTATTGCACACACCAAAACAAAAAACAGGGCGCGGCGCGCGGGGGCGGGGGGGTAGCTGGTGGTTAGGTGATGTAGCCCCTTGATCTGTGACCAGGTTCTTTTCCGTTCAAGAGGTTTTTCCTTTGGGAGTTAATCAGTGCGACTCCACTCCCCAAAAAGCCTTTGGGGATGAGACTAAAAAACCGAGGCCCCGTGTGCGAACGCACGCAGAACATCTTGCGCACAGGGTTTTAAAAACCCGTTCCGCTTTTCGGAAGAGTGGGCCTTGTGTGCCGGTGGGAACGGTGAAAAAAATTGAAAAAAGCAAACACGGGGACTAGATGAAACAGCACATGAGTGTTTATTCCATTATCTCGAAATAGAAAAAAAAAAAACTTGTGCTGTGTGTTTTTTACTTTTGTTTTTTAAAGAGGAAAAAGATGGACTGTTGCAAAAAATGTAGAGTGATAGAGCGGGGGGGGGGGGGGGGGGGGGGGGGGGGGGGAGAGGGAAGGAAGACAGAGACAGAGAAGTTCCGACTTTTGCATTAAAACCAAAAAAAAACAAAGACAACTGACCAGCAGATTTGAATTGTGATGGTATTTAAAAGTTTTTCAATTTAAAAAATAAAAGGTTTAAAAAAGGTTTTGAACTTCAGGGGAAAAAATCGAAATTCCCTTTTTGGGGATGGTTAAAGTGCTTTTTGACTTGTTGCTTGATTTGATTGACGAAATCTCCCCTTTGGGAAAGGACCCCAGGTGGGAAAATTTGGAACCCACCCCCTCAGTAACCCTCAGTCAGGGGTTCAATACTTACCCCTAGGCTAGGGCTGGTGTAGTCCACTCCCTCCTGCATGCTGGTACTATGTTGGGGTCATCCAAACCTATGTGGGGGGTACGGTTGTTTTTTTTTTCCGTTTTTGGCTAGAGCCGAGGTTCACCGTGGAAATGTTAAATATTAACCCTTTAACCCCATTAAAAGGGCCCCATTCCCCCCCCGGGGGTTTTTTTCGATGATGTGAAACAACACCAGTGTGCTGCGGGTTTTTTTTTTTTTAAATTTAAAAAAAAAAATTTTCATCCTTTTTTGATGGGGAGGGATGGTTA
>CM054146.1:52222483-52227483 GCA_028751875.1 Rapana venosa
CGAATGCTTATTACGTAACCTAGGAAAATAAAGATTATTCTCTCTCTCTCTCTCTCTCTCTCTCTCTCTCTCTCTCTCTTTCTTTCTTTCTTTCTTTCTTTTTTCTTTCTTTCTTTCTCTCTTTCTTTCTCTATTTCTCTCTATGTGAGATTATTTTTCTCTGGAAGTCTTCACGTAAGATATACTTTACAAAATGGTACAATATAGTAACATACAATACAATGTAAAACAATACAACACAACACAGTACAGAACAATACTGTGCATTACAATGCATCGAAAGCAACACATCACAATACAACACAACACAAAACACCACACTCGGGGACGGGATAGCCTAGTGGTTAGAACATTGCCCTCGCAAATCTGACGACCCGGGTTCGACTCCCGTTCAAGGGGATATTTTTCCCCGGAGTTAACATCAGTGCAGACTCCCCCCCCCACACGACACACACGTACGCACACACACACACACACACACACACACACACACACACACACACACACACACCACCAACAATACTCACACAACAACAATATCACACAACGAAAACAACAACACAGACACAGACACACTCACTCACACACACACACACACACACACACACACACACACACACACACACACACCACACACACACACCACACACATCAGACAAACCCAACAATACTCACACAACAACAATACTCACACAACGAAAACAACAACACAGACACAGACACACTCACTCACACACACACACACACACACACACACACACACACACACACACACACACACACACACACACACTCAGACAAACCCCAACAACAACAACAACAACAACAACACACACACAACACACACACACACACACACAACACACACACACACACACACACACACACACACACACACACAGCAGTATTTTGCTCATTCAATGTAAAAGGTAAAGGTAAAGGAGTCCCATAACCTATAAGGTCGTAGGGGAGCAAGGCGTCAGAGACCTCACTTCTCTAGGGCCAGCATATTGAGGGTGGTGCCCATCTCTCTCTCCGCGCTGCTTTACCTTCCCTGACCCTAAAGAGGGCAGGTACCCATTTACAGTGGGTGAACTGGGGGAACTGTACTGAAGCCAAGGCGCGAAAACGGTCACCCATCCAACTGGTAACCACGCTCGACGCTGCTTAACTTGGCTGGGGGAAAGCGAGTGCTCCGACCACTGAGCTATCCTGTCCCCCATTCAATGTACCATCTGGAAATACAAGTTTGACTTTGACTTTGACTTTGACACACACACAGACATCGAAAACTAAAAACCCCAACAACAAAAACAACCCCCCCCCCCCCCCCCCCCCCCCCCCCCCCCCCCCACCCCCACACACACAGACTGCTCTGCTTTCACACTAGTTCCCTATAATGATAATAATACTACACGGACAGATAGAGGCCGGAACCCACATGTCCATCCATCATGATCCCCTAAAACATTTCCCACTTGTAAGGTCTCTGTCACGTTATTAGCCTGGAAGCTCTCCTCTGTCCCCAAGTTTGTGAGGGGACGGGGGGGGGGGGGGGGAGGGTAAGGGGGGTAAGGGTAAGGAGGGGGGGGGGGAGGGTAAGGGGGGGCGTGTCTTCATTTAATACCTCCGTCTTGCTTCCTTGGAACTATACACGGTCCTCATAAACAATGTCGTTTGGGGTTCTAGAGGGGGGGGGGGGGGGGGGGGGGGGAGGAGGGGGGGGAAAGCAATGTTTTTAGGTGTTTTGGGTTGGGTGTTTTTTTTTTTAATGTGTTGTTGTTCGGAGGATATTGCAATAGGTTACATGTGCTTTTTTTTTTTTTATTTTTTTTTTTTTTGGGGGGGGGGATCCAGTCGTGTGTACGCTGTTTTGTCAATTTTGTCATCCGTTCCCGCCGGGATACAATGGCTCTCTTCGAAAAGCGGAACGGGTTTTAACGTGTGTGCAGGATGTTTTACGTGCGTTCGCACACGGGACCTCGGTTTATAGTCTCAACCGAGGGATTTTTGGGGAGAGTGGGGCTGAATGTCATGTCAAACTATGTCATGGAAAACGGTTGTGACAGTTAAAAAAGAACGGTTGTGACAGTCATGGAAAACGGTTCATAGTGATGGAAAATTGTTCATAGTGATAGGAAACTGTTCATAGTCATGGAAAACGGTTCATAGTGATGGAAATGGTTCATAGTGATAGAAACGGTTCGTAGTCATGGAAAACGGTCCATAGTGATGGAAATGGTTCATAGTGATAGAAAACGGTTGTGACAGTCATGGAAAACGGTTAACAGTCATGGAAAACGGTTGTGACAGTCATGGAAAACGGTTAACAGTCATGGAAAACGGTTATGACAGTCATGGAAACCGGTTAACAGTCATTTAAAATGGTTGTGACAGTCATGGAAAACGGTTAACAGTCATTAAAAACGGTTGTGACAGTCATGGAAAACGGTTAACAGTCATTGAAAACGATTGTGCCAGTCATGGAAAACGGTTAACAGTCACGGAAAACGGTTAACAGTCATGGAAAACGGTCAACAGTCATAGGAAAGGGTTGTGACAGTCAATTTTCCAGAAAGAGTGAGTGGATAGTCAAAGTTAAATCTGACGGAGCCCATACCTCTCCAGACATACGGTTGCTTGCTGGGTACGTATTATCCATCCCACCAACTTTACCCTGCCTACTCTTCTACGAAAAAGCAGATTTATCAAGCCTCAACGTGTAACGCAAGATATTCTGCATGCGTTCACTCACACACGGGACTTCGGTTTATATAGTCTCATAGGAAGAACTTTCAGAGGGGAGAGTGGAGTTTGGACTAATTCAAACTCCAGTGGGGGAAGAATCTCCCCTTGAATGGACTTTCGTTTGGGGCTCAATCATGTGGTCCTAGTTGCCGTCATATCACAAATGTAACAGTTTCAAAGGGAAAGGTGTCCCATAACCTATGTGGTCGTCGGGGAGCGAGGCATCAGAGACCTCAGCTTCTCCAGGGGGCTAGCATATTGAGGGCGGTGACGTCCATCTCCTCTCCCTCGCTGCTTTACCTTCCCTGACCCTAAAGAGGGCAGGTACCCATTTACAGCTGGGGTGAACTGGGAGGAACTGTACTGAAGCCAAGGCGCGCAAACGGTCACCCATCCAACTGGAAACCACGCTCGATGCTGCTTAACCTTGGCTTTGGGGGAAAGCGAGTGCTCTGACCACTGAGCTAACCCTACCCCCTGACTTTAACTGCCAGGCAATATCCACTCCCAGCCTTTAAGGCAGCGTAGTGTGGCACAACACTTCATGTTGTCAGGCTGAATCATCAGAACTCTTTGGCTTTGTGGGTATGAGCCTTCGACCTTTCTTTCGAAAGAGGAGAGTTGCCCCGAAAATAGACTGTCTAGACAAATCTTTTGAGCAGGTTGCTAAATCGGCATAAACATGCACGCACGCGTGTGTGTGTGTGGTTGGTTGTCATTAATTATCAAGTATGAACATGAAAGAACGGGTGATATTGTAACCTGATATAATTTGACTTTTTTTTTTCGCTCTCATTTTCTCGTAATTCAAATCTGAGTGGGTACAAATGTGTGCGTGTGTATCTACGTGTGTATGTGTATGAATGTGTGTGTGTGTGTGTGTGTGTGTGTGTGTGTGTGTGCGTGTGTGTGCGTGCATGCGTGCATACGTGCGCGCGCATGGTTTTGAAATCATTTGTTCATTATGTTTAAGGAGAGTTGCATGCCTGTAAATGATTGAGTGCAAGCGCTTCGATTTGTTTGTTTGTTTACAAGATTCAGCGTTATATAAATTCCATATATTATTATTATTATTAACTTTGACTTACACAAAGACCTAACAACCTAAACACAGATTGGATCCATAATCTCCACGATAACGAAAAATGGCTTATTGGTGGAGATTTCAATGCACATGCACCATTCTGGGATAAAGATTGCATTTCAGTCACCAGCAACAGGTTCGTAGAAAACGTGGTTGATTCTTGTCTGTGTTTATTGAATGACGGCAGCGTCACAAGAATTCCTGATGTCTCAAGTCACAGAGCGTCAGCAATAGATCTAACTTTAGTGTCACCGATACTTGTTCCTGATTGTGATTGGTCAACCCATAAAGATACTCTAGGAAGTGATCATTTACCTATCATTATAACCTTTAATAACCAATTATGCCAATGTGATATTACAAAGGACAAAGTACCAAAATATAATTATAAGCGTGCTGACTGGGAAAGGTTTAAACATATTCTTGCTTCTTATAATACAGAGTGCATAGACACTAATGACATAGATCAAATGTATGCTGACATAACAAGTAACATAATGCAAGCTGCCAATATGTCTATTCCTAGAAGTCATTCAGAAAAATCTATCAAACATTTAGGAAATGTCTGGTGGACACAAGCCTGTGAGGAAGCTGTACATAAAAAACATTTAATGCATAAAGCTTTTCTCAAAAATAAATCGCCTAGTAACCATGTTGAGCAGAAAAGGCCAAAAACTACTGTAACATGGTCATAGCACAAGCTAAAAAACAGTATTGGTCCTCTTTTTGCAGAAGTGAAATTTCAAATCATAAAGACATTCAGAAAGTATGGACAAAATTTAATGAAATGACAAAAGGTATACACTTGCCATCTTGTCCAATTATTCTAGAAAACAAAGAGTTTTCATCTAGCGCAGAAAAAGCTGAGGCATTTGCCACGATGTTTTCAGATACCATGCGTAAGGAGGGTCTATCGGCTAAACGCAGAACATTCAGAAGTGAAGAAGAAGTCAAAAAATGAATATGTAGACCCAGTGCCTGATAACACTCTTTATATCAATGCTCCAATTACACTCCAGGAAGTAAGAGATGCTATTTTGTCACTTCCTAGTAAGAAAACATCCGTTGGAGCTGATGCAATTTCCAATGATATGATCAAAAACTTACCAGAAAATTTCATTATAATACTTTATAAACTTTTTTGTAAATGCTGGGTCCAGGGTGTCAT
>CM054146.1:52232483-52233708 GCA_028751875.1 Rapana venosa
ATTTCTCCTTTGTCAGTATTATCGCCCTATGTCATTTCCCCTGTGTCAGTTTCATCCTGCTGTGTCATTTCTCCTGTGTCAGTTTCATCCTGCTGTGTCATTTCTCCTGTGTCAGTTTCATCATGCTATGTCATTTCTCCTGTGTCAGTTTCATCCTGCTATGTCATTTCTCCTTTGCCAGTTTCATCCTGCTATGTCATTTCTTCTTTGTTAGCTTCAGCCTGCTATGTCATTTCTCCTTTGTCAGTTTCAGCCTGCTATGTCATTTCTCCTTTGTCAGTTTCATCCTGCTATGTCATTTCTCCTTTGTCAGTTTCATCCTGCTATGTCATTTCTCCTTTGTCAGTTTCATCCTGCTTTGTCATTTCTCCTTTGTTAGCTTCATCCTGCTATGTCATTTCTCCTTTGTAAGTGTTATCACATTATGTCATTTCTCCTTTGTCAGTTTCATCCTGCTGTGTCATTTCTCCTGTGTCAGTTTCATCCTGCTATGTCATTTCTCCTGTGTCAGTTTCATCATGCTATGTCATTTCTCCTGTGTCAGTTTCATCCTGCTATGTCATTTCTCCTTTGCCAGTTTCATCCTGCTATGTCATTTCTTCTTTGTTAGCTTCAGCCTGCTATGTCATTTCTCCTTTGTCAGTTTCAGCCTGCTATGTCATTTCTCCTTTGTCAGTTTCATCCTGCTATGTCATTTCTCCTTTGTCAGTTTCATCCTGCTATGTCATTTCTCCTTTGTCAGTTTCATCCTGCTTTGTCATTTCTCCTTTGTTAGCTTCATCCTGCTATGTCATTTCTCCTTTGTAAGTGTTATCACATTATGTCATTTCTCCTTTGTCAGTTTCATCCTGCTGTGTCATTTCTCCTGTGTCAGTTTCATCCTGCTATGTCATTTCTCCTGTGTCAGTTTCATCCTGCTATGTCATTTCTCCTTTGTCAGTTTCATCATGCTGTGTCATTTCTCCTTTGTCAGTTTCATCCTGCTATGCCATTTCTCCTTTGTCAGTTTCATCCTGCTGTGTCATTTCTCCTGTGTCAGTTTCATCATGCTATGTCATTTCTCCTGTGTCAGTTTCATCCTGCTATGTCATTTCTCCTTTGTTAGCTTCAGCCAGCTCTTGGTTGTCAGCTCCCATCACCGCCTGTTCACAACTCTAAAGCATGGATGGATGTTTGGTATTGGGCGTTCCCTAGGTTAGCATCCTGGATAGCCCACCCAGAATTT
>CM054146.1:52234208-52246708 GCA_028751875.1 Rapana venosa
GTCACCTCGAAACTAAAGAAGAGGAGAAGATTCCAACTTCATCAATGACGAACACAGTTAAACACAAAAATACATCGCCTTTGTTGTTTTGGACAGCTGGGCAAATGTTAGCCAGTTTTATTTGCGTGTGCTTTTCTTTCTTCTCCCAAATCCCAGCTGCAGGGATATTTCTGGTACTGACAAACTCTGGCACAGTGCCAAGAAGAATGTGTAAACTGTTTGTGTAAAAGTGATTGAGACAGGTCGGAGGGGGAAGGGGAGAGAGAGGGGGCGAGAAGGGGGAGAGAGAGGGGGGAAGGAAAGGGAGAGGAGAGAGAGGTGGAGAAAAGAGGGGGAGAGAGAGGGGGGAGAGGGAAGAGAGGGAGAGAAAGAGAGGGAGAGAGAGACGAGGAGAGAGAGAGACAGACTGAGAGACAGAGACAGAAAGAGATCAAAGAGGGGGAACAAGAGAGAGGGGAGGAGACAGAGAGTCAGAGAGAGACACAGCACACACACACACATACACACACGCACACAGAAAGGGGATAGGCAGACAGGCAAACAGACAAGAAAAACAGGCAGTCAGATACAGTGATACAAGAAAAGGCTCAAAGGAAAGACAAGACAATACCAAAACAACCCCCAAAAGCGAACAGACGAAAAAAAAGAGACAGAGTTAGACAATTTTTAAAAATAAAAAATCACGAAACCTTCTGCCAAAAACCCCCCTCCCCCAAAAAAACCCCAAACCCCAACAAAAACAAAAAAACCCACCAAAAACCAAAAACCCCCCAAAAAAAAAACAAAACCCCCCCCCCCCCCCCCCCAAAAACCCCCCTTAAAAAAACCCCCCCCCAAAAAAAACCCCCCCAAAAAAAAACCCCCCCCCCCCCCCCCCCCCCCCACCCAACCCCCCCCCCCCCACCCCCCCCCACCACCCCCAAACCCCCACCCCCCCCCCCCCCCCCCCCCCAAAAAAATTCCCCGGCCCAAAAATTTTTCAAACCAAAACCCCCAAAACAAACCACCCTTTCCCACCCCCCCCCCCCCCCCCAAAAAAACCAAAAAACCCCCCCCCCCACGCACCCCCCCCCGACCACACCCCCCCCCCACCCCCCCCCACCGCCCCAAAAAAAACCCAAACCCCCCCCCCCCCCACCACACCCCCCCCCCCCCCCACCCCCCCCCCAAACCCAACCCCCCACCACCTCACAACCCCCCAACCCAAAACCCCACCCCCAACCCAAACAACAACGCCCCCTTTTGGGGGGGAAAAAAAAAACCCCCAAAACCCCTAAAAACCCCCCCCCCCCCCCCCCCCCCCTCTCCCCCCCCCCCCCCCCCCCCCCCCTCCCCCCCCCCCCTCAAAAACCCAAAACCCCCCCCTAAATGGAAATTAACCCCCCCCCCCCCTTTAAAAACCCCAAAAAAAAAAACAAACCACAACCCCCCCAACCCTAAACGGGGTGCCCCCCAAACCATTCCCCAAAAAGGCAAATGTTGTTTTCTTTTTCTAAATAGGTTTGTCTTTGATCAACCAAAAACGCTCTGGGGCCATAAAAAAATGCCTTTTTTCTCCGTTCAACTTCTGATTTTTTTTTTCCCCCGGTGAGATTGGGGTGAAGGGACTTGTACTACAACACACACCCCCAACACTGCACATACACACACAACATACACACGCACATACACACACCTGCACATCACACACACAAAAACACACTGCACATATATACACGCACAAACACACACCCCCCATACCACACACACACACACAACCCCACACACACCACACACACACACACACAACACACAACACAACAAAAACACACACACATACACATTATTCCCATTTTTTTTGCATTCCCAAACAAGAGACCTTTCCACCTACCCAACTCTTTCATATTATCAATCAAATTTTTTTTCTGTTCTTAGATAAGGGCTTATGGAAAAAAGAAACTCATTGCTTTTCAATTACCATCGGACAAAAAATTTGACTTGACTTGACTCCCCCCTCTCTCTCTCCTCTCTTCTCCCCTTTTCCCCCTCTCTCCCCCTCTCCCCCTTCTCTCTCTCCCTCTCTCATAATTAATACTTTCCAGGAGGAACAAAGGGGTGGGGGGAGGAATGGAAAAGTGTGAGGGAGGGGGCGGGGGGTTAGGTGAAATAGTCTCCTATTTTGGTACATCCAAAAAGAAAAGACAAAAAATGGGTGTGTGAATGTTTATTTATTTATTTATTTCTTATACCTTTTTAAGTCACGAAATTTTTCTCTGCTGAAATTCGGGCTGCTCTCCCCGGGGGTGTGTTAGTGGAATAGTATTGGGGTGCGTGTTTGCATGTGTGTGTAGTGTGTGTGTGCAGCTTTTAAAACATTTTGTGTGTGAGTGTGTGTGCAGTATTTGTGCATTTTGCGTGTGTGTGGCGTCGTGTGTTCACCCAATCCAGCACTTCTGCGCTACTTAAAACTCGTTCCCTTTTCAAAAAAAAGGCCATTGGGGCCCGGGGGGAAGGGATGACAAAATTGAAAAAACCGCATACACCCGGACGGCTGGTGTAAAAAAAAAGCACATGAGTGCTTTTTTCCTTATTCTTGAAATAAAAAAAAAAGTAAGATAGAATAAAATAAATAAAATAAATAATAAACTGAAAACAACTGCAAAAGTCGGGAGGGGGGTTTTTCAGAGAGAAGGGGGTAAAAATAAATGGCGTCTGGTTTTCTGGAAATGGTTGCTTATGACGAAGTATGCCATTGACTGGTGGGGTCTTTTCCCTCCCTCTCTAAACAGTAACAGGGAGCACAGCCGGCCAATACCTAAGGTTTTTTTATTCCAATTTTTTCTTTTTCTTCTTTTTTTCTTCTTTTTCTTCTTCTTCTTCTCTTCTTTTTTTGTCCGGGCTACAAACAGAAAAACAAACATTTTCAAGGTTAGAGTACCTCCTAACTGTTTTGGATTCGGGTTAAGAGATGCTTACAGAGGTTCTTTTTTCTTTTTCCTTGTTCTTGTTCTTTTGTTTTTCTTCTTTCTTCTTCCTCCTCGATTTTTCTTTTTCTTCATCATCACATCTGCTTTTGTTCTTCTCCCTTTTTTTTATTCACTTCTCCCCCCCCCCCCCTCTCCTTCTTTTTCTTTTTCTTTTCCCCTTCTTCTTCGTCTTTTTCTTCTTCTTTCTCCCTCCTCTTTTTTTTCTTCTTGTTCTTTTTCTTGTTCTCTTCTTCTCCTCCTCCTCCCTTCCTCCTCCTCCCCTTCCTCTTTTCTCCTTCTTCTTTTTCTTCCTTCTTCTTCTTCATCTTTTCTTCATTTTTTCTTCCTTTTTTCTTCTTTTTTCTCCTCCCCTCCCCCATCCCTCCCTCCTTTTAATTTCTTTCTTCCCTCTATCCTCGCTTCCTGTCAAAACTGCTTATCATGCACTCTTGGAAAAAAACTTGATTTTTTTTTCTTATTTTTTCTTCATCTCTACCCCCTTCTTTTCCCTGTTTTTCCTTTCTCCCGCCCTCACTCACCATCGCCCCCACCCTCTTCTCTCTCTTTCCTCTCTCTCTCCCCTCTCCTTTTCCCATATTAAAAATAAATAATATTGTTTACATAAACACCAAAAGAAATTTATCTAGCATACACACACTAACACAGACATTCATGCACAACAGACTCTCTCTCTCTCTTCTCCCTCCCTCTATTTTCTCCTTTCCCTCCTTTCTTTTCCCCCCTCCTCCCTTTCTCTCTCTCTCTCTCTCCCCCCCCTTCCTCCCATCCCTTCTCCTCTCTCTCTCTCCCCTCTCTCTCCCTTTACTATATTTCCCAAAAAAAAAAAACAAAAAATTGACATCAGCCGTAACAAAGGCTGACGTTGGCAAGGAAATGAGATTTCTTTGAAAAACAAAGATCACCATATCAAGGAAAATGATCAATATAAAAAAAAAACCCAACCCCCCCACCACCATCACACCAAACCTCCAATAACAACAGAACACGAAACCTGAAAAAGGGAAAGGAAATAAAACAAACACAACCTATAGGAATTATTATTTTTAAAAATCAACAAAACAGCACAAAAGAACGATAACAATGGGATATGAGGTAAAGGGAAAAACCCAAGATGATAATGGGAAAACATTAGAGGGGAATGAATAATAATTATTTTCCTTGCTTTCCCTTTCGTGAATTAACAGTGAGGAAAAAAAAAGGATCGTTACTTTAAAGGGCAAATTGTTCCTTCAGAAAAAATCGCACCCAATAGCATGACAAGCGGGCACACGTAGGCGCGCATATGCATGCACATATACAAAACACACAAGCACCCCACAAAAAACACCGCGCGCCGCGCGCACACACACACACACACGCGCACGCACGCACCACGCACACACACACACACACACATTTGTAGACGTCATAATAACTCATCAAAACCAAAACGACCACCTCACAGTCTTTTTTTTAAAAAATTTTTTTTATTTAACAGACTGTATTTATAATTTTTGCACAGAGAAAGAGAGAGAGAAGGAGAAGAGGAGAGAGAGAAGAGGGGAAGGAGAGAGAGGAGAGAGAGAAAGAGAGAGAGAGAAAAGAATGACAATGCAATGACAAATTTTTTTATTTGAGGATAAAGAAAAGCACACATGTGCTTTTTTTCACCATCCCCCCCGTTTGGGGAAAAAAATTTAAAAAAAAAATAAAAAAAAAAAAAAAAAAAAATTGAAAAAAAAAAAAGAAAAAAAAGAAAAGGGATGAAAAAGAGAGAGAGAAAGAAAGAGAGAGGAGAGGGGAGAAGAGGAGAGGAGAAAAAAAGAGAAGGGGACACATCAACAAGACAGAAACAGAGAGTGGGGGAGACGGGCAAACAAACAAAACAAAAAACAGAGACAAGATTACAGGGGGAGGCAGAGAAAAAAATGAGATTAGACAAACTTTGAGGTACATTTCCTTGGGGGGGGGGTTTTTTTTTTGGGGCGTTTGGGGGTGGGGGGGGGGGGGGGGGGGGGGGGGGGGGGGGGGGGGGGGGGGGGGGGGGGGGGGGGGGGGGGGGGGGGCGGGGGGGGGGGGGGTGGGGGGGGGGGGGGGGGGGGGGGGGGGGGGGGGGGGGGGGGGGGGGGGGGGGGGGGGGGTTTGGGGGGGGGGGGGGGGGGGGGGGGGGGGGGGGGGGGGGGGGGGGGGGGGGGGGGGGGGGGGGGGGGGGGGGGGAAAAAGGGGGGGGGGGGTGGGGGGGGGGGGGGGGGGGGGGGGGGGGGGGGGGGGGGGGGAGGGGGGGGGGGGGGGGGGGGGGGGGGGGGGGGGGGGGGGGGGGGGGGGGGGGGGGGGGGGGGGGGGGGGGGGGGGGGGGGGGGGGGGGGGGGGGGGGGGGGGGGGGGGGGGGGGGGGGGGGGGGGGGGGGGGGGGGGGGGGGGGGGGGGGGAAGAGGGAGAGAGAGGGGAGAGAGAAGGGAGAGAGAGAGCATACAGACAGACAAGAAGGAGGGGGGGAAAAAACGAACGTTGGGAGGGAGACAATAGACAGCAGAGATAGAAGAGGAGAGGTGGCAGACGAAGAAGAATGAGACAAGAAAGAGAGAGAGAGAGAGAGGGGAGAGAGAGAGAGGGGGGGGGGGGGGGGGGGGGGAGGGGGGGGGGGGGGGGGGGGGGGGGGGGGGGGGGGGGGTGGGGGGGGGGGGGGGGGGGGGGGGGGGGGGGGGGGGGGGGGGGGGGGGGGGGGGGGGGGGGGGGGGGGGAGGGGGGGGGGGGGGGGGGGGGGGGGGGGGGGGGGGGGGGGGGGGGGGGGGGTGGGGGGGGGGGGGGGGGGGGGGGAAGGGGGGTGGGGGAGGGGGGGTGGGGGGGGGGGGGGGGGGGGAGGAGAGGGAGGGAAGCAATGTACAAGATAAAAAGCACACATTACAAAGCAAAACCAAGCCAATTTGTCTAACAATTTTGCAGTTTTTATCTTTCTTCTGCTTCTTTTCTTCTTCTCTTCTTCTTTCTTCTTCTTCTCTTCTCTCTCTCCCTCCTCCTCATCTCTCTCCTCATCTCTCTCTCTCTCTCTCTCTCTCTCTCTCTCTCTCTCTCCTCCCATCGACCTCCCTCCCTCGTTCCTTCCTTCCTTCATTCACCTCTCTCTCTCTCTCTCTTCTCTCTCCCCTCTCACCTCTCTTTCCCTCACGACCTCCCTCCCTCGTTTCCTTCCTTCATTCATTCACTCTCTCTCCTCTCTCTCATCTCTTCTCTCTTCTCTCTTCTTCTCTCTCTCTCCTCTCTCTTTCCCTAAATCGACCCCCTCCCTCGTTCCTTCCTTCATTCACTCCTCTCTCTCTCTCTTCTCTCTCTCTCTTCTCTCTCTCTCTCTCTCTCTCTCTCTCTTTCCCTCATCAAACCCCCTCCCTCGTTCATTCCTTCCTTCCTTTCCCATTCACTCTCTCTCCTCTCTCTCTCTCTCCTCTCCTCTCTCTCTCTCTCCTCTCTGTCTCTCTCCCCTCTCCTGCCCTCCTCCTCCCCCTCCCTACCCCCCTCTCCCCCTCCTCTTCCCTCCCTCCCTCCCTCCCTCCCCACTTCTATGAAGAAATCAAATACCCTTCAACTCTTCTGAAGACCAGTGTAACTCACGACATTTAATTTTGTGCTGCTCGCAGTTACATGGATGCAGCCCAGGTGAACAATGATTACTTAAGTAAGATTCTGCCAGGCTTTCGAGACCGAGGGAACAAGTCCAATTTACGATCAGCTCAACTCTTCACACACAAAAAAGAAAGAAAAAAGCTGGTCATTAAAGAAAGAAAAAATAACAGAAGAAGAAAAAAAAATTGAGAACCAAGAACCAGCCTCCACCTCCACTCCAGTTCTGATATTAAGCTCTGTTTATGCATACTGTCATTGTTTTTCTTGTTGTTCTTGCTGTTCTGGCTGTTGTTGTTGTTGTCTTCTTCTTTTTCTGCTTCTGCTTCTTCTTTGCTTCCTTTTTGCATCCTCCTCCTCGTCTCCTTCTTCTTCTTCTTCTTCATTAAAACACTGCTAAGAACAATGAAAAAACTTCACGATTTTCAATTTAACTTTTTTCATGGGCACTTTTATTTGTTGTTGTTGTTGCTCTCCTTCTCCTTCTTCTCCCTCCTCTTCTTTTTCTTCTTCTTCTTTTTCTTCCTCTTCTTCTTCTTCTTCGTCTCTTCTTCTTTTTCTCCTCCTCTTCCTCCTCCCACTTCGCCTCTCTCCATCATTTTCTCAATCTTTTGTCTACTCATTCTCCTCCTCCTCCTCTTCTTCCTTATCCTTTTCTTTCTAATCCTTTTTACCTCCCCTTCTTCCCCCCCCCCCCCCCCCCCCCCCCCCCCCCCCCCAGTGTAATCTGCTTTCGATTCCTGTTTGAAGACTTTTAACCTGTTACTTGCTGGAATGGTCGCTTCTCTCCACGTTGAGTAGCCCTTCTGGAAACAAAGAGGCTGAAGATTGTGCCAGACTCATCAATAATGAACAACTTCAAACACATCACACAAGGCCTTCCTTCCCTGCCTCGCCTTTGTTGGTTTCAACAGCTGCGTAAACGCTACCTGGCTTCTTTCGTTTCTTTTTTTCTTTTATTCGATTCTCTCTCTCCTCTCTCCTCTCTCTCTCTCTCTCCTCTCTCATCTCATCTCCTCTCTCTCTCTCTCTCTCTCTCCCCCTACTCTCTCTCCTCTCTCTCTGCCTCTCTCTCTCTCTCTCCTCTCTCTCTCTCTCTCTCTCTCTCTCTTCTCTCTCTCTCTCTCTCTCCCGCTCTCTCTCTCCCTCCCCTCCCTTCTCTCTCGCTCTGTGGTGTGGCGTCTGTGTGTCTGTCTGTCTCCGTTTGTTTGTTATGTCGATTTTACGTTTGTTCACTCAAAGTGATATTAGACGATGGGAAGGGAAAGGGAGTGGGGGCGGGGGGTAGAGACTTAATTTGATGTATGTGTGCAGTGGAATGGATATCTATTTCGTAATAACTTTCGACACAGAAAAGGCTAAACAATGATAACAACAATTAAATATAATATATATATATATATATATATATATATATATATATAGATATATATTGTGTGTGTGTGTGTGTGCGTGCGTGCGAGCCTGTCCGTCTCTCTCTCTCTTTCTCTCGCTTTCTTTTTCTTCCTATTTCTTTTCTTTCCTTTTCTTTCTTTCTTTTTTCGTTTTTCTTTCTTCCCTTCCTTCCTCCCTTTCTTCCTTCCTTTCTTTCTTTCTTTCTTTCTCTCTCTATGTTTTCTCTTTTTTTCCTTTCTTTTTTTCTATCTCTTTTTTTTCTTTTTTTCCCCCTTTCTTTCTTTATTTCTCTCTTTTTTTCCCCCTCCCTTTCTTTCTCTCTCCGTGTTTTCTTTTTTCCCCTTTCTTATTTTCTTTCTCTCTCCGTGTTTTCTTTTTTCCCCTTTCTTTCTTTATTTCTCTATTTTTTTCCTTTTTCTTTCTTTCTCCATTTTTTCCCTTTCTTTCTTTCTTTCTTTCTTTCTCTATTTTCCCCCTTTCTTTCTTTCATTCTTTCTCTATTTTTTCTCTTTTTTCGTTTTCTTACTTTCTCTAGTTTTCCATGTCTTTCTTTCTTCTATTTTCCCTCCTTTCTTTCTTTCTTTCTTTCATTCTTTCTCTATTTTTTTTCTATTTTTCCCCCTTTATTTCTTTCTCTCTCTTTTTTTTTCTTTTTCCCTTTCTTTCTTTCTTTCTGTCTTTCTTTTCTAATCCAGGTTGCAGTGCTTCGGTTACTGGCAACTATGGCTAGGAGCCAAAAGAACTTGTACACTGCTTGTGAACAACAGACCGAGTGGGGAAGTGGATAGAGAGAAGGGGGAATGGGGAGGAGGAGGAGGAGGAAAGAGCGAAGGAGGGAAAAATGAGAAAAACCAGATCGAGAGAGAAGGTGCGGGGGGTGGGGGTGGAGGGTGGAGGGTGGAGGGGGGGGGGGGTGCAGGAGGAGGAAAAGAGGAAAGAAAGAAAGATGACGGGAGAAGGAAGAAAAAGTAGGGAGGGAGGGAGGGAGGGAATGTGAGAAAGATGGGGAAGAGGGAGGGAGAGAGAGACAGAGACACAGAGAGAGACAGACAGAGACAGACAGACAAAGAAAGAGCGAGACAAAGAGGGACACACAAACACACATTGAGAGAGAGTGAGACAGAGAGACAGAGGAACAGAAGAGAGAGAAGAGAGAGAGAGAGAGAGAGAGGAGAGAGAGAGAGAGAGAGAGAGAGAGAGAGAGAGAGAGAGAGAGAGAGAGAGACCGAGAGACCGAGAGAAAGAGACAGAAACAGACAGAGAGACAGACAGACAGACAGACAGAGAGAGACAGAAAAAGAAAGAGAGAGAGAGAGAGAGGGACAGAGGGACACACACAGAGAGAGAGAGAGAGAGAGAGAGAGAGAGAGAGAGAGAGAGAGAGAGAGAGAGAGAGAGAGAGAGAGAGAGAGAGAGAGACAACAGAACAAAAACAACTACGAAAGAAAACAAGTGACTACTAGGTGACCAGCCAAAGACAGAGCTCACTGGCAGCACAAAAACAAAACAACAACAACAACAAAAACAACAACAAACAAAAACGACAAAAGTACAAAGACATGGACAGAACAGAAAAAAAAGAAAACAGGTAAAACATTAAAAAAAAACACACACAAAGAAACAAAGAAAAGTTTTTTTTTAAAAAAACACACCAAAAAACAACCACCACCACCACCCCTCCAAAAAAAAAACCACCCAACCCCAACAACAACAAGCAAACAACCAAAACTGATAAGCAAAGAGTGAGGAGCCCTAGGGCATACATACACCGTACCTTGAACCACAAAGCAGACGTCTCTCACACCCCCCCCCACCCCCCCTCCCTACCCCCTTTCATCCCCCCCATCACCCTCCCCCCTCCCCCTCCCCCTTCACGTCTCCATCCCAACCTTTCCTGACCTTATCTCCCCCCACAACACACATTCCGTTTCTGACATAATACCTTGACCTGACTGAAAGATGCGCTGGGGCATTGCATTTGTTGTTGTTGTTGTTGTTGTTGTTGTTGTTTTGTGGTGCGTTCCCTAGCTTAACACTCTGTGGGGGGTCACCCAGAATGTGCACTCTTTGACTCGCTCATCCCACCTGGGAATCACGTGTTGAGATGGAAGATGCAAAACTGGATGAGAAGTTTTGCGTGTAGGACTGTTTTTTAAGTACCTCGCCATATTGCATTTATTTTGATGTTGGTTGTTGGTTTTTTTTTGGTATTGTTGTTGTTATTTTTTACCAAGATGTAACGGGCAAGTTTGAACCTGGTGGAGCCCATCCCTTTTCCAGTTCGCAAAGTGCATGCTCGGTATGGTTTTGTTATCATCCCTGCCACCAGTCACGGGTAGCTTATTTTTTTTATCTGAAAAAGTTTCCTGAAGTAGGAATGTGGCTACCTTCATAGCAAACAAACGGTGGGATATGCAAAATCATTCTCACCATTAGCAAACTTCAGAGCTCTAGCTGAGGAACAGGGACAACATCAGCAACAAATAAAACACAAATAAAGATGGAAAAATGAAAAAGAGAAAGTGGGGGGCGTTTTAAGACTTATGCAAAATGTTATGTATACGTTTGCATTGCATAGGGTACTTTGGTTTCTAGTTTCGTCCAAAGAACTTTTCAGGATAGCTCAGTGGTCAGAGCACTCGCTTTCCCCAAGCCAATATTAAGCAGCATCGAGCGTGGTTACCAAGTGGATGGGTGACCGTTTGCGCGCCGTGGCTTCAGTACAGTCCCCCAGCTGTAAATTGGTACTTGCATTCGTTAGGGACAGGGAAGGTAAAGCAGCGAGGGAGAGGAGATGAGCGCCGCCCTCAATATGCTGGCCCCTTGAGAAGCTGAGGTCTCTGACGCCTCGCTCCCCAACGACCACAAAGGTTATGGGACACCTTTACCTTTTACTTTTATGTTGTAAAAATGTTCAGATTGTCTTAAGATTACAAGATCTCAGCATTAACAGCTACTACTTTTCTTTAAAGGAGAAAAAAAAAAACACCCGAATCCTCCGAAGCCTATTAATGTCTACCTGCATTGTGAGGGTATCTGAGAATAAAACAAAGCTCTCTGATAACTTAAAATGTGATTCATTCTGTTATAGTTAGATGCTTAATACTTCGCTCGTAACATAAATGAATTTCTCTGAGATAATATTAAAGAATTTAAATTGAATGGAATTGGATTGAATTACGGGTCTTACACAGATTTTCATGTGGGATGTGTGAGACAGGGTGCACATATTCTGGGTAACCTCCAACCCCCCCCCCCCCCCCCCTCCCACCTCAACCCCACCCACCAGGATATAAAGCTGGGAAAGAAACAGCCACCACCAACTACTACAACAACAAACAGCAAACAACAACAAAAAACCCATTAACAACAAAACATTGGAGCTTTCTTTAACAACCAAGAGAAAACAACAACAGAACATTTGGGACATTTTTGTTGTTGTTGCTGGTCTCAGTTTTGGGAAACACACAGCCACCAACAACTATGACAACAACAAAAAGCAGCAGCAACAATAACAAACAATAACAAAACTCCGGGGTTCTCTTTAACAACAACCAAAAAAACCAACAACAACACAACATTTGGGACTAATGTTTTGTTGTTGTAGTTGGTCTCAGTTTTGGGAAACACCCAGGCAGCACCAACTACTACAACAAAAACAACAAATAGCAAAAGCAGCAACAACAACATCAACAAAACAATTGCTGCTTTCTTTAACAACAACAACAACACGACAACAACCGAACATTTGGGACAATTTTTGTTGTTGTTGGTCTCAGTTTTGAGAAACACACAGCCATTATCAACTACAACAACAAACAACAGCAACAACGACAACAATAAAACAATTGCTGCTTTCTTTAACAACAACAACAACAACTAAAACAACAACAACAGAACATCTGGGACTATTTGTTGTTATTGTTGTAGGTTTCAGTTTTGCCATGTGACTTTCTTAGTAAGGGGGGTGAGGTGGGCAGGGTGGGACACTGACTGCCCTCATTCTTTTCTTCACCCCCTCCCCCCACCCCCCTTCCTCCATTCCAGAGACTTTCTTGCAGAAGAACAAAGGATGGTGGGTGGAAGGGGAAGGATGGAATGCTGGAATGGGAAAGAAGAAGTGGGAATGGGGGGAGGAGGGGAGGGGAGGTAAGGGAGGAAAGAGAAGTGGAAATAGTTGGCACACCCTTACGGAAATGGTAAAATAGGGTTGTCAGGTGTAGGTGTGTGTGTGTGTTGTGTGTGTGTGTGTGTGTGTGTAATGTGTGTGTGTGTATAGTGTGTGTGTGCGTGTGTAGTGTGTGTGCGTGTGTGTGTGTGTGTGTAGTTTGCGCGCGTGTGCGTGTACGCACGTATGCATGCGTGTCTACGTGTCTGCATGCATGTGCACAGCCGCCCCCTCCCTCCCCCCCAACCTGTACACAAGAGAGTATGAATGCACGCTCACAACTACACACACGTACACACGACAAAAGTTACAAAACTGCGTACACATGGGAATTGGATGTAAAAAACAACAACACATTATGCCTATTCCATTATCTTC
>CM054146.1:52249208-52251708 GCA_028751875.1 Rapana venosa
ATTATTATTATTATAAATTTTTCCTCCTCCTCCTCCCCTCTAGTGTCTTAGCCTATCCTCCATTTCCCTGAAGATCTTTCCTCACTGTAGGGGTGGGAGAGTGTATCAAAGAAATGTAATTTCCTTTCCTAATGCCTGATTTGTGTTGTTGGGGTGAATGAATGATGTTGTTAGCTTGATTATGATTATCTGTGTGTGTGTGTGTGTGTGTGTGTGTGTGTGTGTGTGTGTGTGTGTGTGTGTGTGTGTGTGTGTGTGTGTGTGTGTGTGTGTGTGTGTGTGTGTGTGTGTCGGGGGTGGGGGTGGGGGGATGGAGTGTGTGTGGCGTGTGAATGTGTGTGTGTTGTGTTTGTGTGGTGTGTGGTGTGGTGTGTGTGGTGTGTGTGTGTTTCATGCGTTGGGTTGTGTGTATGTGAATTTGTGTGTGTGTGTGTGTGGAAAGAGAGAGAGAGAGAGAGAGAGAGAGAGAGAGAGAGAGAGAGAGAGAGAGAGAGAGAGAAGAGAGAGAGAGAGAAGAGAGAGAGAGAGAGAGAGAGAGAGAGAGAGAGAGAGAGAGAGAGAGCGGGAAGAAGGGAGGGAGCAGGGGAGAGAGAGAGATTGAATTTTTGTTTACTTATCTATTCTTTTATTTCCAGGATAATGGAATAAGTACTCGTATGCTTTTTTACATCCAGTCCCCGTGTGTAAGGAATTTTTATAAATTTGGTCATTCGTTCTCACCTGCACACAATGGCCTACTCTTCAGAAACAAAAACAAACAAACAAACAAAAAAACAACAGAGAGAGAGAGAGACAGAGAGAGAGACAGACACACAGAGACAGACAGAGGGAGTGTGTGTATGCGCGTGCATACACAAATGCATGCATGTCTGTGTGCATGTGTGCGTGCTCGCGTCCTCGTGTTTGTCTGTCTTTCTGTCCGTGAGTCTGCCTGCCTGCCTGCCTTCCCCCCTCCCCCGCTTCTCTCTCTCCCTCTTCCCCTCTCTCTTTGTCTCCCCCCTCTCTCTCCCTCCCCTTCTCCATCTCTGTTTTTGTGTGTTTTGTTTTTGTTTCTTTTGCTCGATACCTAGATTTTTTCTCTCACGATGCTATCCATGAAAAGGGCGGGAACTGGATGTAAAAAAAAAAAGCGCTTGAATGCAGGAATAAAATTTGATTTGATTTGACTGATTTTCTCTCTCTCAATCAATCAAGGGTCGGATGAAAAACAAAGTATGTGAATGCTTATCTGTAACATTTGGAAAAGATTCATTCGTTCATTTATTCATTCATTCATTTATTCATACATTCTTTCTCTCAGATCATTCATTCAGTCAGTCAGCCAGTCTTTCATTAATTAATTAATTAATTAATTAATTAATTCATTCTCTCTCTCCTTCCCTCCCTCCCTCCCTCCCCCCCCCCTCCTCTCTCTCTCTCTCTCCCCCTCCCCCTTCTTCTCCCCCTTCTCTCCCCCTCCCTCCTTCTTTCCTTTCTGCAACACACAATGATGTTTAGCAATAGAGAAATCTGCCATGACTTAAAGTGGTATGAAATAAAATCTGAGCGCTTTGATTTGTTGCTTTACAAGATTCAGCGCTATATAAATTCCATACATTATTATTATTATTATTATTAATACACGCATCAGACACACCTTGATACATATATATCAGACACCCCTAGCTACATCAAACCGAAATCAAATCGGATCAAAAACACTTGTCACGATCCATCAGGAAATTACAGGCCATCTTCCCATGGCTATATCTCACGCCACACAATCGTTTACTGAAGAAAAAAGCAAAGTGATTAACAGCTCGAAAGATGGCCCAAATTGATACGAACATTTACGTTAACACGCACAAGCACAAGCGCAAGAGCGCACACACATGCGCGCGCGCACACGCACATACACACATACGCGCGTGCACACACACACATACACACGCACACACACGCGTGCGAACGCACGCACGCATGTGGATCGGTGGTCAAGAGGTAACGCGCCTGTCTAGAAAGCGAAAAGTCCGGGTCGGAAGTCTGCGTGGTTCGTATCCCGTCTGGGCCCGAAACTTTTCCCCCATCCATTAGACCATGAGTGGTGGTCTGGGCGCTAGTCTTTCGGATGAGACGATAAACCGAGGTCCCGTGTGTTACAGAAAATTATGCAGCGCACGAAAAAGAACCCACGGCAACAAGAGAGTTGTCCCTGGCAAAATTCTTAGAAAAACGCCACTCTGATAGGGAAAGAAATACAGGTGCAGACAAAAAAAAAGAAAAAAAAGGGTGGCGCTGCTCTTGTGGCGACGTGCTCTCCCCGGGGAGAGCAGCCCGAATTTCACGCAGAGAAATCTCGTGACTTAAAGTGGTATAAATAAATAAATAAATAAATAAAATGCAGGTACGCGCGCACGCGCGCACACACACATGCTAGCGTGCAAGCATACTAGCAAGAATAATATGTGGACGTATGCGCTTGAACACACACGCCCATGCATGCATGCATGCACACACACGC
>CM054146.1:52274208-52284208 GCA_028751875.1 Rapana venosa
GCAGTCTGCATGCTGGGTATGTTCGTGTTATTCATCGCCATGGCTTACTCTTTCACTAGGCTATTCTGCTCCACCGCCCCTCCACCATTTTTATGAGTATGTGGAGTAATGGTATAATTATATATATATAATATATATATATATATATATATATATATATATATATTATATATATATATATATATATATATACAATGATTTATAAATATATAACATACAATGATATCATCTATCTATCTCTATCAGATGACAAAATTTACAAAACCGCATACACAGGGGGACTGGATGTAAAAAAGCACATGAGTGCTTATTCCATTATCCTTGATATAAAAGAATAAATAGATATCTTGGCCCAGGCCAAAAGCTGTGTCAGTAATTGCCAAGGCCTACACTAAAATGTTATGTTGTAAACTGGTGTGTTGAGATTGCCTTCAGCCATGACAATCTCTTAACATAACAACCTGTACTCTTCTTTAAAGGAGAGAAAAAATCCGCTGAAGTCGGACTATGGCTGCCTATATGGCGAGGTACTTGAAAAAGAGTCATCCGGTGTACTTCCTATCTCACGGTGATTCTCTGATGGGATGAGTGAGTCAGAGTGCATGTTCTGGGTGACCCCCAGGGTGTAAAGCTGGGGAACGCAGAACAACAACATCTTTCTCTATCTATCTGTCTGTCTATCTATCTGTCTGTCTGTCTGTCTGTCTGTCTGTGTTTCTGTCTATCTATCTATCTATCTATCTATCTATCTATCTATCTATCTATCTATCTATCTATCTATCTATCTATCTATCTATCTATCTATCTATCTATCTATCTATCCGTGCGTGTGTGTACGTGCGCGTGTGTGTAAAAAACACTTTTAACAAAAAATCTGTCAATCCATACGTAGTATTCAATTACAGGGACACCACCGATGGTCTAGAGGTGACATACCTGTCTAGAAATCGAAAAGTCGCGAGGTCCATCCCCTGTTTAAGCCTTAACTCCCCCCACCCCCCTTCACTATTTACACCTTGAGAGATGGACAATGACGGTGTCTGGGTGCTAATCTTTTGGATTAAACGATAAAACCGAGGATCAATGAGCAACGCACATTATTTAGCACACGTAGTAAAACCAATAACAGCGACGAGAAAACTGTCTCTGGCAAACAGTCTGTAGGAAAGCCACTCTGATTGGGAAACAAACATACATAATTATGTAGACAGGATTTTTGTTTGGTTAAAGAAGAAGAAAAAAATGTACAGTGCTCTGGTAGAGTAGCTCAAATTTCACGCAGAAAAATCTGTGGTGACTGAAGGTAAAGGTGTTCCATAACCTATGTGGTCGTAGGGGAGCGAGGCATCAGAGACCTCACTTCTCTAGGGCCAGCATATTGAGTGCGGCGCTCATCTCCTCTCCCTCGCTGCTTTACCTTCCCTGACCCTAAAGAGGGCAGGTACCCATTTACAGCTGGGTGAACTGGGGGACTGTACTGAAGCCAAGGCGCACAAACGGTCACCCATCCAAGTGGTAACCACGTTCGATGATGCTTAACCTTAGCTGGGAGGAAAGCGAGTGCTCTGACCACTGAACTATCCCGAGACTGAAAGTGGTATACAATACAATGCAATACGATACTATGCAATACAATATGATACTATACAATACCATACAGTGTCAATGCAATGCAATACAATACGAGCAAAATTAAAGACTACATGCACCAAACAGGAAGGTAGCGCCGTTCTATGGCAATAGCTTTCTTCAGAGGGAAAAGAACGAGGCTACCTTTGGCTAACAAGCCCCAAAAACACACACACACACACACACACACACACACACACACACACACACACACACCAACACACACACACACACACACACACAGATGGGAACAGATGAAGAATTTACAAAACCGCACACACACGAGGACTGGCTGTAAAAAAAAGCACATCAGTGCTTCTTCCATTATCCTCGATATTAAAGAATAAAAATAAATAAATAAATAAATAAACACACACAAGGGAAAACAAAACAAATAAATCGGATTAGGAATGCTATGGACATGTGGTTAAGACCACCAGACTTCTTTCTAGTATGCCCATGAAGTCGTGGGTTCAACTCTCGGCAGCGGACGTCTGGTAAATTAAGGGAAGGGAGAGGGGGAGGGGGGGGGGGTTACGATCTTCCATGTCATTTCAAAAAGCAGATCTGCCATTTTGTTAATTCCCTTCGTGAACACACACACGCACGTACGCACGCACGCATACACACACGACACCAACACACACACATACACGCACACACACACACACACACAACAACAGCACGCAGCTGCGCACACACACACACACACACACACACAACACGCGCGCAGAAAGATCAAACATTTACAATAAGGATCATGCATTTCATGTCAGTGTTCGGCGTGTAACAAACACACCAACATACATCCTTATACAAAACATACATCAACATATCTCCTTATACCAAAAAATACATCAACATACATCCTTATACACAAACATACACCAACATACATCCTTATAGCAAAAAAATACAACATACATAATTATACAAAAAATACATCAACATACATCCTTATACAAAACATAACATCATCCTTATACTAAAATACATCTAACATACATACCTTATACAAAAATACATCAACATACACCCTTATACAAAAACATACATCAACATACATCCTTATACAAAAACATATCATCCTTATACAAAAACATACATCAACATACATCCTTATACAAAAACATACATCAACATACATCCTTATACAAAAACAATACATCCTTATACAAAAATACATCAACATACATCCTTATACAAAAACATACATCAACACACATCCTCATACAAACACATACATCAACATACATCCTTATACCCCAAAAATACATCAACATACATCCTTATACAAAAAACCATACACCAACATACATCCTTATACCAAAAAAATACATCAACATACATAATTATACAAAACATACACCAACATACAACCTTATACCAAAAAAAAAAAAAAATGAAGCTGCTCTGAAGTGAGAATGCATCAACTGAGACCAGCGAAGAGAGCAGACCTCCTGGCAAGAGTTGTCCAAAGCACAGAGAGAAGAAGACCAGGCACTCACTACACACCCCACCCAGTAAGGGAACAAAGAGAAGAGAAGAGAAAGAGAACAGAGGAGGAGAGGGCGTCAGGTTAAGATCACAGGAACCCACCAACTGATGCAAAACCCCAGTCAACAAGGCCAAATTAGCAAGCGCCGCAAGCAGCTTCGTCCGAATTTAGTTTCAAATAACGCCACAATTGCTGTCATTGTTGCTGAAGTTAATAACATTGCAAGGGTTTTTGTTTATTTGTCTTTCTCTCCCCCCTTTGCAATATTCTGCTCTTGCTACAACAAAAGCCGGTTCAAATTACTCTAGCATGATGTTGTCGTGCAGTAATTATTCCCTCTGTTGTTTCTTTCTTAAGAGGAAGCAGTCCTTTCCAACTCAAAATCTAATTTAAGGAATAAAATTGTAGAATTTATAAGAAGCGGGAAATTATTAGTTGCTCTTTTAAAATTTTATTATTGGTATTAAACAGCTTTGTTTTGGTTTTGTTTAATGTCCATTCACTACTTGGTGATAAGGACACACCGCATTCAAACCAACATCTCTCTCTCTCTAATGTATGTATATTTATATTTTCCCACTGTCTACAGTATAGGTCTTACTGGGGAAGAATATAATATTATGATCTCAGCAACTGATGTTATGAACTGCTGAGAGTCATAAAACTTCAGTGGCATATTTTTCATGAATATCATTCTATTCCTCTCCTTTTAAACAGGTCAGTTAGGATAGGGCAATCAAACAATAAATGGTGGATTGAAAGAGATTGAGAACAGCAACATGTCACATTTTTAGAATATTAGGTGTTCCATGCATTTAGCTTCATTTTATATATTAAAATGTCTACTTTCCGTGAGCAAGAAATGTTTTCAAAGTGTGTTTTCTTCATTTTGGAATGCATACAATTCATTAATTTAGCATTAATTTCATGCGAGGACAATGCGAGATTAGAATCAAACGTTTCAATGTTACAATCAGAGGCACCTTGTTTTGCTAAAGAATTACCCAACTCATTCCAATAGATTCCACAGTGAGAAGGGACCCAGCAAAAAGTTATTTGTATGCCTCTGCTTGCAATACAATGTATCAAGAATTTAATCTCAAATACAATATCTTTCCTTATGTTCCCCTGCCAGTGCTTTAGTGCCATCAATACTGCTTTTGAGTCAACGCAAAAAAGAATGTGGCGATTTTCAAGCGCAGTATTTGACAAAAAATTCAAGGCCATAAGGATTGCAAACAATTCACACGTAAAAATAGAAAAATGTTTTCCTAAATGAAATTATTTTTGTACTTTTAAAACAGGAATCACAAATGCTGCCCCATTTCTTCCTGATTCCAGTACAGATCCATCAGTATACACTTTTAAATAATTAGAATAATTACTTTCAATGTGACTTTTTACATCAACGAGGAGCAAATTTTGATCTTCATTCTTTTTTACATCCGTGTAGTCAGTGTCAAAGTTAGCTGATTTATGTTCCCAAGGAGGCATTTGAGGAACTATTGAAAAAATTGGAATTGTTGTTAGGTCAATACCAATGTCTTTACATAATGAATCTGTATAATTTTTAATTGGCAGTAGAAATGAAATATTACTTGCTCGTTTTGGATAATCAGTGTTTTGATTCATAAGAATTACACCTTTTACTGAATTTGGAACAGAGAGACTTCGAATCACATACTTTGATACCGCCAATCTTCGTTGATCAGAAAGAGAGAGTAAATGTTAGCATGGACTGGAACTCCAAGTGCTATTTTTATGGCTTTACTGTCTAAACTTTGTAATTTTTTAAGTAGATAATCTGCAGCAGAAAAATAAACTTATTAAACAGTGTCGAGCGTGGTTACCAATTGGATGGGTGACAGTTTGCGCGCTTTGGCTTCAGTATAGTCCCCCAGTTCACCCAGCTATAAATGGGTACCTGCCTTCTTTAGGGTCAGGGAAGATAAAGCAGCGAGGGAGAGGAGATGGGCACCGCCCTCAATATGCTGGCCCCTGGAGAAGTTGAGGTCTCTGACGCCTCGCTCCCCTACGACCTTATAGGTTAAGGGACACCTTTACCTTTTTATTATTGGGAGGGGGAGGAGAGAGTTAGGTCAACATAGACAGCAAAATGATATAGAAACAATACTAGAATAAGCCAGATTTAGTCAACACAAGCAGCAGTGTTACAGGAATAATAACGTGATGGTCCATAGATGGTATGGATGACACAAACACGCCCAGCATACAATTCGCTCACTAGTAAAAGTCTGAAGGATGACACTGGGGCAGTACAATACCCCCTCACCTGAGAAGACTTGGCCAAGAAGACCCAAGACGCACCCACCCTCCCTCCCTTCTCTTTCTCACCATTGAAGATACTACTACTACTACTACTACTACTACTACTACTACTACTACTACTACTACTACTACAGCTACTACTACTACTACTACTACTACTACTACTACTACAGCTACTACTACTACTACTACTACTACTACTACTACAACCACTACTACTACTACTACTAATACTCTTCCTCCTCCTCCTCCTCCTCCTCCTCCTCCTCCTCCTCATCATCATCATCATCATCATCATCATCATCATTATAATAATGACGATGATGGTGTTAACAACACTACTAATAATATCAATAACAATAATAATAATTCATAGAACATAATATTATATAGCACTGAATCATGTAAAGCAAAAAAACAACATAGATACCCTCCTGTCCTTAACCCCACCCCCACCCCACCCCCTCTTCCCACTTTCTCAACTCCTCACCCCCACCCCCACCCCCCTATCCCCCATCCCACCATTCCCCTCCTCTCCGACATGAACTGTTCTTCCACTATGTAGAAAAAGATCTGGTCTGACCCATACCAGCCCAGTGGCCAAAAAGCTCTATGGAGACTGAGAGGACTTGCAGCGTACAGCTGCCTTCATCACAGAGTCTGAAATGTCCGTCTGACGAACACACAAACACAAACACACAAACACACACACACTCACACACACACACACTCACACACACACACTCACACACACACACACACACACACACACACTCACACACACACACACTCACACACACACACTCACACACACACACACACACACACACACACACACACACACACACACACACACACACACACACACACAAGTATGTTCTTGTCTTTTCTTGTTTGATTTGTACGGTTTGTCATTGATTAGGGTTTTTTCTAATTCTATGTCTGCTTATATATTATCTTTTGTTCTCTCTTTTTTTTTCTTTAGATAGATGGCTTGATGAAAAGGGAAAAAAAAGCAAATGCACTGCTTATTCAATGTACCATCTGAAAATAAAAGTTTGACTTAGACAAACAAAAATAAACCTTGGCGGATCTCATCCCTCTCCAAGTAGCTAGGTGCATGCTGAGTATGTTCGTGTCATCCATACCACAGGCCATAACTGCCCTCCTCCTCTACAAAAAGACGGGATAGCCTGGTGGTTAGAGAGATATGTCCTCGTGATCTGCTGACCCGGGTTCGAATCTCGTTCAAGAGGATTTTTCCTCTGGAACTAACATCAGTGCCGACTCCACTTCCCCCAAAAGTCCTTCGGATGAGACTATAAACCGAGGTCCCGTGTGCGAACGCTCGCAGAACATCTTGCACACACGTTAAAACCCGTTCAGCTTTTCGGAAGAGTAGGCCACTGTGTGCCGGAGGGAACCAATGACAAAATTAACAAAACTGCAAACACACGGGGACTGGATGTTAAAAAAAAAGCACATGAATGCTTATTCCATTATCCTAGAAATAAAAGAATAAATTAATAAATAAGACGGATAGGATTTTAACGTGTGCGCACAAGGTGTTCTGCGTGCGTTCACTCACGAACAACGTGTTCTGGAACCACTTTTTTATTATTTTTTTTTTACGTTCCTCGGCTATAGCTCCAAGGTGTTCTCTAATGGTGAGATTGTTGCGTATGCGACTGTTTTTAACAATCCATGAAGGTAGCCGCATTCCGACTTCGGGGAGAGAACCACTTCAAAAATAAATTGTATTAAGATGCAACATAGGAGGAACAGGACACACACGCATTAATTTTTGTAAAATTTCTTTTCCCCCTGTATTTAGTTTCAATCTACACCCAAAAAAAAACAACAACAAAACCAACCCAAACCACTACCACATTAAAAAAAAAAACCTCTTTTATTTCGAGGATAATGGAATGAGCATTCATGTGCTTTTTTTACATCCAGTCCCCGTGTGTATGCAGTTTTTTTCAATTTCGTCATCCCTTCCAACCGGCCTATTCTTCCGAAAAGCGGAACGGGTTTTAACGTGTACGCAAGATGTTCTGCATGCGTGCGTTCGCCTTATAGTCTCATCCGAAAGACATTTTCGGGGGTAGTGGAGTCGGCACTGATGTTAAACTCCAGAGGAAAAATCCTCTTGAACGAGATTCGAACCCAGGTCAGCAGATCACGAACGTATCCCTCTAACCACCAGGCTATCCTGTCCTCCCATTCATGTATCAAGGACAAAATGTCATTATCTATATCTTTAATAAAACTAAACAAACAAACAAACAACTCTCAGCATTTTTGGAGGGATAACAATGAACATATTTCGTGAGCGTATAAAATGTCCAGTACCTGAAAAGACGTTCGTTAACAAGCAACGAAGACGACGACAAGAAGAAGAAGAAGAAGAAGAAGAAGAAGAAAGGAAAAGAAGAAGAAAGAAGAAGAAGAAGAAGAAGACCAAATACTTTCCTCTAACACTAATGATCATATTTCGTGAGCTAAAAGAATTATCAAAAGGTGCTAAAGGATGGGGGGGGGGGGTCAGATAGATATTGATTCTTATGTATCTTGTCATTTAATCATTCATTCCTTGGTTATCTATTGTCTTAGGGAATCAAACAGACATTTATTATCAATCTTTGCAATAATACCGATTTATTAGCCGAATTCCGGGGGAGAAGGTGGGGGAAAAGGGGGGTGGGGGGTGGAGGCAAAACAACAACAAAATAAGGATGATTTTCATTCTGTCTCTACGATCGTTTCTTTTTGTCTCTACGTCTGTCTAGTTGTCTGTCTCTGTCTATCTGTCTGTCTGTCTGTCTATTTGTCTCTGTCTGTATCTGTCTCCCCCCCCTCTCTTCCTCTCTCTCTCTCACGCTCTCTCTCTCACACACACACAACAATCACACACCTCTGTGCATTCCTTCATTCATTCTCTCTCTCTCTTTCCCCCCTCCCCCACCTCTCTCTCTCTCTAACCATCAGCTATTCCGACCCCCCCCCCGCCCCCATTCATGTAGCAAGGACCCTTGGGAATAAAGATAATCAATCAATCAATCAATCTCTCTAATCTAATCCAATCCAATCTGACCATAACTATTCGTGTTGTTTACAGCCCCGCCGACCACAGAGGCCATCACATTTATTATAAGGGCTGTCCACTCCTTTGATGCTCAAAGCTCAGGTTAAATCTGTGTCACTATGATTATACAGATGAAAACAAAATTAAAAACCAGTTCTTCTGTTCCTCCTCTAATCAACACTCTTGCCAGCCAGCCAACCAAACACACACACAGAGACTGTAATTTGTATTTTCCAATCTTATCGATTTTCCTCTTTTTACTGGTTCAATTTATTGGTAAAGTTTGCAATAATGTACTATTTCAGTATAATCATTAAGAAATTTGTTCTTAGATAGATGGCTTGACGAAAAAAAGCAAATGCATTGCTTATTCAATGTACAATCTAGAAATAAAATTTGACGTGACTTGACAGACACAAGCATACACGCGCGCACACACACGTACACAAACACGCACCCACGCAAGCAACGCAGTCACACACACAGTCACACACACAGTCACACAGAAAGACACACACAAAAAACACTACAACCATCCTCACGTTCTCGCCCCCCCCCCCCCCCCCCTTCCCCAACACACATCATATCAACACACGCACGCACACACACACACTATACACCCACACCCACCCACCGACACCCACCCCTACCCACCCACCCAACCTCACACATACACACAGTGCCGATGAGCCGTTACAAATAACATAACACAACAGCCTCTCTGCCCATCAAATCTGTGAGTTATTGGGCCACAAGCGTGTAGGTTTTTGTGTTTTTTTTGTTTTTTTTCTTTATCTTTTTTTTGCTTTTTTTCTCGTTTTTTTAGTTTTTTTTCTTTCTTTTTCTTTCCTTTCCTTTCTTTCTTTCTTTCTTCTTTTTCTTTCTTTCTTCCTTTCTTTCTTTCTTTCTTCTTTTTTTCTTTCTTCTCTTCCTTCCTTTTTTCTTTCTTTCTTTCTTTCTTTCTTCCTTTCTGTCTGTCTGTCTTTCTTCCTTTCCTTTGCTTTGCTTTGCTTTCCTTCTTTGTTTTTTTCTTTCTTTCTTCCTTCCGTCCTTCTTTTCTGCTTTCTGTATTCGGCAACACCCCCCCCCCCCTCCCCCCACCCCTCAAAACAACCAAACCTTCCGAGGCTCTCAACCTTTGGTAAGATTCTGGGGCAACGAACCATTATAAACTTTTAAGATTTAAGGCAGCCGCACTATGTTTTCAGAGAAGAGTTTTCTCACAATTCCAACATATGTGTGTGAAATGTGGCTGGGTGGGTGGGTGGTAGTGTATGTGTGTGTATGCCTGCGCGCTTGCATGCCTGCGTGAAAGCGTGTGTACGTTTATGTGTAACTATGTGCGTGTTCGTGTCTGTATGGTTTTGTGGGGTTCTTTTGTTTACGTTTGCTTTTTAGCTCTGTTCTGGCGAATTTTTTGCTTTTGTATGTTTGTTGATTTGTTTGGTTTTTTTCCTCATTGTCCAGTCCTACCGACACGCAAGGACCTGCCTCTA
>CM054146.1:52290142-52297642 GCA_028751875.1 Rapana venosa
GCAGCAAAGTTTAGAAATGATGTCTTTGATTTATTAACAACACTTACTTCAAAAGGACTAATTTGTTGTGACAATGTGTTTTCAGCTGTCAAATAACAAGTTTCCTTTCGTTATATGGTGTAGTACACTCTTAACTGATTGTTGCTCCATGTGTACTTTGTGTACAATGTGTTTTTCTTTTCTGACTAAACATTTGTTTAAACCAACTATTTTGGGGGAAGAAAATAATATGGGTTGTGTTTGTTGTCGTCGTTGTTGCGTGTTCCCCCCAAGTTAACCACCCAAGGAGGTTGCCCAAAATGATAATGCAACTCTTGACTTACTCATCCCACTGGGAATCACTGTGAGATTGTTAAGTACGCATTATATGAGAAGTTTGCCATGTATGACTGTATGCAAGTACATGAGATTGTTCCTAGACAATGTATGAGAGGTTTACGAGTATGACCGTATGTAAATATATGATATTGTTCCTAGACAATGTTTGTGTGTATGACTGTCTTCAAGTATACCTCGCCATACAGGCAACCATACTCTGACTTCTGAGGATTTTTTTGTCCTTTCCAGAAGAGTACTAGTTGTTATGCTAAGAGCTTTGTCATGGAGGAAGACTGTCTTAACATTAATATTTTACAACATAACAACATTTGATGTTGGGCTTTCAGCATCTAGCTTACATCAGTAACTGACGAAGCTTTTTTGCCTAGGTCATTGTGTGGAAAAAATGTCCTCTTCTCTATCACTCTCTTTGTTTCTGCTTTGTGTAGTTGTTGTTGCTGTCGCTGTTTGTTTCTCTGTCATTTCTTTCTTGATTTCTTTTCTTTTCTTTTTCTTTTTTTAACTGCTTTCTCCGTGTGATTTTCATTGTTTTTTTCTTCAACTATGTCTTATTCCCCCTCACCTTCCGTTTCTTTTTTGTCCTATGTTATAATATGTCATTATTTTGTTTTTACTATTTTAGTTCATACGTAGTGATATTGCAAACACTTTTTCCCCTATGGCACCATACGGCATGGCATGGTATGGTATGGTTTGGTGTGGTGCGGTATGGTATTGTATTGTACTAAAAGATCTCTCTGTGTATGCGCGCACCCGTGCGTGTACTTGTGGGAGCATGCGTGTGTGTTGCGTGCGTGCGTGCGTGCGTGTCTGTGTGTCTGTCAGTCTGTCTATCTTTGTTGGGGGGGGGGGGGTGGGGGGGGGGGGTTGAGTGTCTGTGGTCTGTGTACGTGTGCGAGCATATATGTATGCAAACATCAGTTTGAACTAGTCATCAATTCCCAGTATTTTCTTAAAAAGTTTAACGAAAAATATAAAAAGAAACACAAAAAGAGAAGAGACCATAGCAGAACTAGCCGTAAAGCCGATAGTTAGCTCTGCAAAAACAACAACATCCAAAAGAAAACAACAACAACAACAACAACACAAAATAACCACAAAAACAAACAACAATTAAAACAAATTAAAAACCCAAACAAATAAACAAAACCAAAAACCAACCCCACCTACCAAGCAAACAACAGGTGGTCCTCACGTGAAATCTGACACTAAAAGCTGAATGCTGAAATCTCTCTCCTCTCTCTCTCTCTCTCTCTCTCTCTCTCTCTCTCTCTCTCTCTCTCTCTCTCTCTCTCTCTCTTTGAGAGTCCGCATCACAGTATCCAGTGACCAAACATGGCCCTATGTTCTTTCTAAGGCTTTGTCCAAAACCTGTCTGGGTTTATCATGTTCGTCATCATATTTGTTTTATGTGTATTGTGTGTGTGTGTGTGTGTTTCTTGGTAGATTTTTGTTTGTATTTTATAAGCGCATGCTTGATATTTGTCAGTGTGTTTGAGGTGAGAGAGAGAGAGAGAGAAAGAGGGAGGGAGAGAGGGAGGGGAGGAGAGAGAGGGAGGGAGAGAGGGAGGGGGGAGAGAAGAGGGGTGGAGGGCGAGCGAGAGAAAGAGAAGAAAAAAAGAGGGAAGAAGACGGAGGTGGAGAGAGAGAAGGAAAAAAGAGATGAAGAAGAGGGGAGAGGAAGAGGGTGAGAGAGAACGGGGGGGGGGGGGGGGGGTGAGGAGTGAGGGAGAAAGAACTTTGCAACGAATTTTTGGCTTTTTTTTCTCTCTTTCTTTCTTCCTTTCTTTCTTTGTATGTAAAGTATTTATCATTTATCTTTCTAATATACCAATTCATCAAATTATTTTGTTTTTTTCCATAACCTGTTTTTTTCTTTCATTTTTTTTTTTCCCTTCTTTCGTCTGTCGGGTCTGCCCGTCCCCTCGCCCCTTTCCCCCCTTTCCATCCCCTTCAACCCCAAATACCAAACTAATCAAACAAAATTCTTATCTAACTAATCTCTTATTTTACCTTACCTTCTCTTATCTTTCTTTTTTTTTCTCTCTCTCTATCGCTCTCTCTCTCTTTCTTTTTTTTTTTTTTTCTTTTTTTTCTTTCCTTTTTTTCTTTCTTTTCTTTTTTCTTTCACTTTTTTTCCCTTTCTTTCGGTCTTTCTTTCTTTCTTTTTACCCCCCTCACTTCACACTCACTTAATTTCTATATAAATATTCACACTTCATTGATCCCCCAATTTATTCCAAAAACCCTTTCTGGGGAGTCGAAATGGGGCCAGGGGAAAAAACGCTCGATTAGACGCCTCTGAACTCTACCCGGGGCACACACAAAAATTTTTGGAAAAAAATAACCCCCAAAAACCCCCAAACCTGGCTTTTTGAGGCGATGTGGGGTGAAGGGATGTTTGACCCTCATTAATCAAAAAGATATGAACAATTTGGGCATTTGAGAAAAATTTTTACTGGGGTTTTTGACCCTTTTGGGAAAGGGTTTTTCCCCAAACTTTTCCCAAAAAGGGGTTGTTTTTCCACCCAAAAATTTTAAAAAAATAAAGAAATAAAAAAAAACAAAAAACCCAAACAAACACAAAACCAAAAAAAAAAAATTCCCCAAAAATAAAAAGGGTAGTGGGCAGCTGATCTTGATCAAAATTTTTGCCTCAAATCTCCACCTTCAATCTCAACCCTTCCCCTTTTCCCCTTTTTCCTCCCCCCTTTTCCTCCCCACCCCTCCCCTCTCTCCCTCCCCCATCTCTGTATTCTCTTTCTCCCCCTGCCTCCCTTCCTTTCTCCCTCTCTCTCTCCCCCGCCAGCCTTGTGTCTCCATGGTGATGGGGTAATGATAGCATCGCTTCTTAAAATTCATTTGAAGGACGAAGCCTCACATCTTTTTTCTTTCTTTCTTTTTTTTTTACAAAGTAATATGCATCTTGAGTCATCGTCAGGGACAAGGGGAGAGAGAGGAAGCGAAGAGGAGGGGAGGGGGAGGGAGGTAGGGAGACAGACAGACAGAAAGGAAGACAGATACAGACAGGCAGGCAGACAGAAACAGAGAAGGACAAAAAACAACACACAGAGGCAGACAGGCACAGACGGTAACAGACAGAGAAGGACAAAGAGAGACAGAGAGAAGAAAGACAAGAAAACATAACACAAATAGTGTGACAGAGAGACAGACAGAGAAGGAGAGACAGAAAAGGAAAGGACAAAAACAGAGAGGACAGAGGCAGACAGACAGAGACAAAGAGAGAAGACAGAGAAAAAAAAAGAAAGACAGAGAGAAACACATAACGCAAAAAGTGTGACAGAGAGACAGACAGAGAAAGACAGAAAGACAGAAAGGACAGGGACAGACAAACAGAGAGGCAGGACAACACAGGACAGCAGACAGAGAAGAGAGACATACGAAAAGACAAAAGGACAGAGAGAGGACACATAAACGGCAAAAAGTGTGACAGACGGAGACGGGACGAGAAGGGAGGAGACAGAAAAGGAGAAGGACAAAACGGGGTGGAGAGAGAGGAGGGGGGAGGGGGAGAGAGGAGGAGAGAGGGGAGGAGAGAGAGAGGAGAGAGAGAGAGAGAGAGAAGAGAAGAGAGAAGATAGAGACAGAGAGAGAGAAAGAGACAGAGAGAGGTATAAACTGACCGAGATATCAAACTGAAAAACAGGACAAAGCACTGAACATCAAAACCGTGTTAATCTTATGTTAAATATTACCAACATGATCACTTAATACAGTTCTGTTTCAGGCACAGACACACACAGACAGAGAGACAGACATACAGAAACAGACATACCCAGATACACCACATACCCCCTCTCTCTCTCTCTCTCTCTCTCTTTGGCTGTGGCCTTTATGAATAAACGTCTGCCTCTCTCTCTCACACCCCCACACACAATACACACACACGCGGCACGCACGCACGCACACACACACACACACACACACACGCACGCACGCACACACACACAAACACACACACACCCACTCACAAAACCACACACACATGCTCTCCAGCAAGCAAAGCGAGAAAACATTGTTTTGCTATTGGCTCTCAACAGAGAAGGCCATTATCTCAACAGTTCCACATGTGTGTATGCAACGCCCTTTGGGGGGTTAGGGGTGGGTGGTGTGTTGTAGCAACAATGAGTTATCTCTCCTTCCAGCTGCCCCGGCTTATCGGCCGCACTCCAGCATTCATTTTTTGCGCTCATTTCCTTCATTTTGTTTATAATTATTGTTATTATTGTTATTGTTGTTGTTGCGCGTTCCCCAGCTGAACACTTTGAGAGGTCACCCAGAATATGTACTGTGTGACTCACTCATCGCATTTACCTCTAAAGTAGCCTTACCTTCCAGAAAAAAAGGGCAATCATCAAACAATGGCAAAACCTTAGTGGGAAAGCCGACTACCACCACCTCAAAAGAGAAAAAACAGGGTTTATTCCAAAAACTCCGCAATGGGACAACGGGCCCAAAACACACATGTCCACAAAGCTGAAAAAATCGTTCCTTCTCCCCTAGTGACTGGGTAAAGAAAAACCCGATGGTGACACATCCTTCAGGGTTTCTTTCTATTTTAGCGACCTGAGGAAAAATGTGCGGCTGGGGCGGAGATGACCCTGCAAACCAAACTGTGGGCCCACGAAAAGGAAACTGGAAAGGCCTTTCATTATTTTACCCAAAATACATCTGATGGTGTAAAGGCGAAACGAGAGAAGACGAAGATTTTGCCCTTGGGTTTTTTTTGGGGCCCAGGGGCCATTTTGTTTTTTTCCGTGGGCCCTTTTTCTTCTTTTTTTTTTCATCCCTGGTTTGGGAGGGCCGTTGGGGGGACCCCCCCACGGACGCTGGGAAAATGGACCGCCAATTGGGTTTTGGGCCCGGGCTGTTTTCAGGAGGTTTGGTACATTTAGGCCGGTCCACTCCTTGATGTTGGATATCCAGCTTTTGCGTGGTCGTCCCTGCCTCCTTGCTCCTTCCACCATTCCCTGCAGGACTGTCTTTGACAGGCTGTTATGCCTTGTTTTGTGGCCAAACCACTTCAGTTTCCTCCGTTTGACTGTATCTAGCAATGGTTCTTGTTTGCCAGCCAGTGCCTCGATCTGCTGCCAGACGTAGTCATTGGTTTTGCGGTCTCTGTAGGTGATGTTCAGGATCCGCCTGAGGCACTTCATCTCAAAGGCTTGAATGCGACGTTCTAAATCGGCAGTAAATGTCCATGCTTCACAGCTGTACAAGGCAATGGATGGACGAGTGCCTGTAGAGTTGACCTTAGTGTGGGTTCTGATGTTGTGGTTTCTCCACACTTTCGCCAGCTTAGTCATGGAGGAGAGTGCCACCAGCAAGTCTGATCTTCACCTCTTGTGTGCTCGTGCCTTCTTTGGTGATGACTGCTCCAAGGTACTTGAAAGTTTCCACCTCCTCTATGTCTCGCCACTCATCTTGATGCTGGTGGGAGTGGTCGGTGTGGTACTGTTCACTAGGATCTTGCTCTTTTCCCCTGCTGATCTCCATACCGTGGGCATTGGCTGATGTTTCCAGTCTGGTGGGGAGATCCTGGAGTTCTTCTTCGCTGCGGCCCATGAGATCAATATCGTCTGCGAATCGAAGATTGCAGACTGGCCTTCCTCCTATTGTGATTGTGGTCTTGAAGTCAAGGAGGGCCTCCTGCATGATGTTCTCCAGGAACACGTTGAAAAGAACGGGGGATAGCGGGCAGCCTTGTCGAACTCCAACTGAAGTCAGGAAGAACTCCCCGATTTCTCCACCCATGAGGACTGCACTGTGGGAGCTGTCATACAGCGCCTGGATGACTTGAATCAGGTCCTCGTCGAAGCTATAGTCTCTCATGACTTGCCACAGAGCTTCTTGACACACTCGGTCGAAGGCCTTCTTGAAGTCAATGAAGTTGTTGTAGAGCTGTAGCTGATGTTGGAGATGCTTCTCTATGAGCATTCTGATGTTGAAGATCTGCTCGACAGTGCTTCGACCTGGTCTGAATCCTGCCTGTTCTTCTGATAGGATTTCTTCTGCTTGTGGTTTCAGTCTGTTCAAGGCAATGCGTAGCATAACTTTGCTAGGATGGCTTATCAGACTGATTGTTCTGTAATTTTGGCACTTCTTCAGGTCTCCCTTCTTTGGAAGTGGAACTATGATGGATTGGGTCCACTGTTCAGGCCACTCTTTGCTGGTCCAGATGCGTTGGCAGATGATTGTTAATGCCTTGATCATCTCTGGGCCTCCGTTCTTGATGAGCTCAGCCGGGATGTTGTCAATCCCTGGTGACTTGCCATCTTGACCTTGTATTATTTTTAACTCCAGTGGCATGAAGCCCCTACGTCATTTTAAGCCCCATGCGGTCATTTTTTTTGTGCCTTTATCCTTTAGTCCCAGGTTCTTTTCGCCCCCTTTGTGTCATTTCACCCCGATATTATTTTGCCCCTGGCTCCAGGGTCACTTCGTGCCTGGATCATTTCAACCCTGTGTCCCTCCACCAAGGGGTAATTTTTTACCCTGTGTCCCTTGGCCCCTGGGTCACTTTGCCCTTGGATCACTTTTCCCTTGGGTCATTTCCCTCCGCCCATGTGTCACATGCTCCCTGAGCTATTTTGCCCCTGTGTCCCTCTGCCCTTGTGTCACATTGTCCCTGTGCCATTGTGTCACCCCCGCCCCTGTGTCACATTGTCCCTGTGCCATTTCACCCCTGTGTTCCTCCGCCACTGGGTCATTTTTCCCCTGTATCTCTCCGCCCCTGGGTCACTGTGCCCTTGTGTCCCTCTGAGCTACCACTGGGTCATTTCACCCCTGTGTTCCTCCGCCACTGGGTCAATTTGCTCCCGTGTCACAATGTCCCTTCACCTGTCTGTTTATCTGATGGCAAGACACTACACAACGCTGCGCGGATTTTTGCATGCCCCCCCCCCCCCCACACACACACACACCCTCTCTCTCTCTCTCTCTCTCTCTCTCTATTCTCTCTCTCTCTCTCTCCCTCTCTCTCTTTCTGGGACGGAACAGCCTGGTGGTTAGAGTGATGCATTCGTGATCTGCTGACCCCGGGTTCGAATCACGTTCAAGAGGATTTTTCCTCTGGAGTTAACATCAGTGCCGACTCTACTCCCCACAAAAGTCCTTCGGGTGAGACTATAAACCGAGGTC
>CM054146.1:52302642-52305142 GCA_028751875.1 Rapana venosa
CTGTAAAAACAACAACAACACGAAAATATAAATAGCTTTCCTCTGCATATTGTAGTGTATAAAAAATGCCTTTTGTCACCATTCTCACGATTCTTTCATCAAAAAAAAAATTAAATATATAAATAAATACTATCATCATGGCTATTCATAAATGATTCTCATTATTTCCAAAAAACAACAACTGCCCAAACAAATAAACAAAATGCAAAAGTGAAGAGCAGCAAAACGACCCCACGAGAAAAGGAGTTTTCACATTCAAAAAGAATTCATTTTGATAATGTGTAGAAATCAAGGAATGCGTTGTCATCAAAAAGGATTACGGTTTTTGTTCCTTTTATATTTCTTTCTTCATTTGGTGATGTTTGCGAATACACGGGTAAATAAATCCTTTAAGTAATACATCAAACATGCGCACATATTAAAAAACCATACATAAATAAAAGAGTCGAAAACCAGAAGCTGAGCAAAGTAAAGACATTGCAAATAAATAAATAAATAAACAAACAAATTGATAAATTAATAAATAAATGAATGAATGAATAAATACGTCAAAGAATCGAACAATAAAAACAAAATAAAGATCTTGCACACAGATAGATAAATAAATGAATGAATAAACAGCTAAATAGATAAATAAATGAATTATGATTCTAATACGTGAATATTAAATGCCAGGGATAAATTGATGACTTCACTAATGAAAACACATCACAACGTAAACAAACAAACAAACCATCAATCAAACCACAACGGAACTTTTAAAGGTGGTGGTGGTGGGGGGGAGGGGGGGGGGGGGTTGATTGTTTGTTTCTTCCTTTCTTTTGTTTCTAGTACAAACCTCATCGCCCTGTTATGAGAGAAAAAGAAACGCTAAATTCTGACATCATGTCCGCTAATCCTAAAACTGAATGCTATACTCGTTACCAGCTATCCATTTGTCATTTATTACAACATATTATCCTTCACAATCCCACAAAAAGTTATCTTTCAATGGCAGCTTGGGCCCATCAACAAGAGAATCATCCCATAATGTGAACCGTCAGTCCCCAGCAAGGCTTTTGTCGTACAAGCTGGAAGCCATTTTCAAAAGAGGAAAAAGTACACGAGCAGGCAGGAAACTTTTTAAAAAAAGTAAATGGATGGCGCTGTACTAGTGGCTACGCACTCTCCATGAGGGGGGAGGGAGCAGTACAATTTTCACCCAGAGAAATCTGCCGCGCCTCAAAAGTGGCATACAAGACAATACAAGATTGTACAATACAGTACAATACAATGCAACACAGTACCACACAACACAACACAAGACAACAATGCAATACGACACAAATCAACGCAACACAAAAGGATACAATACGACACGACACACTACAAAACGATACCAAAAAAAAAAGAAAAAGAAAACCCAGCACAAATGCAAGACCCAACGACATGAGAATCCTACAACACAGCCCAACACAACACAATAACAACTCAGCACAACAACAACAAAATAACACAGTACAGTACACTACAATACTTTGACTGAATAAATCACAAAATAAGATACAACCCAGCAAAAGAGGAGTCGTTATCTTCACAGAGTCTGGGTCAGTTGGTCAGAGCCAGGCTACCCTCAGACTGCTGGAAGCTTCTGTTTCTCCATCATTTGCAAAAAGAAACAGAGAAACAGACTTAACAGAGACAGAGAGACATACTGTAGCCATAGATTGAGAGAGAAAGAAGAGAGGGGGAGAGAGAGGAGAGAGAGAGGGGAGGGAGGTGAGAGGGGGAGGGAGGGTGAGAAGAGAGAGAGAGAGAGAGAGAGAGAGAGAGAGAGAGAGAGAGAGAGAGAGAGAGAGAGAAGAGAGAGAGAGAGAGAGAGAGAGAGAGAGAGAGGGGCAGAGGAGGAGCGATTTATTTATTTATTTTATTTTCTTTTTTCTTTTATATCGAGGATAATGGAATAAGCACTCGTGCTTTTTTAAATCTAGTCCCGTGTGTATGCGGTTTTGTAATTTTGTCATGTTTCCAAGAGAGAGAGAGAGAGAGAGAGAGAGAGAGAGAGAGAGAGAGAGAGAGAGAGAGAGAGAGAGAGAGAGAGAGAGAGAGAGAGAGAGAGAGAGAGAGAGAGAGAGAGAGAGAGAGAGAGAGAGAGAGAATGAATGAATGAATGAATGAATGAATGAATGAATCTTCATTTTTCAAGGGTAACAGAATAAGCATACGCACACTTTTTTTTTCATCCGGCCCTTGCCCTGATTAGGGACTATCAATGAAACAAGGGAAAAACCTACTACAACAAAGACAACATGATTTTAAAAAGAGAAGTGTATATTTAACAATACATAATCCCTAACTGACCTGAACGTTCATGTCAAGAGATACATAGATTTTTTTTTCGAGAAAAGAGATATGCGTTAATAAACAATTTTTAAATGAACTGAACATTAACATGGACACTGATACACTGATTATAATTAAGTAATATAGATAACGTAGAATAGACGGGAGACAGCAAGAA
>CM054146.1:52320142-52337642 GCA_028751875.1 Rapana venosa
GAGAGAGATGTCCCTGGTAAAATTCTGTAGAATAAAAGCCACTTGAAACAAATAAATACGCAGACAGGAAAAAGAAGAAAAAAATGGGTGGCGCTGCTCTTAAGGTGACGCGCTTTCCCCGGGGAAGAGCTGCCTGAATTTCATAAAGCGAAATCTGCCGTGACTTAAAGTGATATACAATACAATACAACGCAATACAATACAATACAACACAATGCAATACAATACAATACAATACAATGCAATGCAATACAATGCAACGCAACACAATACAATACAACACAACACGATACTATGTAATACAATACAATACAATGCAATACAATACAATACAATGCAACGCAACACAATACAACACAACACGACACAATACAATGTAATACAATACAATACAATGTAATACAATACAATACACATCAACGCCTCTAGACCACTTTTCCTCCTACACGAGGCGAATATGTCAAGACAGGCTTCAGAATAAAAATGAAGGCAGAATCGGAAAGCAGAAGGCAGTTCCGACAGGAAAGAGCTGCCTGAAGTTCCTAAAGCGAAATCTGCCGTGACGTAAAGTGGTATACAATACAATACAATACAATGCAATGCAATACAATGCAATACAATACAAAACAATGCAATACAATAACACGACAGGAAAGAGCTGCCTGAATTTCCTAAAGTGAAATCTGCCGTGACTTAAAGTGGTATACAATACAAAACAATGCAATACAATACAATACAATACAAAACAATGCAATACAATACAATACAATAAAACGAAAGGAAAGAGCTGCCTGAATTTCACAAAGCGAAATCTGCCGTGACTTAAAGTGGTATACAATACAAAACAATGCAATGCAATACAATACAATGCAATACAATACAATACAATACAATGCAATACAATACAAAACAATGCAATACAATACAATAAAACGACGGGGAAGAGCTGCCTGAATTTCATAAAGCGAAATCTGACAGAACTGACAGAAAGAAAGAAAGAACAAAGAGACTGAAGCTACAAGGAGAAAGTGTATTTTTCTAACACACACATTTCTCAGGAGGTTCCTTAGAATACCACGTGTACTGAAAGAAGAGTGCTCTGCACTCCCACACAAGAAGTCGGGGTAGCCTACACGTCTTTGGCAAGTTTTATAATAAACTGTTTAAAAAAAATCGAGACTGATCCGAACTTTATAGAATGAAATAAAACAAGCTTTTGAAGAGAAATTGGGAAAGGTACAGGGTGTGGCTGTAAATCTTTCCAAAATGACTAAGCCTGGAAAAAAATAAACAGACAGAACCCTCCTGATCCTTGCCTATTAGTCACGAACTATACAGGTGTACAACTTTCTACTTAATATTCAAAGACGACAAACTTTCACTTACTTGTTCAACAACACTCCTTCCGCGATCTCCTCCTCGCTTTCTCAGAGAGAAAACGCGCGCACGCACACACACACACACGTTTCACAACCCCATCACAAATCCAGTAAGCTTCGTTATCACAAGAAGTCGTACAACAAAACACAATCGCTTGTGACTTTTCTGTTGAAAGGGATGTGCCATGAACTCGGAGGAAGCGGCAACTCGCCTGAAAATCCCTCTCTCTCTCTCTCTCTCTCTCTCTCTCCTCTTCTCCTTTCTTCTAGTCTCCTCACAAACACACACACGCACACGTACGCCAGCCACACGCACAGACTGACTGACGGACTGACGGAGGGCAGAGAAAAGGCACACAGCGCTTTGCAGCACGTGGTACGCGGAAGGTCACTGAAAAGTTAGCAGCATGTGCAAGCGATTCGACAGGCGTCGCACACAAAACAAAGACACGCACTACTTCTTCTTTTTCTTTTTCTTCCAGCTCTTCCCTCCTCCTTCCCCTCATTCCTTCCCTCCCCTCATTCCTTCCTCCCTTCTCTCTTCCTTCCTTCCTGCGATCGTTTCTCTTTCTGGGGTGGGGGTTGGGGTGGGGGGGTGGGGATGGGGGTGGGTTCAGTTTGCGTGCAGGTTTGGGATTTTTTTTTCTTACTACAACGTTTTCTTCTGCTTAGTCTTGCTGCTGCTAATACTTGACGCAAGCAGACGCGTCTGGCCCTGCAGGCCAAAAGCTGTGTCAGTTACTGCTAAGTGCTATGAAGAAATGCTGCAGCCCAGATAGATAGACCAGGGTCAGACTTCATCTGTGCCCTCTGCCATAGGGACTGTCTGTCATTCCCGTGTGTCCGACTGGCCAGCCACAACCGATGCTGTACCAGAATGAGAGCGCAACTCCATGGTCTTCCCAGACCGAATGCTGCCAATGAGAAGGCCTACATAAACATGCTGCTATATAATATAATTTATAATTTTATTTTGAGATTACCTTCAGCCATGACAAGCTCTTAACATAGCGAACAACTTTCACTCTCCTTTCAACTCAACTCTACTCCCTGCATCACCGCTGTCATCAGTAGGGGCTCCACGTAAAGGACAAAAACAAATTATCTGAAGTCGGACTGTGAAAAAACCCAGTCATACACACAAACTTCTCGTCCAGTGTGTACTTTCACTCACAAAAGGATTCCCAGGCAGGAGGAGTGAGTCAGAGTGCATAATGTTATGGGGGATCCCCAGGGCCTTAAGCAGGGGAACCAGCAGCAACAACAAGAACAGACGCGTTTAAACAGGGTATTTTCCCCCCCGACCGTTGCATTATTTTCTTCTTGGTCTTTTCCTTCTCTTCCTTTTTTTTATTTTATCAACTCCCTGGGGAGTCATGAGGGTACTAACTACAGTGAAGAGTTGCGTATCTAAGTTCTCCATTTGTGTCGGTTATGGGTCAAAGCCTGGCTCTCTATGTATGGTTTTCCTGTACATTCCGCAATGGTGTTGGTCCATAGTTTTTCCCTGTCTCCTACTCTAACCACCCCCACCCTCTCAGCCCCGTCTCCTTCCTTCCCTCGAGAATACATTTTCTAATGAATAGTTTTACCCATGTTAAAAACTCTGAGAAATATACCCCAACAAACAATCAAACAAATAAGTATTGTTATCATGATGGCAGAGAGATTCGGATTCAGATGATTTATTCATAAAGGTCATTGCCCCTTAGAAGGGGTATATATACAAGGTAGAACACAAACTTTGTAGGTTTTCACAGATTAAGACATATCATGTTGACAACATACTGCGTACTTTAAACGCTTTGTGTAAATATACAACAAGCTTTTTTGCAATTATTTCGTTAGGAGTTGTCATCAGCATAACTAATTTGAACAAAATAGGCTGCCGAAAATACTTTAAAGGAATCAATTGTTCTCGTAGCTCTTTTAGCTCAGGGCAAGACAAAACAAAATTGAGTTCATTTTCAAGAGCATCATGACATAATGGACATATCAAAGTACGATAATTGACAGATTTATAACGATAAGAATATAAATGTATATCAGAAATACCAAATGTAAATTTAGTCATTATTCGTTTCAGATATCTGTCTATGGGCATTGATATATAGACTAGAACACAATGCAAAGGATTCAACATTCTGTACATATCAAATAGATCACTCTCCTGAACATGTGAAGACCATGTCTGCCATCTGCTATCCACTAGATTCAATCAATCCACTGTTGGCTGCCGCTCATTCTCTATTTCGGGTCCATCTACCTGGAATGAGCTCCCTCTCTCTCTTCGCCAGAAACCTAGTTATGACACTTTTAAATCCAGCCTCAAGACATATTTATTTCAAACCTAAGACTTCCCCCCTCCTGTTTCATATCTAACCCATGTCCTATCACCCTGCTAAAGTATACGGCCTGTGCGAGTGTGTGTGTGCTTTTGAAAAACATTTGACTATCGAAATTTTATTTCATAGATTTTGTCTGCATCGCACCATGTTTGTAAATATCAGTTTGTTTAAACTTTTGATTATTTATCATTGATTGCATGACTGTGTAAGATTAGGTTGAATGCATGCGCTTTGATTTGTCTTTGCAAGATATGGCGCTATGTATGGCGTTCCATTTATTATTATTATTATCTGCTATCCACTAGTCGTTGCCGAAACGCAGAAATAAACCCAGTTATGTCCCCTACACCTTGATTTATCCATATGAAACCAAAACCATATTCATATAATTTTAGTCTTATAATTGATACCCAGTTTTTCTTACTTCTGGCATCTAAATTCATTAACATTTTATAAGCTCTATGAGGTAATCTATGAGATTCCATTTGTGTGAGCTTAAGCCAATAACGAATACACTTGACCATGGAAATTAAACTAATTGGATACCTGTTAGTTTCCCCATAAACTAAGTCATTGGGTGTTTGGATTGATATGCCTAGAAATTTCTTCAAGGCATACAAATGAATCTTTTCAATTTCCACAACACCTACGTCTAAGCCCCATAACTCAGCACCATATTGCACCATAGGTTGAATTTGGGCATCAAACAACTTCAGAAATAACGTAAGAGATTCATTATTTAATTGCATTAGTTTTCTCAGAATACACAATAAAGGATACTTTGCTCTACTTACCAGATCTCTACAGGCAAATGAAAAACTTAATCGTGTTGAAAAATATATTCCTAGATATTTATATACATTCACAACTGGCATAACGCTTCTATTATAAGTCCATCTTTCCCGCTCTGCAAGATACCCCCCTTTTCGAAATACTATAAGGGTTACTTTTTGACATATCAACCTTTAAGTGTAGTGAACCTGACGCTTTTTCTAAACTATTTAATTTTCTTTGCAGCCCAACAACTGTCTCTGAAATTAACACTACATCATCAGCCAAAAGGAATAAAAAATATTTCTAAAGTGTCATCTATGAATCATGCACCATGTCTACCATTACGAATAACTTCCAGAGTCAACTCATTGATAAATAAAGAAAACAAAATAGGACTACACACATCTCCCTGTTTAACACCAGCTGTACAGTTTATATAATCTGTCAATGATGCACCCCATCTAACTCTTGCATTCACAAACTTGTACATGCTCATTATACATTTAAACAATTTCCCCCAAATTTCATTCTTTAAAAAAAGGCCACAATATACTTCTATTAACAGAATCAAAAGCTTTTTCAAAATCAATGAAAGCCACATATAATTTCCGATTCAAACAGAACTGTTTTTGAACAAAGGCCATTAAAGTAAACATATGATCTACAGTGGTGTAATTTCGTTTAAACCCAGCCTGAAATTCGCCCGTTATGTTATTCTCCTCTACCCATTCCTGTAGTCTTCTGTTAATAACTGCACTATATAATTTACTACTAATATTACACAAAGAAATTCCCCTGTCATTTGTATTGTTAACATCGCCCTTTTTTAAGTAAAGGCAGAACAATTGACTCAGTCCAACTATCTGGGTACATACCCTTATCAAATAAAACATTGTAAAATTGTACAAGAAAGTTCATTATCGATCTACCTTACAAGCGCTTTTTATCATTTCTCTAATAATACCATCTGGGCCAGCGGCTTTTCGGTTTTTTAATTTCCTTAAAGCTAACATTATTTCTTCTTTTGAAATTGGACGATTAAAGTTATCATCGCAATAATCACTATTATCAATTCCTTCTTCCCTATCTGTATCATTATGAATACCATCATTTGTTTCAAGCAATTTTTTAAAATGTTGAAACCAATCGTCTAGACTAACATTATTTACAGACTGATTTCTGTTACTCTGTACACTACCATTACATTCCAAAACTCTTTTTGGTTATCAACAGAAGCAATCAATTTATCCAGCAGTGCATTATTGAACAGTTTACGTTTTGTCTTTAAAAGCTGTTTATAGTCACGCCTAGCTGTACAGTATAGATCACGATCAAACAGAGATAAAGAGCGACGATACTTGTTTAATAATCTACGAACATTTCTTTTACATAAACAACATTCCATATTATACCAATCACTGTAGCCATATATTTTTTATTCAGGCTTATCTGCTTTTTCATGCAATCAGCACAATCTGTTATACAACTGTTAAAGATATCAAGAGCTTGGTTAATATTAACATCAATCAGATCACTAGCCATACTTAATCGTTGTTGCGTCTCATCTGAGTCCATTAACCTATCAAACACTTCACAATATGTTTCATTCCAGACAATCTTTTCAACTATACACTTATTTCTGTTCCCCTTTTCATTCTCTATGTTTTCATTAGGAAAATTGATATAAAGCACTAAAGGAGAGAGAGAGAGAGGGAGAGAGAGAGAGAGAGAGAGAGAGAGAGAGAGAGAGAGAGAGAGAGAGAGAAAGAAAGAAAGATAGGAAGAGAGAGGAAGAGGGGGTCAGGGGTGTTGTGCAGAGGCATGTCTATGCTCTTGGCTACTAACGCTCACAGCCCCGCAAGTGCATAAATTTTCATATGTGGAACAGCTTCAGAAAACGCTGGCATTATTTTAATCCCAGTAAGCATCTCCAGGCCGGAAGAAAGGGTGGGGGTGGGGGTGGGGGTGTGAAGCAGGAGAGACTTCAACAATCAGTCATTTCATTGCCATAGCTCCCTTACTCTGTAGCCTTTCGTCATAGTTTGGATTTTCTCCCCTGCAGGTTCTCTGTCTGTTTGTCTGTGTCTTCTGTGTCTGTCTGTCTCTCTCTCGTGAAATAAAAGTTGCTTTGTGTTGCGTCTCTCTCTCTCTCTCTCCGTCTCTCTCATCTCTTCTCCTCTCTCCTCATCATCTCTCTCTCTCATCTCTCTCTCTCCTCCTCTCTCTCTCTCTCTCTAGCTTAATTGTGTTCTTTCCTGATTACAGTTGCAATGTTCACCCATGGTGACAGTTTACAAATGCGACCATTTTTACCCACCAGTAGCATTCCAGCTTTGGACATTAAAAACTATTTGGTTCAGCTTTGTGTGTGTGTGTGTGTGAGTGGGGGGGGGGGAGGGGGGCGGGAGGGTAGGACGATAGTAAGGTCAACGTGGCAGATTCCTTTAAGTTTGGTGTGTTAACCCATTCGTACATCAAACTGTTAAATCGATTTAACACTAGTACCAAAAAAGTACAGCTATCTGCTGTCTTTATCAGCCTGATACCGGAAAGAAGGGAAAAATGTAACTCTAACCAGCTGTGTTGAGGGGGAATACTGGTGGGTACAGTTAGTGTACGGGGTGTCCACACAAAAAACCAACAACAAAAAAGCATACAGGGAGCTATCACAGTACAAGTAGAGATTCAGACAAAGTCATGAAAATAAACGCAAGGTTTGGGGTGTGGGAAGGGGGGGGGGGGGGAATGAACCCTGTGATGATGACCCTTTGGAGAAGGGTGAAGTAAGGAAGGATGGGGAGGGAGGCAAGGGGAGGAGAGGGGGAAGTGAGAGGAGGGGGAGGGGGGCGGGTTGGTGGTAAGTGAAGTGAAGTGTGGCAGACGTCATCAGAGTTGTCAGCAGTGGAGGTGCCAGAGTCCCTGGCTGTTACTGTAATGGCTTCAAACTTTCCCCTTACCAGTACCAAATAACTTACTGCACCCCGCCACCCATACCACCATCTCTACAGGTACCCTACTCTCCTCACTCTTTGTGACTGGTTTTGTTGTTGTTGTTTGTTTGTTTCGATAGGTCTCTGTCTATTTCTTAGTCTGTCTTTCAGCTCTGTGTGTGTGTGTGTGTGTGTGTGTGTGTGTGTGTGTGTGTGTGTGTGTGTGTGTGTGTGTGTGTGTGTGTGTTTAGCTTCATTTTTGTCTTTCCTCGATTTCAGCTCCAAGATTCTCCTGTGGTGAGAGTTTACAAATGCGACTGTTTTTATCCACCTTAAGGTAGCCAAAAAAAGAAAAAATGTAATGAAGCCAAGGAAGAATGCAATATGCAGTGCAAGGAAATTGAAATGAATGCAAATTTTGATAGCAAACTTATGCATGAAAAAATAAAAGATGTGACAGGGAAGAAATCATCTGCAAAAACAGGTTGTATAAAGTCGAGAGATGGAGATATACTCAGGAAAAAGAAGATATTCTTAACAGGTGGTCAGAATACATCGAAGAGTTATACCACGACGACAGAGGTCCACCTCCTCATATTAGCAACGAAGATGGCCACATAATCATGGAAGACGAAGTGAGACATGCACTCAGCAAGATGAAAAGTGGTAAGGCGCCAGGACCTGATGATATCCCATCTGAATTGATAACAGCCCTGGATGAAGTGGGAATTAAGGCAGTCACAAAACTACTAAACAATATATATGACACAGGAGAGATTCCAACAGATATGAAGAAGTCCATCTACATTGCGATCCCTAAGAAACTGGGTACAGCTGAATGTGACCAACATTGTACAATCAGCCTGATGAGTCACCTCACCAAAGTTCTTTTACCAATACTCATGAAGAGAATGAGAAATAAAATACTCCCAGAAATATTAGAAACGCAATTTGGATTCATGGCAGACAAAGGCACCAGAAATGCAATCTTCGCATTGAAAACTCTCATGGAAAGATCCATCGAGGTCCAGAAAGACCTGTACCTCTGCTTCATTGACTACTCAAAAGCGTTCGACAAAGTACGACACTCCGACTTGTTTGATATTCTGGCAGGGCTATACATCGACGGGAAAGATCTTCGAGTCCTCAGAAACATATATTGGGAACAGGAGGCAGCCATTAGAGTCGACAATGACATTAGTCAATATAGACCAATCTGCAGGGGTGTGAGGCAGGGCTGCGTGTTCTCGCCTGATTTATGTAATGTATATAGTGAAATAATTCTACGAAATATTGAGAATCATGAGGGAATTAGTGTAGGTGGCCACAACATCAACAACCTGAGATATGCAGATGACACAGTCCTTATCGCCGACTCTGAAACAAGAGCAGAGGAAGACAACGCACAAAATTCACAGACAGCTTAAACAAATTCGCAACGAATAAAGAGGGCACCAACAATGAGCTCATGAGAGGGACTGAGAACAGGGAAGAATGGAGAGCCATGATCGCCGATGTCTGCAGGACCAGACCGGACACTTGAAGAAGAAGAAGGTAGCCACAATCCAACTTAGGATATATATATATATATATATATATATATATATATATATATATATATATATATAATATATATATCATATGAGTGTGTGTGTGTATGTATGTATGTATGTTTAGCTTTGCTATTGTAGATACATGTGGGAGGGTAGGAGCAGAGTAAGACTGACAAGAAAACTCAAGTTTGGTACGTTAGTTTGATCCTATTTCTGCATTATATTAAATTTCTAAATCAATTTAACACTATTTACACAAAACACTGCTAGCTATATGCTGCATTTGTTAGTCTCATATTGTAAAGAAGGGAGAAATTTAACTCTAACCAGCTGTGTTGAGGCAGTACCTGTAGGTACCATTAGTGTAGGGGCTGCCCCCCCCCCCCCCCCCCCCCCCCACCCCCCCACCCGCCTCTCCACCTCCACAAAAAATGGAGCAAAAAGCAAACAGGGAGCTATAACAGTACCACCAGAGAGCCAGAGGAAGCTGTAAAAAAAAAAAAAAAGAACAAGTGAGGGGGGAAGCGGGAGGGGGCGTGATCCCTGTGATGATGACTCTTGGGAAAGCGGTGGAGTAGGGAAAGGGGTGGGGGAGGGGGTACAAGGTGGGAGAGGGGGATGGAGGTAGGGGTGGAGGGTGGTAAGGGAAGTGAAGTGTGGCAGACATCATCAGAGTTGTCAGCAGTGTAGGTGCCAGAGTCCCTGGCTTGTTACAGTAATGGCTTCAAACATTCCCCTTACCAGTACCAAATAACTTTACTACACCAGGCCATACCACTCTCTCTACACTCTTTATGATTAGTTTTATTTGTTTGTTTCTGTCAGTCTGTTGGTCTGGCTTTAAGAGTCCACGGCTGTTACAGTAAAATGGCTTCAAACTTTTCCCTTACCAGTACCAAATAACTTTACCACACCACACCATACCAGACCACCCTCTCTACATGTACCTCTCCTCACTCTTTATGACTGGTTTTATTTGTTTGTTTCTGTCAGTCTGTTGGTCTGGCTTTAAGAGTCCTTGGCTGTTAGAGTAAAAGGGCTTCAAACTTTCGCCTTACCAGTACCAAATAACTTACCATACCATGCCACGCCATCCTCTCTACTACAGGTACCTCTCCTCACTCCTTTGACTGGTTATTGTTTGTTGGATTGTTGGCCTCTGTCTGTCTTTTTGCTGTGTGTGTGTGTGTGTGTGTCTCACTTTTTTTTCGTTCCTAAGCTACAGCTCCAAGGCTCATATATTGGTAAGATTTTACATAAAATTACGGGACGGCTTTCACCCATCATTAAGGTAGCCACATTCTAACTTCAGGAATTCAAAACATGTTCAGCTTTGCTTTTGCGTGTGTACGTGAAAAAGTAGGTGGAAAGGAAAGCCAAAAAATTCCTTTAATTTTGGTGTGCTACATTGATTACATTCCTACATCAATTTGCATATCATTTTTAACATTATTACACACACAAAAGCACAGCTGAATGCTGCACTTATCAGCCTCATACCATAAAGAAAGGAGAAAATTTAACTCTAACCAGCTGTGTTGATGGGGAAAATGCTGGTGGGTACAGTTAGTGTATGGGGATATCCACACACACACACACACACAGAGTACACTGGGAAGATACACTAGTACCAGTAGAGATCAAGGCAAAGCCCTCAAACTAAAAATAATCCAAACAACAACAAAAAAACAAAGGCAAAGGCAATTTTATTTTATGAGGGTAATAGAATAAGTTACAAAGAAAAAAAGAAAAAGAAGATAAAGATGATTGCAAGAAAAACAACAGCAAAGAATGCAAATGAATACACATACACGCATGAAGAGAGAGAGAGAGAGAGAGAGAGAGAGAGAGAGAGAGAGAGAGAGAGAGAGAGAGAGAGACAGACAGACAGACAGACAGACAGACAGACATATAGACAGACAGAGAAGAGGCAGAGAGGGAGAGTTTTCAAAAACAAACAAACAAACATAGATTACATTGTTATGTGAAAATAACTCGAATGTACAACTATGTAACACAATTTGGATGGAATGTACTGGTAACAAATCGAGGGGTGCTTGCCAGAAGGTACTATCGCTTGTGCAGCTAGTTCTGAGAAAACTACATTTGAAGTATTGTGATCAATGAAACTGATAGTTATCAAGATGACATGAATCTGATATTCCTAACATTATTACGCTTGTTATGTTGCAATTTAGGGCGAGAAAAATTTAGTGGTTGGCAGTAGCCGTTTATTTTTAAAAATAAAATAGTTTATGTTGGTGGTAGGTAGACCTCACTGGCAGTTTTCTTTCAACCTTTCCTTCCTCTTATCATGGGGCAGAAAGAAAACGTTAGCCAATACACAGACCCCTCTGGCTAATGGTGTCCAGTGTTTCATTGCCAGGCAGGCCACCCCCTGCAGAGTTCTAGCCAAGCCCAGTCCTCACTAGCTGACGGCTAAGGTAAACAAACGGCTGGTCTGTTTCTGCTATCCAAACTCAGACCGGACTGGCGATGGAAGGTGATGGAAAACAGACAGCAGACAACCAGAGCCTGTTTATGTTAGGAAAGGCATAGCACCTAGTGGTGGGAAGAGTATATTAGGCATGCAGCTGAATTTCATAGGTACTATAAAGACAAGTTTCAACATTTTGCATACACTTGCACTCTCTCTCTCTCCTCTCTCTCTCTCTCATCTCTCTCTCTCTCTCTCTCTCCTCTCTTCTCTCTCTCTCTCATCTCTCTCTCTCTTGTGATCACACACAAGTCAAGTTAAAGCAAAAAACACTTTAATGATCTAATGAAAGACAATTACAAACTGAGAGGCACATTGATATGAATCACAAACTCAAAGACACAAGAAAGCTACATTTCATATTTCTTTATCTTTCCACGATAACTTCCAATAAAAATATCACACACACAAATCACACACACACACACACACACACACCACACACACACACACACACACACACACACACACTCACAGCACATGAGTGCTTATTCCATTATCCAGGGAATAAAAGAATACACAAACACACACACACGCACGCATATGTTGTGTACCTGTCACGATCCCTAACAGCCCCATCCCATTCTTGCCTGAACATGTCAACAAGCCTATGTTTGAATAAATGTAAAAATGCTTTTTTATCCCCAACACCCTGTTGCAACCAAACTATATTAAAGCCAGTGACACACAGAATCTCTCTAATTTTTGAAGCCCAACACAGCTTATCACATTTGTCAAGTTCAAGTAACATTTCATAAGCTTTACGTGGTAACCATTCTTCATCCATTTGTAATAGTTTAAACCAGAATCTTAAGCATGCTACATATGTACTTACATACAATGGATATCTGCCCAATTTCCCATATACCATGTTGTTTGGGGTCCTGACTGGAACACCAAGAAACCTCTTACAAGCAGCTTTATGAACCTTCTCTAAATGTTCTAATCTGTTTAGTCCCCAAATTTCAGCAGAATATATCAATATCGGTTGGATCTTAGCATAACAAATCTTTAAGAATGTGTCTGTTGTTATTTCTTTACATTTTTTGGAAAACCTTATTAACTTGAACTACTGCCTTTCTCCCTTTAGAAGCTAAGTGAATGGTTCCTCTTTTTGCACTTATCATAGTTGTAAAGTTAAATCCCAGATAGCAATAGCTATTTACCACTTCTAATCTTTTACCATCAAAGAACCATTTTTCACGTTTCCCTAAAAAGCCCCCATTTCTAAATACCATTACCTTAGTTTTATCAATATTAACACAAAGATTCATATTGTCACATAGCTCTTTAAAAAATTCAATTGGTTTTGAAGTCCACCTGGAGTAACTGACACCAATGCTACATCATCTGCAAATAGCAAAATGAATAATTCCACACCATCAAGGTATCATTCATTTGGGTGGATCGGTGGTCTAGAGGTAACGCGCCTGTCTAGAAAGCGAAAAGTCCGGGTCTGAAGTGTGCGGCGGTTCGTACCCCGTTTGGACCCGAAACTTTTCCCCCATCCATTAGACCATGAGTGGTGGTCTGGGCGCTAGTCTTTCGGATGAGACGATAAACCGAGGTCCCGTGTGTTACACGTAATTATTTAACGCACGTAAAAGAACCCACGGCAACAAGAGAGTTGTCCTGGCAAAATTCTTAGAAAAAAGCCACTCTGATAGGGAAACAAATACAGTCGCAGACAGGAAAAAGAAAAAAAATGGGTGGCGCTGCTCTTGTGACGATGCGCTCTCCCCGGGGAGAGCAGCCCGAATTTCACGGAGAGAAATCTGCCGTGACTTAAAGTGGTATGAAATGAAATCTGAGCGCTTTGATTTGTTGCTTTACAAGATTCATCATCATCATCATCAGACCCGTGACCTTGGCGGTCGTGGGGGAGACACGAAAGACGATGCCGTGGTAAGCCTCCTCCATCCATCTCGGTCCTCGGCTCTGCGCAGTAGTGCCGAGTCATTCATCCTGGTCCATTCTCTGATGTTGTCCATCCATGACTTGTTCTGTCTTCCCCTCTTTCTGCCACCTTCGAGTGTTCCCTGCAGTACTGTTTTTGGCAGTGTTGTGGCGGGTGACGTGGCCGAACCATGTCAGCTTTTTCTTCTTGACGATGGTGAGAAGGGGTTCCTGTGGACCTTACTTACTTACTTAGGCACATCACTCCCCCTGGAGCATAGGCCGCCGACAACAGTCCGCCAGAGTCCTCTGTCCTGGGCTATTCTCTCCAGCTGTCTCCAGGTATATCCCATCTTTCTGGTTTCTGCCTCAAGGTCGCGTCGCCAGGTGTTTCTTGGCCTTCCTCTTTTTCGTTTTCCCTGGGGGTTCCATGATAGTGCCTGCCTTGTGATGTTGCTGGCTGCCTTTCTCAGGGTGTGCCCAATCCATCCCCATCTCCTGCGCCGGATTTCATTTTCGGCTGGCAGCTGGTTGGTACATTGCCACAGGTCTGCGTTGCTGATGGTGTCGGGCCAGTGGATCTGGAGGATTCGTTTCAGGCAGCTGTTGATGAAGGTCTGCACTTTCTTGATGGTGGTCTTTGTTGTCCTCCATGTCTCCGCTCCATGTAGTAGGACTGACTTGATGTTGGAGTTGAACAGCCTGATCTTTGTGCGGGTCGACACCAACTTGGAGCTCCAGATGTTCTTCAGCTGCAAGTACGCTGCCCTCGCCTTGCCAATTCTTGCTCTGACGTCTGCGTCTGTGCCGCCCTGCATGTTAATGATGCTACCCAGGTACGTGAATGTCTCCACTTCTTCCAGCTCCTTCCCATTTAGTGTGACTGGGTCCTCACTCACTGCGTTGATCTTGAGAATCTTGGTTTTGCCTTCATGGATCTTGAGAACAACTTGTAATGAGGTGGCTGCTAGTTCTGTAGTCTTGTCCTGCATCTGTTGGCGGCTGTGGGAAAGCAAGGCCAGGTCGTCTGCAAAGTCGAGATCATCCAGCTGGTCCCACAGTGTCCACTGGATTCCATTTCTTCTGTATGCCGTTGAAGTCTTCATGGTCCAATCGATCGCCAGGAGGAAGAGGAAAGGTGACAGGAGACAGCCTTGTCTGACTCTGGTCTTCACCTCAAAGCTGTTTGTGAGTTGTCCTCCATGGACCACCCGGGAGGTCATTTTTTCATAGGAGTTCTTGATCAAGTTGACCAGTTTGGTTGGCACTCCATGGTGGCGAAGCAATTTCCAGAGGGTGTTGCGGTCCACACTGTCAATGCTTTCTCATAATCAACAAAGTTGCCAAATCGTGAGAACTATTTTGTGATGACACTACATTCATACTAGTCACACCAGTCTTGACAGAATATCTACCTCATTACAAAGTAGCATAGATTCTCTAAGCAAATGGTGTAGTTATAACCACATGTCACTTAACCCTCAAAAGACCAAAGTCATGCTTATTGCAACAAGACAAAAGAGACAAAACATGACAACTAGACTTCCACCGATATTCATGAATAATGAATCTCTTGAGGAAGTTGAAAACCATAAACTTTTAGGTATTGTGATTGACATAATCTGTCATGGATGGCACACATAAATAAATTGTGCAAAACAGTCTCCAAACACGTATACCAACTATGTAAAATCAAACACCTTATCAACACACATGCCAGAAAACTATTTCTACATGCTTACATTTTATCCTCAATCAACTATTGCTCTACCCTTTTTTTACACAGCCAGTGCCAATATTCTAAAACCTCTCAATAGCACTTACAAACGAGGATTCAAAGCAGTTCTCTTAAAATCTTCTACTTTAACCGTAGCAGACTATGAAAAACTTGAGATTCTTCCGTTAAAAGATATGTTTATCCTGAATAAAGGACTATTTATGCATAAAGTTATGACGGATCAAGCTCCACTAACACTCCAATCTAAATTCCAATTGATTTCCCGATATCCTACCAAAGTTCAATTACCAATACCTAGAATTGACCTCTATAAATCAAGCCTCACACACTCAGGTAGCCTACTCTGGAACATACTACCAACATACGTGAAAACATCCCAAAGTAAACAAGCTTTCAAGAAAGCTATGTATACCAACCTCAAAAGTACTCACTGATATGCTAACACAACAGTTCTCTTGCCACATGTATGCCAGTAAATTTCTGTTCAAGGAATGGTCACAGTATGCCACCTTGATCATATAATCAATGAATTAACCATTGTGCTATGGCTTTGAAATGTATACTCTTGGTTAATAACTTTGAAAAAGTTATCAGTAAGAATTATTTAGTAGCTATGTTAAGTTGTGTAATTTTGTGCTTATTATGTACTATTAGGACACCATCGTTTTTCTTTGTCACAAATAAAGAGCCTACTACGTTAGACTGTTTTGATATAATTTTTGATATACTTTATATATGTCCCTTGTATGTTATATTTTGTTTTATTAATATCATGTTTACTATATACTATGGTAACAATATTTTATTATGAGATTGCTTGTGTAGGTATTGTCAAAGATAACATATTATCCAGATAATCATACAATTAAAAAGTGTACTCTCTGGCTCTGCCTATCTGTCTGTCGCTCCCCCCCCCCTCTCTCTCCCCCCCCCCCACACACACACACTCCCTCTCTCCCTCCCCTCCATTCTTCTAAAACCTTAAACTGCTACAAATACAGTAATTCTGTTGTTATGAAATTTGGAAATTTTCTTGACCGTTATTGTTCTAAATCATGCAATTTTTATTTTCTATATACAAGTATGCATTTTACTAAATTGGAATTGTTAAATTGTTTTGTCTTAATTATTAGACATATTTTTGTATGCGGATGTTCTTTGCAGGCTACATTTTGGCTTGTTTATTATTGATAGTTGTATCTTAAGGTGAGAGAGGTTTGTGTGGGTGTTTTGTTACATGCCATTTATCTAGCTGATTTATTTTAGAAAATAAAATTGCGTTTGCGTTTGCGTTAGCTGATCAAACAACCTGGAAATATACTCTCTCTCTCTCTCTCTCTCTTCTCTCTCCCTCCCCTCTCTCTCTCTCTCTCTCTCTCCTCTCTCTCTCTCTCTCTCTCTCCCCTCTCTCTCCTCTCTCTCTCTCATCTCTCTCTCTCTCTCATCTCTCTCTCCCTCTCCCTCCCTCCCTCCCTCCCCCTCCCTCTCTCTCTCTCTCTCTCTCTCCCCTCTCTCTCTCCCCATCTCTCTCCTCTCTCTCTCTCTCTCTCTCTGGCATTCCTCTTATACGTGAAATGTATTCTTTTTATATAAATGTTTGGTTTACACATTTTATAGTGATTTATTTTATCATCGTCCAAAAATCATACAATATTGTTCTCCATCATCAATCAATATACCATGCCTCTTGGAAATGTACCGAGTGAGTTTAAACTGATTTGCCTAACTTCCAATTGTTGTATTAATGCTGTTGTTGGCGGGGCTGTTAAAACTGTCTTATATCAGGCTCTTCGACATTTTGTAACTTAACTTGATATCTTTATTGATAGTATATATCTTCTTCTTCTTCATGTGCCAGGTCTGTTGCAGACATCGGCGATCATGGCCTTCCATTCCTCTCTGTTGTCAGTTCTCCTGATGAGTTCATTGTTGGGGGATTCTTTCCTCGTTGCGTAGCTATTCAGACTGTCTGTGTATTTTGTGCGTTGTCTTCCTCTGTCTTTGGTACCACAAATCTTTCCACACAATATTTGCTTTTCTATTCCATCAGCTCTGTTTATGTGCCTAAAAAGTTGTAGTTGTCTTTTTCTGATGGTTTTGAGTAGGGATCATTTGTACCCGGCCATTTCCATTACTTCTTCGTTTGACTTCTTTTCAGTCCATGATATTCTCATAATTCTTCTGATATACATTTCTGCTGCTTCAAGTCTTCTTTCGAGGTCTTTTGTCAGCGTCCAGCATTCACATCCGTACAGAAGGATGGACCATATGTAGGCTTTCAGAGTGTTGATTTTGGTGCTGAGTCTTATATTTCTGTTGGTAAAGATGGGCTTCATCTTGGTGAATGTGTCTTTTGACAAAGCGATTCTCTTCTTTATTTCTGTG
>CM054146.1:52342642-52365142 GCA_028751875.1 Rapana venosa
CCACGCATTCGTCTCATTTCGGAATAGCTGAGTACACAGTAAATTTTGTATGTAGAGTACTCCACCGTATAGGCAGCAATAATCCGACTTCAATAATTTGTTTCAGTTAAAGTATGATCCTCAAGGGTTATTTTAAAAGCATGCATTTTTTAATGTAGGTCTTAGTACCTAGTGTTTATAGTATCCGATAAGAAGATTGTTGGACTGGACAGGGTAATGAGATAGAAGTGTTTTTAGTAGATTTAAACTACCACTATTGGTGGAAGTGATTCCAATGTTGCTAGACAACGTGAAGGAGAACTCAAAGATGGCAAAGCAGCACCTACTTTAACAGTAAATTACTAAACCTCTGTTTAATTTTCAGCGGCACGAATGGGGATTTGAAAAGATTAAACGGATTTTTAGTGTTAAATGTTCTGTTGCGTGCACAAGGGGGAATATTGAAGGCGCGACTGTTTTTACCATATAATTAGTTTTGAAAAATTGGGGGTTTAAAAATTTTTTTGTTTTGGGGGTTTTTTTGTTTTTTGGGGGTTTTAAAAAAATTTTTTTTTAACTAAAAAGTTTTTTTTATTTTTTGGGACCCCAACAGGGGGATTTTTAAAAAAATTTTGTTTTTTTAAAAAATCCAAAATTTTTTTTACTGCTTACAACGTCCCCTTTAAAAAACGACAAGGGTTTTTAAAGGTAAAAAAATTTTCATCTAAACCCTAAAAATTTTTCCCCCTAAAATTTTTTTGGGGGTGGGGGGGGGGGGGGGGGGGGGGAGAAGAAAAGGGAGGGAGGGGAAAACTGTATGACAACTCCAGGGGAAAAACCTTTTGAAGGGGCGTCTGGGTATGGAGCTCGGGGGGTCAAAAGCAACGACTCGGAATTTTTTTTTTGGATAGAAATTTCACAGCATAGGTTGGGGCATTGGCAAGTCACCTAAAAAAATTTACCTGGACCCAAAACTTTTTTCGTTCGTTTCCTCCGCTACGCCAGAGTGTTTTTACAAAGGTAATTGTTGATAGAACACCTTTTTGCCCCCCGTTTAAGGCAGCCGCACGACTTCGGGGGGATGTCGAAGCGCGAGATAGGGCATGTACTTTTTAGTCAAATTTTCATCCCTTTCTTTCCGGCGCCCCAATGACCTCTTTCCGAAAGGCGAACGGGTTTTAACGTTGCGTAAAATGTTTTCCCCGGGGTACGCACCGGGACCTCGGTTTTTAACCGTCCAACTTTTTGGGGGCGGGGGGGGGGGGCGAGACTAAAACTCGGGGAAAAAAACAACTTGAACAGTGCCCAGTGGTGCTCGAACCCGGCCGTTTCTTCTGACGCAAAGCTTTAATCACAGGGGTTACCCCCCTTCCCCCCCCCCCCCCCCCCCCCCTTTTTGAATTCTGTATTCCTAAAATCACAATGAAAAGGGGGGGAACGCTGTTTCAGGCGATCCTTTCTAAATTTTATTCAAAGGTAGTTCATTGTAAAACAAGTTAGCGCAATGTACCTCAGCTTTCGCACTTTCTAACATTGCCCTGAAAATTGCGTATTAGCGAGTTTTTTCTGAAATTGTACCATTTTGGGGGTAAGGGGCAGAGCTCATGTTAAGCACTGACTTCGAATCTTGGGGATTTCAAAACTCGGTTCGGGTCTTGGTTGCCCCACTATGGGGAAAAACCCACTGGAGTAAAAATTTACCGAATAAAGTCTAAAAATCATGCGTCTTTTTTTCCCGTTTCTCAAAAACTCCAAAAATCACCTTTGGGAGAGTTTTTTGCGTAGCACCTTTTTTGCGCACCATTAAAGGGACCGCATTCTGTTTCGGGGATGCTTGTAAAAACCCCATGTCATTCTTTGAAATAATCATGCACCCACCAGAACGAATTCGCCTACTCTTTTGAAACGAATAACAACTTTTAATGTGTGCGCCAGAATGTTCTGCGTGCATTCTCACACGGGACCAAAGACTTTTTGGGGAGTGGAGTAGGTAAGGTAAAGGTAAAGGTGTCCCATAACCTATGTGGTCGTAGGGGAGCGAGGCATCAGAGACCTCAACTTCTCAAGGGTCCAGCATATTGTGAGCGGCGTCCATCTCCTCTCCCTCGCTGCTTTACCTTTCCTGACCCTAAAGAGGCAGGTACCCATTTTACAGATGGGGGAACTGGGGAACTGTACTGGAGCCATGGTGCGCAAACGGTCACCCATCCAAGTGGTAACCACGCTCGATGCTGCTTAACCTTGGCTGGGGGAATAGGTACTGATGTTGAAATCAAAGGGAAACGTCCCATCAAACAGGTGCCTCTGTGGTGGCTCGAACCCGGGTCGTCAGATCACAAGCGCAGCACTTGAACCACTAAGGTTATCCCGCTCCTTTTTTGTCTTGATTTTATTTTGGGGTGCAAAAAGTTACTGTAGACTATGTAATGATAGTTGTGTTCATGGTTTTTGTCAACAGATCTTCGCCGATGATCGTCACCCTCCTCACCAGAGATCAGGAGACGCCCATTATGGTCTTTGTCACCAGACCCCCACCCAGGACGCACCCCCCTCACCAGATAAATGGAGACGTAAATAAAGGGGCCCTTTGCCCCAAAATCTCCCCCCCATGACCCGTGCCCCCTTTCTCACCAAAGATATGGAGACGCCTTTCCAGGGTCTTTGCCCCCAATCACCAGGGATCATCACATTTCTCACCAAACATAAAGTTTGCCACGGCCCACGATTTTGGGAGCGCATCCCCCGAACTTGTCCAAGATCCTCTTTGACTAAAGTAACAGATGTTAATGTATGGGGCTTAAAGGGGGTTTAAAAATGGAGGAAATGCTTAACCGAATCACTAAAGGGGCCCAACCTAGTGCACCCTGCCGGGTTCCTGCCCAGGGATCTAGAAAAATTCCAGGGCCGTCTTCATCTTCTACGGGAAATTGAACACGAAGTAGGTGGGAAATTTGGGGGCTTAGGTACAGGTGGCGTCATTATGACCCCCATCTCGGAAACATTTTGGGGACTAAAATGCGACGAGACATCCCCCCCCGACATTTCATAAACCCCCTGTCTTTTTTTTTTTTCCCTCATTTTTTTCTTCAAACACTCACACAGCAACACTGATGTCTGTCATGGGGACGAAAGTGCGCTGCACTGCCGCTACACCCGGGCCGAGTCAGGCCCAACTTCGATTTTTTACCGAGGGCATGAGGTAGGGTTTCTAAGAATCCCCTCCCTTTTGCACACTTTAAAAACCTCGCCCCCCCAAACATTGTCTTAAGCATTTTCTCTCCCTTTCCGGGGTCTTTTCCTTTCTTGCTCGGTTTTCCCTCAAAAGGGGCATTGGGCCACATTTGTCAGGGGGATCGTATCTTTATTCGGGGCTTGTGCCCTTCTAAACATTTTCAAACAACGCATCAAGGGGCTAGCACCCAACGCATCAAGAGCTAGTATCAACGCACCCAAGAGCTACATCAAACGCATCAAGAACTAGCATCAAGACAAAGCATCAACACAACAGCATATCAAACTACATAAAACACAAGAGCAACAAAAACGCCGCACAGTATCAAGAGCCTAGTCGAAGCAGTACAACCGCAACATCGTCGCCGGAGCATATAAGTGGGGCATAGTCCCCCCGGAAACAGCATCAAAAACAACATCGTCTCGAAGCAGCATCAATAACTTTCGTCGCCGGAACAGCATCAAGAACATGGGGCGCCGAGAAATTATTAAAAACACAAAAACCAACTTCATTGCTGCAGCGTATCAAGAGCAACATCTTTTTGCTGCACTGTCTCAAACAACATCTTTCATGGGAGCAGTATCAACGCAACATAAATCCCCGGGGAGCATTTATCAAGAGGAACATCGTCGTCAGCAGCAAAAAGAAAAACGTCGGGGGGAAAGGCACCCTCAAGAACGAAAAATGGGCTCCAAACGCATCAAAAACGAGATCGTCTTTCCGAGCATTTTATCAAGAAAATCGCGGGGGAGCGCATCAAAAAACATCGTTGTCGGAGCAGAAATCAAAACGACCGTCGGAGAAACTTCAAGAACGACATCGTCGTCGGAAGCAGCAAAAACATCGTCGTCGGACCCGTAAAAAGCGCAAAAATCGTCGTGGGAGAAAGCATAAAGAACAAACACGCGTGGGAGCAGCACATCAAAGCCCGGAGCGCAATATCGTTGTTTAGAATCAAAACAACTTTGGGAAGCAGTATCAAGCGCAACATCGCGAAACAGTATAAAGAACATGGGAGCAGTATAAAGGGAACAACGCGGAGCAGTTTTTAAAACGTGGGAAAGCGGGTTACAAGAAAACCCCGGCCCGGGGGCATTTTACCAAGACCCCAACATCGGGGGGACCCAGCTATAAAGCACAAAAATCATCAAGCAAAAACGCCCCATCGAAGCAGAAAAATCAAGAGCAAAAACGCGGGGAAGGAGCATAAAGGGACCCATGGGCGTCGAGAAACACGAGAGCAACATCGTCGTCGGAGCAGCACAAGAAAAACATCGTGGGTCGGAGAAAAGCATCAAGAGCAACATCCCCGGCGGAGCACAAAAAGAGCAACCGCCCCGTCGAAGCAGCAAAAAGGGACAAATCGTCGCCGAACCCGGGAAATAAGGCAAAATCGTCGGGGAGCAGCATCAAGCCCCGCATCGTTGCTGGAGCATTTTAAACAACTAAAAAATGTAAGTACACACAAAATTTTTGGGGGGTTTTTTCGTCTTTTAGGGCTTCAAAAATTCTCTCCCCAAGGGGGAAAATTTTGTGTATGAAACCGCTTCCTCCCCCCCCCCCCCCCCCCCCCCCCCTCCAACTTTTTAAAAGGTATTGCATTCGGGATTTCAGAAAGATTGTTTTAACACAAAACCCGTGTGTTGGAATTTTATTTGTGTTTTAAATATCTCTTCTCCTTTCCACACGCAAGAGCCCAAATCTTCTTGGGTTTTTTAAAGTGTGCGTAAGAGTTTTTTAAATGTCTCACACCGGGGCAATTTGGGTTAAAAATTCATCGGGAAAGGGCTTTCCCGGGGAGTGGTGCTGAATGGTTTAATCCAGGGGGAAAAATTCCCCCCAACGGGTGCTGTGGGGTGACTCCAGATGTTTAGATCACGACACATATTTTTTAAACCCCTATTCTAAACCCGCCCCCCAAAATGTTCTAAATTTTTATCTTCCCTTTTTTAAAAGTATTTTGGGCTAACTGTAAAGCTGTAGATGGATGCTGGGAAAATTTAGTGTTTTTTTTTAAAACCATAAGAGACAGAAGAACTAAAACAATTTGGGAAGTCCGCATCTTAATTTTTTCACCAAAAACCAAACTTTTATTCTTGTATTTCAAAAGATAATAAATAACTCGTGTTTTTTTACATCCTGCTCCCGTGTGATGCAGTTTGTCATCGTTCCACCAGTACACAATAAACTACTCTTCCTAAAGTGAACGCTTTAACGTGTGGGAAAAAATTTTCTGCGGGGCGTTTTCACACGGGACACCTTTTAATAGCCCTCATCCGAAAAAAGAGAAGTTAATTCATCAAGTGCTGTTTAATTTAATCTCAAGACCCCACAATTCTGAACTCTTCATGACAAACACACCTGTCACTTTAGTCATTTTGCTATTACAATCCACCGGCACAAAGTCGTACTTTCAATAATGACTGGGCTTAATTGCAAACATTTCTTTTTTAAAGTATAAAGTTTTGTAAAAAAGTGTTGGGAGCATACAGGAATTGCACTGAAGTCAAGTAAAAAATCATTTCATTTATTTTCTTAGATTTTAAAACATGGAAATCTAACCACTTAGAAAATAAAATATGACGTTCCCAAAAAGCTAATAGCATGTGGTGTTGAAATACTAAATTATATTGTATAGCCCTTCAAGTCATAAAAGATTTCTCTGCCTGAATTTTTGGTGCCTCCCCCTGGGGGAACCGTTGCCCTTAAAAGCACCTCACCCCAAATTTTTTTTTTTTTTTTTCCTTTTTCCTGTCGCATATTACTTCCCATCATGTGGGATTTTCCTCAAAGTTTTTGCCCGGAAACTCTTTGTTGCCGGGTTCTTTACCCTGCCTAAAAGCATTGCACACAAAAATATAAACCCCGACCAGGACCACCACGCTACCCCTGCGGGGAAAATTTCGGCACAAAAAGGGATAAACCACCTCACGGGCTTCTTCTTTTTAGGTAGGGGCTTTTCCTTTAGACCACCGATCCCAAAAAAAAAAAAAGCCCTCCCCTGGGTATCACGAAAACATGGGTCTTTTTACCCCGGGGTCATTTTTCTTCTGGGCCTTTTTTCATGTCCGCCGTCAAGTTCTGAATACGTCTAAATGACGTCGTTTTTTTTTTTTTTTTTTTTAAAATTTTGTTTTGGGGCGGCTAGAGCTTCGAGGTTTACAAATGGTGGGATTTTTGATAGCGACCTGTTTTTTTCCTTCAATAACTTCAAAGAATTTTAAATTTGAAAATTTATTTATTTCGAGGATAACAAATAAGCTTTTCCATGTCACCACATCCGCCCATCCAGTCCACAATGGCCACTCTTTTCCGAAAAGCCGAAAACAAACGGTTTAAAAACCACCCAAGATTTTCCCGCGGGGCTAAATACGAAAAATAACGGAAAGCGCAATTTTTTTTTTTCCCGTTGAAATTTTGAAATTTTGTCACCCTCCACCGTCAAGCAAAAGGCCCTACTCTTTTCGAAAAGTGGAATGTTTAAAAAAAGTTGCAAATGTTTTTCTGGGGTTGGGGGGGTTTATTCTAAATTTGGGGTTGGGGAAAGGGGGGTGGGGGGGGGTTTTGGGGGGGGGGGGGGGGGAAGGTTTCTAAGGGGGGGGGGGTGGTTTTGGGGGGGGGGGGGGGGGGGGGGGGGGTAAATTCCGGAAGAGTTTTTTCAAGATTCGCACACAAAAACCTGTTTTTAAAGTTTTTTTCGAAAGGGTGGGGAGTGGATTGGTTTATTTCTTTCAAAGGGATTTTCGGGGGAGGGGGATGGTTTATATCCTTCCAAGGGACTTTCGGGGGAGTGGATTTGGGTTTAATAGCCCTTTTTCCGAAGACTTTGGGGGGAGTGGATTGGTTTATAGTCTCTTCCAAAGGACTTTCGGGGAGTGGAGTTGGGTTTATAGTCCATTCGAGGACTTTGGGGGAAACGGCATGGGTACTGATGCCAAGGCAACAATCCCAAAACGGCGCCCCTTTAGGGCTCAAACCCCGGGGCAACAATCACGGCTCAACGCTCAACCACTAAGATCCCCTCCTGATTTAAGTCTTTATTTAAAATCGGGCAACTCGAACTATCGGATCTGAAAAAAAAGTAGCGGGGAAAGGACTGGGGGAACATATTTATGTGTGCATTTTGAGACAATTTCACCGTTTTATTTATTCTATTTTCTTTCATACGAGAATAATGGAATAAGCTCCATGGCTTTTTTTCACCATTTTTCCCCGCGTGTATGAGTTTTTTGTAAAATTGCATCTTTTCCCACAGTCCACAAAGACGTACTCTTCGAAAAGCGGAACAGGATTTAACGTGAGGAAAAGATATGCAGCGTGCGTCAACACAGGGGCCTCGATTTATAGTCGGTCTCGTCGGAATGGATTTCTGGGGAGAGTTGGTCCCTGACTGATGTTAGCTCCAGAAAAATCCCCTTGAACGGGATACGCACTCGATGTCAGATTGCGAGAGGCAATGTCTACCCACTAGGCTGGCCCCCCCCCCCCCCCCCCAACCCCCTCTTTTAGGAACCCGTTGAATGTGTTCAAATAGCGCAGGTTTTTTTTTGGTGGGGGTGGGGATGGGTGGTTGTTTATATTACATTGATACAATTTTGAAAATGACTGAATTGCTATGTTATGATACTGTAAACATGGGGGTTGCAAAGTGCTTGCTGTTGCAAGCCTGTTTTCAGAGGTTCAGTGCCCAACCAAATTACCAAGAAGGCGCAACAGCCTGAAATGACCAGATTCCAACAACAGTTAACGGTCAACGAGGAACAGTTCAAGCTGCATTGGCCCTGGATTTAAAAAAAAAAATAATCCAATAATTGGTTAGTTCTCAAGAACTTTTCCGTCTTTTCCATACGATCTTGCGGACTAGCAAGCATTTTTGCCTTCATCGGCAGGACTCAAATCCAAACGATTAGAAAATACCTTCACGAAAATCTAACTCTCAAAATGGTTTTATTTCCCCCTTTATACTATCCATCAAAAGATTGGACATCAACTACGTCATATGAGCAAAAAATGCGTTGCGCAGCCGAAAGTGCCTGTCCAAAATCGGGGTCCATCACATCCCGACTTCATCATGGGAGAGACCAGTTATCTTTTAAGCCTTTCTGGAAAAAAGGCAGAGAATAGACCTAGAAGGAAAAATAATAAAGGGGATGACATGGAGACAAGGAACAAGGCAGAAACAATGAGAGGGATAGAAAAGAGGTGAAATGTTTTGCACAGAAATTTCCAGAGGGAAGCTCGAACTGACTCCCTCCCCACCCCCCCCCCCCCCCCCCCCCAAATTGCCCATGTTGGATTTTTTAAAGATAGAAAATAGGTAAATAAGTTCCATAATAATGCAGCTGATGGGAAACTCAGTGTCGGAGAACCACAAAAAATCGAAATTGGAAAAATAAGGCAAATGAATAGTCCGATGATTTTGGCCCGAGTTTTAAAAAATTTCCAGAAAATAAATTTTACAAGGATCCTGTAATGAGATACTCAATCCAGGACCTGTTGTTGCAAATTCCGAGAGAGCAGTTCCCAACTTTGAAGTTACTGATATTCAATGAAAATCCTAGAGTATTTCAAGTCCGAAGAATAGATATCTTTTTTGATGATAAGCAAAATTGGTAAAGTTTTGGGGTATTGTTTAACAAATCAGAGTGATTATTTTTACCAGTGTATACCATTCCAGGCTTTCTCTCTCTAACTGTCTCTCTATTTGTCCTGTCTGTCTTCTCTGTCTGTCTGGTCTTCTGTGTGTGCTTGTTTTGCGTGTGTGTGTGCTAGCGTGTGTCGGAGTCGTGTGTTGAGTTGTGTGTGATGTGTGTGTGTGTGTGTGTGTGTGTTGTGTGTGTGTGTGTGTTGTGTTGTGCGCAGGTGATTCGTCTTTCTGTGTGTTTTGCGGGTGTTTCCTGTGTGTGCGTTGAGTGAACTGCTTAGTATTGTGTTTGGTGTGCGTGCATGCGTGTGGATACGCGTGTGTTTGTGTGCGTGCTAGCGATTTTGAGTTTAGGGGAGAGGAGGTACCTAACCCCCCGGTTGGAAGGGAGAGGTAAGGAAGGGAAAGGTGTGCTTAGGAGGGTCGGGTAGAACCGTTAGGTTAGAAAAAAAAAAGGCTGCTAATTTCTTTACACTGATTTATTTTGGACATTTTACTTTCCTTTAAACAGATCCCGCTTGTTTCAAAAGTGACACTCTGATTATCATGGCGGTCCAGCCAAACTGTTCAAGCAAACTTGCTCAAAAGTGCTTCCGACATGCAATTACTCCAATTTTTGACCATAATGGAATAGCACTTACTGAGTGCTTTTAAAAAAAATAAATCCAGTCTCCGTGTGCAATGCGTTTTTTGTGAAGAGTAGCTATTCCCTTTCCCACTAAACGGCCACACAAAGGCGTACACTTCGGAAAGGGGCGGAAAAGGTTAGACGAGTGCTGAAGATGTCGGCTTGTGGTTCACACACTTCGCAACCTCCCTCGGATTACAGTTTTAATATTCCAAAGACTTGCCGTTGGGTAGGAAAAAGATAGTACACCTGAAAATTTGCAGGCACCGAAGTCCAGAGCACAGGCCTTACCTGATCACAGGACGTGATTTGATTTCGCTCAATGCTTTTGCGAGCTATGTACCGTTGTGTCTACCAGCTACACATCCGTTGTCTAAAAGCTAGTTGTGTCCACATTCCCTCAGACCGACCGAACCAGCGACAGACAACCCTTTGCATATTGTTGAATAACACTGGCACTCGCACTATGCTAACCTCAACCCTAACCCTGCTCACACATGTGGAACACAAAAAGGCAGGAAGATAAAATGGTTTGTAAGCTGACACAATGCTTCAAAATTGTTTATTTCTTGCCGGTTGCTGGAGAGGGCGTGGGTTTTAGAGTAAATGTTCTGGGTGCCTTTACTCCACACAGGACTCCAGTTTATAGTCGCATCCGAAGAACTTTTTGGAGGTGGGTTGGCACTGTTAACTCCCAATGTAAAATTTTCCGCTTGAACGAGACTCGAACCCCGAGTCAGCAGATCATAGGGGCGATGCGCAACTCTCTAACCAACCAGGGCTATCCCTCCCCCTTAGAGAAGAGAGATGAGAGGGGGGGGGGGGGGGGGGGGGGGGCAGAGAGAGGAGAGAGAGAGAGAGGAGAGAGCGATGGGAGGGAGATAGGGAGAAGAGAGAGGGAGAGAGAGGGGGAGATGGAGAGCGAAGCGAGGGGAAGAGAGGGGGAAGAGAGGGGAGAGGAGAGAGAGAGAATAGAGCGCCCGGACACGGAGAGCGAAGTCGGAGAGAGGGGAGAGGGAGAGAGAGAGAGAGAGAGTATGTGTGAGTGTGTGTGTGTGGTTGTGATGTGTGTGTGTTGTGGAGTGTGTGGGTGTGTGTGTTGTAGTGTGGTGGTGAGTGTGTGTTGTGTGTGTGCTGCATGAACACTATGGAAATGTTATAACCACGGCATTTGTCATCACCTCGTACCTGGGTTGAGTTAAAGAAATCTTTACAGCTCTTTAGATTGTGTCGAATTAAAAAATGAATAGTAAAGAAAAATATCCCCTAAATTTGAAAAGGGATCGAGGTAAAGCATTGAAGCCAACGCACAAAAACCCCACTGTATATTTTTTTTATGAAAAGAAAACCGTCTGTTATACTTATTAAAATTTACAACCTTTAGCAAGAAAAGCTAGAAGGCTCCAGTGGTCAGAGCACTCTACTCTCCCCAATTTAGGTTAAGCATCGTGAGTGGTGGGGAAGGACAACCGTTGGTGGCGTCCGGCATCCGTATAGTCCCCCAGTTCACCCATAGTAAAACGGGTGCCTGCCGTCTTAAGGGCAGGGAAGGTAAAGCAGCGAAGGGGAGGAGATGGGGCCGCAGCTTTTAACGATGAGCGCCCTTAGAGAACTTGAGTTTTCCGCACCTCGCCTCACCCAACCAACGGTATAGGCTAAGGGAAGTAGCTTTACCCTTTTTTTTTTATATTCAGTAAAAGGAGTTATCCTCTTTTGTTTACAAAACTTGAACAGAAAACTTTTTATTTCATTTTATAATGGGCATAAGTTTGCGGAAAATCTTGTAGTGGGTGTGTCCTGATTACCTATAATACGTTCTGCCTTATAAGCTTTGCCGTAGGTCAGGACATGCCCATTACCCAGGTCATAAGCACTCCCATCCCATTGAATAGACTGCTCCATCAGCATTATTTCCTAGCAATCAATGATTTCAAAAAAAAGATTAACGGGATAAAGAAGAAAGAATGATAAAAAATAAGTGCGAGTAAATTTGAGGCCTCACAAAAACACAAGAAACCCAACATAATCCGATTGTATTGCAAGACTATTAGTGACAGATTTTTAATTTCGAATTCTGGTTTCTCCGATTTGCCCAACCTTAGTACTGTATCTGAGTAATGTTCCATTTGTGCTAATTATTTTGCAAAGTATGGAACTTCTACTTAACATGTCTGCAGTAAACAAAATTCAAATGTAGCAAATTGTATGAAATAATTATTCTAGCAGATCACAGTGATAATACAAGTGCGATACATGTTTGTCGGATTTGTTCAGTCCTGTCTTATTGCTATTCACCTTTGTACCCAAATCAACCTGGGTTGTGTAAAACTAGAAAATGTCGTTTAGGTCTGGGGTTGTTGTTTTGATAGTTGGTCGTAAACATTTTACAAGCAGTTGTTCGAAATACTTGGCTGTATTTTTTTGTTGAGGGTGGATGTAGCTTTAAAATCGCAGTTCAAGCTGGACAGAAAACGTGCCTTTTCAGCAACCAAGCTGATGGACAGCAAGTCTTGTTATATTATGTCTGGGCCTTTTTTGAATTTTTGTCCTGTCATTCACATAACTTGACATTGGTGGTTGAAACATGTATAGTTTTCTAGACTTAATTACCTCCAATCGTTTCCATTATTTTGCTTTTTTTTCTTTGTCATTTTGGATGTACTTCATCTTAAAGTACTAGAGTGCAAAGTGAAGCAGTTTAACAGCTGACTGCTTTTATTTTTTCCTTTTTTAACTGTAAACTATACGGTTTGGGTATTGTCATCTCGTGTATTTGTAGCTATAGTATTTTTTATTTTAAATTCCAATATAGCCTGACTGGAAATGTATGAAGCTGAGAATACACGTTTACAACTTCCATTTTGATAACCTCATCATGTGATGACAGAGGATTTATTCACACAATGATGTTAGTTGTAATCATCATAGCTTCCATTTTTTCGCCTGTATTTCTTGACAGCCTGTACAAAATTAATGAATCCGCCTTAAAATGTTTCGTAGGGTTTTTTGTTTTTTTTTAAGAGGTGAGCCACAATCCACAGACACTTGGCCTACCCAAACGACTTTCTTTCCTAAAACATAAAGTTTGCACAACTTATTTTAAAGCATACAAGCTGCTGATTTTCCTAACCCATCCAAGGAGTCTGTGCATCCTGGCTGTAAAGATTACAACGGCTGGAACTAAAACACTTATTGTCACTCTGTTGTTTGAAATCATACTAGGACTGAACACAAACATTCTGGTAAATTTGTCAGAAGGTTTCGAGAAATTCAAAAGCAAACGAAAAGTCCAGTGGGTCGGTCATTGTACACTGCTGAACCAGCTTGGGAAAAGCCTTACCTCCCCCTTCAGCCAAAAAAGAGAGGCTGGAGTTAGGGTTGGGTAGCCGGCTCGCAGCTGATAGAAAAGGGAAACGGCAGAATGACTTGTACACAGGGCCATCAAACCTTGATGAAATGTTCCACAAATCTCATGAAATGTTCCACAAATGGGAAATGTTCTACAAATGTGAAATGTCCTACAAATCTGAAATGTTCTACAAATCCAATGTTCTACAAAGCTGCCACAAGAAAAATCAGTAATAAAACAAAACCTTGACCAAGGTCTTTGTTCAGAGTTCTATTCATGAATGACTGTTTAGAGTATGTGCGCAAGATCTCGGCTACACATCCGTCTGTCTGTCTCTGTCTCTCTCTCTCCCTCTCTCTCTCCCTCCCTCTCTCCCTCACCCATCCCCTCTCTCATCCACTCCTTCCTCTTCTCCCCTCCCTCCCTCCTCTCTCTCCTCCTCACTCCCCATCACTCACTCTCTCTCTCTCTCTCCTCTCTCTCTCTCTCTCTCTCTCAACTCTCACTCTCTCACTCTCTCTTTCTCTATATGTATATGTCTCTATCTATAATAAGTATGTGTACTACACTATACTATACTACACTATAAAAGCGCATTACAATTAACTTACTAACTATCCAGCCAAGTCACAAACTGACGTTGATACTATATTACACAGACACGTGTATGCAAATGAACTCTCTGCATAATATAAAAGCACATAATTTATGCAACCCTAAGGTTATCCGATCAATATCTATATTTGCAGATTTGTAGATGTAGACATAAGACAAAACAAAGTGCGCGCACAGATAGCCACACACCTACAACGCGCGCCAACGAACACCTAACACAACATATACACACTACACACACAATTTCCGCATAAAGAAATAAAATATTAACACATGAATAAAAAATAAAAGCGCTAATATACTTGTTAAAGACCTACAAACAACACCAAACAAATCAATCGGCAAAAGGAGGGAAAGAAATAAACCTTAAAAAACTTTCTTTTTTTTTTAACCCCATTGACAATAACAACAGCTCATAATCCAAACACTGAACTATTCAACTATTTAGTAAGTTGATGAAAAGATGGTTTTTTTCTGTACCCAACAACCCCCCTCCTACCCCGCCCTCCCCCTCCTACACCGTCCACCCCCCCCCCGCCCCCCCCCCCCCCCACCCCCCCTCCACACCCCAAAGCCGTTTCCCTTCCTCAAGCTGGCTGTATAGCGAAGGGAAACATTAGTTTGTGGTGATTTGTACAGCTTTTTATAATAATAATAATAATAATAATAATGTACGGAATTTATATAGCGCTGAATCTTGTAAAGCAACAAATCAAAGCGCTCAGATGATTTTTTTTAAATCGAGGACAATGGAATAACCACTCGGGTGCTTTTTTTACATCCAGTCCCCGTGTGTATGCGATTTTGTAAATTTTGTCATCTGTTTCCACCGGCACACAATGGCTTACTTTTCGAAAAGCGAACAGGAGTTAACGTGTCGCATGGATGTTCTGTGTGTGTGTGTGTGTGTGTGTGTGAGTGTATGTGTGTGTGTGGTGTGTTGTGAGTTGGGTGGTGTGTCTGTGCGTCTGTGAGTCCGTGTGTAGTGTCCTGTGGCAGTGCATGCTCAAGATTAATATCAGCACGTTAAAAAAAATCCCATAAAACATGTCAGCGTTCGGTGGGTTACGGAAACACGACCATACCTAGAGCATACAGTCCCCGAAGTCGGAATGCGGCTACCTTCATGGTGGGCATTGACACCAGGTCGCATACGCAAGATCTGACCATGGGTAAACAAAACTGGAAGTTCTAGACGAGAAACGAAGAAGAGAAAAGAAAAAAGAAGAAAAAAAGTTCTGTGGCCCTCTGACTTTGTTTTTGTTGTTGTTTTGGTTTTTATTGTTTAGTTTGTTTTCTGCAGACACACAGCGAGCACCACAACGATAGTTCTTGAACTGATTCCAGGATGATTTGCAAAACAGAACGGGGAGCACCAGAGAACTGTTGTGTATGGTGTGCACACAAGTACGCGCTCCGAGCCGCGCACACACCATACACACCACACACACACATAAGCACACACACAACACACACACATATATATATAAATATCTAATATATATATATATATATATATAATAGAATATTTAATAATTAAAAAATATTATATATATATATGTATGTGTATTATGTATGTAAATGTATATATTATCTGTGTGTAGTGTGTATATATAGATATAATGCCCCCTCCCACACATTCACCCAAAGAATAGACAAACTAGCAGTTTTTAAACAGGAAAACTGACAACCGCCGAACAGACAAAAGAATTTAAAAAAGCATACCACATTAATTGCATAGCAGCTTAATAGATCTAAATTAATACATTTGGGGATAAATGATGCCAAAAGTTTTACATTTCATTAAATATGTCATGATACAATGTTTTGAATCTTTTATGGTATTGTTTACTTCTGTTTTTTAAAAAGAACCGGAAGTCTATTCCAGAGCGCTTCCAGAATACGAAAGACAAGTTTTGAAATAAATAATTCTAGGCAAGGAGATCAACAATGAGTGAGTGTCTAAAATTCATTAATTGTAAACATGTTTCCCAGTGATGGAGGGACAATGCCATGACAAATTTTATGGCATTAGAGAATTCCTTTGTTGAACAGGTAGTTAATGATAGTAATGGAAGGATGTTATTGTCCCTCTATCGAGTAACAGCATCTGTTAACGAGAATGAGACATTATCTAATACAAGTTTAAACAACAGCACGTTGTGGACTCTGGTAATTAAATTTAGTTAAGATTTTGTTGCTTGCCAATCCCAAAGTTGGAAAGGCATAATACTATGTTTTGGCTGTAATATAATGAAGAAAAAAATATTATTCTTGCGTGTGCAGAGAGACAGAACGTGGTTTACTTTTTCGAGTTGAAACTATTTTGGAACAAGCTTATTAATGAATACTTTTTGATGTGCTCTTACCAAGATAAATTGTTACAAAAGTTAACTCCTAATAAATTTATGACTTAGAGTTTTCTTCTATTATAACATCAATTATACAGCGTGATGGATATAACTATGTATAAGATTTTGACGTTTTTGCCTAGTTGAAATAAGCATAAATTTCATATGTGTCCATTTGACAAGAATATCGATGTTTTCTTGCATCTCTCGAAAGACTTGGTATGGATCTTTATGGGTGGTGTCTATGGTGGTGTCATCAGCAAATAGTTCACAATATGTTTTGATAGAAAAAGGTAAGTCATTGATCTACAGAGAGAATAGCAGTGGACCAAGAATGGATCCCTGAGGAACACCATAAGTATTTGGTAGGTAATTAGAAAAACAACTGTTGAATATACTTTTTGTTGTACTGTTAAAGAAGGAATAAATAAATTCAAGGGCATTAGGAGATATGTTTAGGCAGCTAATTTCTTGAAGAGGAGGTTGTGATCAAGGACGTCAAATGCTTAAGCAAAGATCAACAAAAGAACTCCGGTAAAATTGGTTTTTTTTTATATTGGTGATATGCCATCTTTCAGTGAGTTATTAATTACGTGTATTACACGTATGATTGGCTCAAATCAGACTGTTTGGGATGTAAGAGATTATACTTATTTAGATGAGCAAGAAGGCAATTATAATATGTGCATTACAGAAGGCTTTGAAAGAGTTGACAAAATCGATATTGGTCCTATAATTGGAATGGACAGCAGTTTTTTCCTGATTTGAACAATGTAATTACTTTGCTTGCATAATAATTTTGAAAGGTGTTTTTTACATTAACAAAGATTATAGATAATATGAAAGTTGTCGGTTATCACAGGAGCTGTCCAGTTTTAAACTAATACCATCCAGTCCATCTAGTCCCCCGTGAGCTGTAGTTTTAAAACCTTTTCGGGAAATTAACACGTCAAGACACAAACAGGTGAAATGTACAGCTATGAAAAAAAGTTGGTAATATGGAGGCAACAAGATTTTTCATGTCACGAAAATCGTTATGCAGATCCGAATTAGTCGTTTAAGATTTCCCTGATCTGATACTGTAGAAAATGATGTAATAAGAGCAATAGCTTGATATAATTAAATAATTAATATTTGAAGCTATTTAAATTTTTTATTAGTGTTATATTATTGAAGGCCTTCCAAATGGACTTACAATCTTTGTTTATACCACAACTGTTCAAAATTTCCTAATATTCTAACTCTCAAAAGTACTATTCACTTAAATTCATTAGCTTTTTGTATTCTTCATCGATCCACTTTTAAAAACAGGTTATCTCTTAAATGAATATTTTCTATGAACGTGTCTTAGTGGGGCAAGGTGGTTTAATAATAAGGTATTTAACCTTTTTGTCTGAAGGAGGAGCATGTTTAATGAAAACGCCACAGAAAATATGACACATAAGCTCAAGAGCTTTATCTGGATTGGTCATCAGATCTACATAGTTAAGGGGGGAGTTTAAAGATCTTGTAGGACATTATCTGTATCAAATTCAAAAATATCTAAAATGTAAAGAGTTCTATGATTGAGAGAGGGAGGTTTTACTCCTCTTTTGGACCAAGTGATACAGCTGGAAAAAGGTCACTACAACCAAAAACTGGAACAGCTATCCTCAACAATAGTATTAGAATTTGGAAGTATAACATGGTCTATCAATACAAAGCCTTTCGCAGTTTATAGTGATACGTGTTGTGTGTGTATCAACTGCTTCAAAATGAATAACTCGAGTGTTTCATGTCCATTGGTTATTTGTTTTAACCAAATCAATGTTGAAGTCTCCCAACAGATTATAATCCTTTGAATCGTCATTGATATTTTTCCATCATATCTATATATCCGATTAATCCATTAACATATTCGGCAGGGTTTCTGTTACAGAAAAAACACAGAAGAAGTGGGTTTAGAAAAGTTTGATTTTGATTTCTTCCAAATTTTTTTAGGGGGGGGTGGGTTTTTCTAAACTGTAATGCTGCTCTAAATCTATTAATCTTTAAATTGAAATATTGAAATATGAATATAACCATTAACAGCAGTTTTCATGAAAACTTTTGGGGGGTCTCTACGAACAATGGTTAAACCTGGTATGGAAATATTATTATCGGAACTATGAGGATTTGAAATGTGTTCAGAAAAACAAAAAATTGGACCATTTTCCTGAATATGATAGAATTTTGCAGGTATTTCTGTTAATTTGTTAATCATTTGATTGATTTTTAAGTGTCCTATACGAAAACTTGTTTTGTGGTAGCCAAGAATTATTATTTTTTCCAGACAATGTTAGGTGTAAATATTAACATTTATATCCAAATTTAAGAAATACAAAGAAACTATGTAATAAGTAAAGCAGATAATGTAACAAATACCACCGAAAACCCGATATCTTGCAACAATGTATGTGAGTAGGGAACGCCAAAGTCAGAAATACAATTTAATAATATTTGAAAGAAACAACACACAAAAACAAGCAAAAGGAAACAATTAAGAAAAGGGAACAAGATATAACTGACATAGACCAAAATACAAAAAAAAGTCCCTCAACCACACCCTCTTGCAGCCTTCAACACTGAAAAAGTCTAGTTCTTACGCAGTCAAACATACCTGTACACATGTGCAAAAATCTATATAGCTTATAAGATGAAAATCAAAATATTCCAAATCACTGTTCCAAATATCGCATAGTCCTAGGGAGTAAATCCAAATAAAGCCATAACGAGTCCAGTGTCCAACATGTCAAATCATACATACAACAATCAAAAAGTCAACTGCTGCCATCCCAATGGTGGGGGGTGGGGGGACAAAATACAAAAACAAAAATCAACCGTTCACAGCACATACTATTTTTATGCTCGATATATGTGGTAATCTGCTGAGGAATTGGATTGGAAGTGATGGAAAGGGTTCCCGGCATAGGTGTTGAATGTAGACTCTGAGGGAAGCAGTATTTGGAAACTCATTAAATGGCCTTTGGATTAGTCAATTTTGAATGGGGACGAAGAGGAGGTGGTAAATAATAGAATACATTAGAAAAGGGTCGGAAAACTGATTCTAACCAAGGAAAGGGAGGGGGGGGGGGTTGTGGTGGGGTGGGGGGGGGGGGGGGGGGGAGGGGGGTGGGTGGGGGGGGGGGGGGGGGGGGGGGGGGGGGGGGGGAGGGGGGGGGGGGGGGGGGGGGGGGGGGGGGGGGGGAGGGGGGGGGGGGGGTGGGTGGGGGTTGTGGGGGCGGGGGGGGGGGGGTGAGGTGGGGATTGAACCCCTTGATGACTCTAGGGAGAATGGAGGAATAATAAAGGGGAGGGGAGGGAGAGTACAGAGGAGAGTGTGGAATAGAGAATACTCAATTGTAGAGAAGAGGGGGTGGTGGTGGGCGGAGGTTGGGGTGTGTGGGTACAGGAAGAGAAGTGTGTGGCAATGACATCATCAGAGCTGTCAGCAGAGGGGTGCCATAGTCCCTGGCTGTTCATACTTGTAATGCTTCAAACTTTCCCCTTACCAGTACCACATCACTTAAACTTACTGCACCAGGCCCACATTAACCCACCATCTCTACAGGAACCAAATTGGGGGCCCCCCCTCGCCTCAACTCCTTGTGATCTGTTTTTTGTTTGTTTGTTTGTTTGTTATGTTTTGTTTCTGCTGGTCGGCTTGTTGGAGACCATGGCTGGCACTGAATGGTGTAAACTTTCCCCCTTACCCACTACCAAAAAACTTACAACACCATGACAGGCTTGCTTTCTCTACACTCTCTCCTCATTCACTCTTTTGTGACTGGTTATTTTTGATTTGCATTAATCTCTGTTGGTCTGTCAGTCTGGCTGTCAAAGACCATGGCGTGATTACAGAAATAGCTTCAAACTTACCCCCCCTAACCAGTAGCAAAAGATACCTTATCATGACACACCATACACGCCATCCTCTCTACTAATATTAATAATAATAATAATACAATACTAACAATAATAAATAAATAGCATTTATATAGTGCTATATCTTGCAGAGTCAAATCAAAGCGCTTGCCCACACCTCTTTCTTGCACAGGACAAACAAAAGTCCTACAGATGAGACAATAAACTGAGACCCCCCCGTGTGCCAACGCCGCAGAACATCATGCGCAATACGTTAAATCCTGTCCGCTTTTCGAAGAGCAGGCCATAGTGTGCATGTGGGCACGGATGAAAAAATTTACAAACCGCATACACGACGGGACTGGATGTAAAAAGCACATAAGTGCTTCATCCATTATCCTCTATATGAAAGTAAAAAATAAACAAAAATCAAAAAGGAATACCAGTAAACAATTAATCGTTACAGACAAGGCCAAATGTTTATGCACGCAAGCGCGCGCGGCGCGCGCGACACACACACACACACACACACACACACATATCCGCACACACACACACCACACACACACACACAATCCCAAACACACAGGTCACACACCCTGGCAGGGCGATAGAATCTTGGCTGTTGAAGGCAGGGAAAGCCATGAGATGAAGCAGGAGAGGACAATCTTAGGTTTGAAATAAATGTCTTGAGACTGGATTTAAAAGTGTCATAAGAAGGCTTTTGGCGGAGAGAGGGATGGAGGTCATTCCTCATCGATGGACCAGAAATAGACAAAGAGCGACGGCCAACAGTGGATTGGTTGAATCTAGGTATTCGTAAGGACAAGGTATCTGCAGCAGAGCATAGAGAAGGAGTGTACAGGTGAAGACATTCACAGAGGTAGGAGGGTGCTGGTTTTGTGCTCTCTACACATACCTTACCCTCCTCACTCTCTGTGACTGGTTATATTTTCTTTGTTTCTGTTGGTCTGGTTGTCAGAGTCCATGGCTGTAGCTGCAATGGCTCAAACTCCTGCCCCCTACCCTACCAAATAACTCAGTCCTTCGGATGAGATATCTATAAACCGAGGTCCCGTGTGCGAACGCATGCAGAACATCTTGCACACATGTTAAAACCCATTCTGCTTTTCAGAAGAGTAAGCCATTGTGTGCCGGTGGGAACGGATGACAAAATTTACAAAACTGCATACACACGGGGACTGAATGGAAAAAAAGCACATAAGTGCTTATTCCATTATCCTCGAAATAAAAGAATAAAATGAAATAGTAATAAATAAATAAATAAATAATAACTTACTGCACCACACCATGCCACCCTCTCTACATGTACCTCTCACTCTTTTTGGCTATTTCTTTTTTTTTTTTTTTTTTGGGGGGGGGGGGGGGGGGGGGCTCTATTTGCCTGTTTGTCTGCCTGTCAGCCTGTGTGTGTGTGTTTTAATTTTTATCATTTTATTTCTAGGATAATGGAATAAGCACTTATGTGCAGTTCTGTAAATTTTGTCATCCATTCCTTTCTTGTATGTGTGTGTGTGTGTGTGTGTGTGTGTGTGTGTGTGTGTGTGTGTGTGTGTGTGTGTGTGTGTGTGTGTGTGTGTGTGTGTGTGTGTGTGCACGCGTGTGTGCGTGCATATGTGTGTGTGTGTCTACTGTCTGTCTGTCTGTACTCTCTCTCTCTCTCTCTCTTCTCTCTCTCTCTCTCTCTCTCTCCTCCTCCTCCTCCCTACCCCCTCTCTCTAGTTTCATTGGTTTTTTCTTCAATTATAGCTCCAAGGTTCACTCATGGCGAGAGTTTATGAATGCAATCGTTTTTACCCACCATTAAAGGTAGCCACCTTCCAACTTCGGAGATTTAAAAAAAATTTGGATCAGCTCTACTGTTGTCTGCGTGTGTGGAAATGTCCCTAGAAAGTAAGGTCGTCATCACAAATTCCTTTAATTATGATGAGTTAATATGATTATATTCCTACATCAAATTGTTAAATTGAGCTAACACTATTGCCAAAACAAAAAAAAGAGCACAGCTATATGCTGCAAGTTTCAGTCTCATATTGTAAAGAAGGGAGAAATCTAACTTTAACCACGTGTGTTGAGGGGGAAATACTGTTAGGTACAGTCAGTGTAGGGGGGGTGTCCACACCCCACCCCACCCCACCCCCCACCCTGAATCCAGAAAAAAAAAGAAAAAAATCACACAGGGAGCTATAATAGTACCAGAGATCGAGATCAAGCAGTAAAAAAAAGAAAACCCCCAGCAAAGGGGAGTGGGGGGGGGGGGGGTGGGGGTGAACTCTGTGATGATGACTCTTGGGAGAATGATGGCGCAGGGAAGGGGGCAGGGGTACAAGGGGAAGGGAGAAGAGGAGAGAGGGGGGTATAGGGAGAAGAGGGGTGGGGTGGGGTGGGTGGGGTTGGAGGGTGGTAAGGGAAGTGAAGTGTGGCAGACATCATCGGAGTTGTCAGCAGGGTAGTGTATGTAGGTGGTGCCAGAGTCCCTTGGCTGTTACTGTAATGACTTCAAACATTCCCCCTATACCAGTACCACATAACTCAGGGCAGCACCACACCAGGCCACCCTCTCCACTACAGTCCCTCTCACTCTTTGTGTCTTTTTTTTTTTCTTTCAGTCTCTCTGTCTGTTTGTCTGTCTGTCTGATTTTCTGGCTGGCTGTCTGTCTCTCTCATTAAAATTTTGTTTTTTGTCTCTCCACTCTTTTGCTCACCTCTTGGCTGTACTTCTGGCTCTATCTCTATTTGTCTGTCATTCTGTCTGTCTCTGTCTGTCTGTCTGGTCTGTCTGTCTGTCTGTCTCTCTCT
>CM054146.1:52372642-52375142 GCA_028751875.1 Rapana venosa
ATAGGCAGCAGCTTGTATCTGTAAATAATCAAACATCAGAACTACTACCCATTAGATAGGGGGTACTACAAGGCTCAGTATTGAGACCACTCTTGTTTTCAGTCTACGTAAATGATTTACCCTGTTTTATTAAATGTAGCTGTGAAATGTTTGCTGACGATACCACTCTCTTTTGTAGTGATTCAGACTCCTGCAGGTTAACTCGCAAATTTCAACATAATATTGACAGATTGATTATTTGGACTCAATTAAACCATAATTTTTTATGTCCTTGAATGCACAAAAATCAAAGTGTATGAACGTAACAGCAAGACAGAAAAGGCAAAAAATGAACGATAGGTTTCAACCTCTGTTATTGGATAACAGAATAATTGAAGAAGTTGACTCTCATAAAATATTAGGTGTTACCATTGACACAAATATGATTTGGACTGATCATATAATGTCACTAGGTAAATGCCTTGCTCACAGGCTACTTCAATTATCCAAAATAAAACACTTTCTAAATAACCATTCTCGAAAACTATTTTTTTGCGGTCACATTTTACCAATCATTGACTATGCGTCAACTATTTGGGATACCTGCAGTGGAACGAACTTAAAATTCATTCATCATTTATATAAAAGAGCAGTAAAACTTGTGTTGTTAAAAACAAGCACCCTGACAATTGAGGATTATAAGCAAATAATGTCCTGAAATTTCGAAACCGACTTTTATTCAATAAAGCTGTGTTTATGCAAAAAGTTGTTAATCAAAATGCACCTCCAAAGATTACCAAAGCTTTCAAAATTAACCAACATAGACACAACCATTTGCTAACATTTCCAAAACCCAGAAATAACCTATATAAATCGAGCCTCTTGTATTCAGGCAGTGACCTATGGAATAAACTCCCCACAAATTTGAAATATATTAAAAACAAAAATCAGTATAAAACTCATCTAAAAAGATATTTCATAAAGAAAAGTTAAGAACACGACTTGTAAACTTAAGACATTTATATTCACTTACGTATGTATCATCCTGAACTGTTTCGCTTGAACATGTTAGGTTTATTGTGTTAATTAAAATCAATATAATGTTGCATGTAGCATGTGTGCGGGGGTGGAGTGATTAAGGTATCACTGACGTTTTTCTTGTCATTAAAATCTTATATGACCCAAGTTTATATATTCATATAGAGTACATGTGTAAGTATTGATCTACATAATTATGGGTTGATATGATATCGACCCGACACGCTTTGGATCTGGGTGTTGTGGTGTGTGTGTGTGTGTGTGTGTGTGTGTGTGTGTGTGTGTGTGTGTGTGTGTGTAGTTGTGTGTGTGTGTGTGTGTGTGTGTGTGTGTGTGTGTGTGTGTGTGCACAAGTGTGAGGTTCGTGTGTGTTGTGTAATTGGTTCAGTTTGGATTTTTACTTTCTTGTTGTTTGGGGCTTTTTTCGTTTTTGTGTAACACAAAATAATGCTGGTTATTTTATTTTGTCGCTGTTTATTTTCTTTTTCATTGTATTAGATGACTTAAATTGTTATTGCTGATGTTAGAATTGCTGGGCGGGTTTATATTGCATGAATTTATTCTTTGATGGAAGAATTAACGTAGTTCTGCCTTAAATCAAAAAGCACATGTACATGCGTGTATATGACCAGGAAGAGAGGGAGGGGATAGATGTCTTTGTTTTACTGTTTTGCTCTGAATCCAATGTCTGTTGGTTGTTTCTTGTTTTCCTTTATATATGAGTATATGTGGTGAAGGGGATATGGGTGATATAAGTGTTTAAATGATTTAAAAGGAAACTATACATCAGTGTCCTCTGTTTACATCCATTTGGTTGCTGTTGTTATTGTTGGTGGTGGTGGGGGTGGAGTTCTTATTTGTTTTTGTTTTTTGTTTGTTTATTTTGGGCTTTCCTTTGTTTTAGGGTGGTTTCTTGGGGAGGGTGAGGGGGTATTCTTGACTCTTTTTTCCGTCTTTTGTTAGTTCTATATTGTTCTTTATTTGTTTTGGCTGTTACTTTTGTTTTATGTTTCTTATTGTCGCTGTTGTTGTTGTGTACGTATGTGTGTGTTTCTTTGTATGTTTATTTGCTTGTTGTCGTTGTTCTTGTTGTTTTGTCTTTTTTTGTGTTTTTGTTCAGTTATTTTGGTATGGTTGGAGGTTTGTGTTGTGTGTGTGTGTGTGTGTGTGTGTGTGTTTGTGTGTGTGTGTGTGTGTGTGTGTGTGGTGTGTGTGTGTGTGGTGTGTGGGGGGGGGGGAGCAGTTGGTGGTGTCTTTTTTTATTTTGTTTCGTCTTCTTTGTTTCTTTTGGTTTGGTTTTACTCCGTTGCTTGTTTGTTTGTATTATGGTGGATATATTTCAGCAGATTTTTTATTTATTTGATTCGTATGGTTTAATATTGTTCAGGGCTTTTTGTTTTGCTTTTTTAATTCCATGTATGCATATATTATTGTCTTCTCTTGTTTGATTTGTATGGTTTATCATTGATTAGGTTTTTAGTCT
>CM054146.1:52380142-52382642 GCA_028751875.1 Rapana venosa
AGTTTCGGGCACAAACAGGGATCAAACCACAGCACACTTCAAACTCGGACTTTTCGCTTTCTGGACAGGTAGGTACGTTACCTCTAGACCACTAGTCCACTAAGACCCAAGCCAAAACCTTTGTCACTTATTGATGTAAACAAAAGTATAACAAAGCTAACATTAGCCTGTTGTCATGCTCTAACATGCTATTTTGATATTTTGTCTTCATCCATGACAAACCCTTACCACAACAACCTATAATTACCATTTTTTTAAAACAAAACTATTTTATAGAAAGTTGTAGTATGACTACCATTATGGCAAGGTAAGGTAAAGGTAAAGGAGTCCCATAACCTATAAGGTCGTAGGGGAGCGAGGCGTCAGAGACCTCACTTCTCTAGGGCCAGCATATTGAGGGCGGCGCCCATCTCCTCTCCCTCGCTGCTTTACCTTCCCTGACCCTAAAGAGGGCAGGTACCCATTTACAGCTGGGTGAACTGGGGAACTGTACTGAAGCCAAGGCGCGCAAACGGTCACCCATCCAACTGTAGCCACGCTCGACGCTGCTTAACTTGGCTGGGGGAAAGCGAGTGCTCCGACCACTGAGCTATCCGTCCCCTCGCTTTCCCCCAGCCAAGTTAAGCAGCGTCGAGCGTGGTTACCAGTTGGATGGGTGACCGTTTGCGCGCCTTGGCTTCAGTACAGTTCCCCCAGTTCACCCCGCTGTAAATGGGTACCTGCCCTCTTTAGGGTCAGGGAAGGTAAAGCAGCGAGGGAGAGGAGATGGGCGCCGCCCTCAATATGCTGGCCCTAGAGAAGTGAGGTCTCTGACGCCTCGCTCCCCTACGACCTTATAGGTTATGGGACTCCTTTACCTTTTACCTTTATGGCAAGAGGCTAAAAAAAAAAAATTAAAAAACCCCCCAGCGTTTGCGCGTGGTTATCCAGTGTGTACTTTACAGTCTCACAGTGATTCCCAGGTGTGGGATGAGTAAGACAAAAGTGCATATTCTGGGTGACCCCCTTGCAAGGTGTTAAGCTGGAGAACGCCCGACAAGAACAAGAAGATAATTATTGATAGAGTCTAGGTCTAGTGTTTTCAAGTGTGTGTACGCTTTCCCTTCGGGTCGATCTTTGTGCAGACGAGCTAACTGTGTGTGACTTTTTTTGGCAATGATGTCAGCTACAGTGCGAAATGCAAACATGCGAGGCAATGCTCACACGCGTACATACTATGCGCGCACACTTGTAGGCACACACACACATCTAGAGGTCAGACAAGTCAAAGTGATTTATGCTGTGCCGTTTTCAGTTTTTCAGCTTATGTCATGTTTGCTTTGTGGTTGTGTGTGTGTGAGTGTGGTGTGTGTAATGATGATGGAGAAGAGAGAGAGAGAGAGAGAGAGAGAGAGAGAGAGAATTCCAGTTTGATTCATTTTACTCTTTTATTTTGAGGATAATGGAAATAGCACTGATGTGCCCCTCCCCCCCCCCCCCCCCCCCCCCCCCCCCCTTTTTAAAAATCAATCCCTGTGTGCATGTGACTTTGTAAATTTTGTCATCCGTTCCAACCAGTACACAATGGCCTACTCTTCTCTGTGTGTGTGTGTGTGTGTGTGTGTGTGTGTGTGTATGTGTGTGTGCGCGCGCGCACACACACACACACACAAACCTGTAGTTATGCAGTTTCTTTTTAAAGAGCCTTTACGCAAGCTTAAATACGAAAGGCAATATTTTACAGTGACATAATAGGGCATGATTATACAAGCGCGCAGTTTTGTGTGTGTGTGCGCGCGCGCGCGCGCGCGCGCGCGTGTGTGTGTATGCTCACATGTGTGTGTTGTGAATTATTTGAATACATTCATTATTGCGCATGTATACTGAGATTTGCGCGTGTGTATAATTTAATGGTGTGTGTGCGTGCGCGTTCGTATGCGTGCGCGCGTGCGTGTGCGTGCGTGCGTGCGTGCGTTTATGTGTGTGTGTTCCCCCCTTCTTTTCTTTATAACAAGACTTATGTAAAACTGTCAAGAGCTTGGTTTTCATGTTTGTTTTCGATTTTCTTTTAGATGAGATTTGTTGGGGTTCTGTTTTGGTCTGGGTTTTTTTTCCCCTAGTTGTCATTAACTGTGATTTATCTCTTTCTGTCTGTGACCTGAAAGAAGCCATGTTTAATGGCTAGCCCACAGTCACAGAGAAACAAATAACACACGCAGACAGGAGACAGTTTAAAAAGGACAACAACAAGAAGAAGAAACAGATTAAGACTAGACAGCTCTGTTCTTATGGGGGACGCGCCCTCCTGTTAAGTAGAACAGCTCGAATATTACACACAGAGAAATCTACCGTGACTGGAAAATGGCATACAATACAATACAATACAATGCTATGCAATACAATACAGTGCAATGCAATGCAATGCAACAAAACACAATGCAATTCAACACAACATAACGTAACACAAAACAATGCAACACAACACAATGTGATGTAACACAATGCAACATAATACAATGCA
>CM054146.1:52385142-52390142 GCA_028751875.1 Rapana venosa
AGAGAGAGAGAGAGAGAGAGGACTGCACAATCAGACAAACTGACAAAAACAAAACAAAAACAAAAGGCAACAGCTTCACATAATTTATGTACAAAAAAAAGAAAACAAAATCATGCATCGGGTTTTTTGTTGGAATAAGCCTAGTCATGGTCGATGATATGGACGATGTCAACAACATACTCAGCTGACACTCTGTACACTATCACGCTCTAAATACAGACAACTAGCGCTGCAAATGTACGAACGATGTATCTATAATAATAAAATATCATGATCACACCACAATAACAGTGCATGTAAAAGGAAAAGCCATAGACTTATAAGGTCGATTTGTTCTTTTGGGAGATTCATGTTGGCCTTTTTTTTCTTCTTATCTTTTCTTTCCGTTTTTCTTTCATTGTTTTGGTGGTTGGTTGGTTGGTTGGTTTGTGCATAATTATGTCTGTGTGTGTTTTTGTTTGGTTGTTGTTGTTTTTGTTTTGTTTTTGCTGGTGTTTTTCTGATGTCTTTGTTTTAAGAGCATGGTGTAAAGAAATCCTGTGCTTATTACTCTACCACCCCCCCACCCCCCCCCCCCCCCAAAAAAAAAAATCGAATTCGAGTTTCGGCTCGCTCGCTTCTCTCTCTCTCTCTCCCCCCCTTCTCTCTCTTCTTCTCTCTCTCCCCCTCTCTCTTCTCTACCGTTCCTTTTTTTGAAAGAGTGGGGCTATTGTGTTCCGGGGGAACGATGAATAATTTACAAACCGCATACCCGGGGGATGGTGTAAAAAAGCACATTTTGTTTATCCATTATCCTCGTATAAAAGAATCTATCCTTTTCTCTCTCTCTCTCTCTCTCTCTCTCTCTCTTTTCCCCCTTTTTTTCTTCTCTCTCCAGCAGTGTTAATGATTTTTTTTTAGTGTCAATGATTTTTCTCTCAGATTTTTGATCGGGCGTTTGTTTTTTGCGGGCTTCTGATTTGATCCCCTTCCCTTTTTGAACTCATATTAACCCAGATAGATAATGTGCGGTAATGAGGAGCCACAGTTGTGGAAAAGTTCGTGTGGATGAAAACAAACTCTCAGTTTTTTAAAGAAAATCTCTGTGAAGAAAACATGTGTGAACAATTTTCTAAATGCCTCCCAGATGATTGATGAGAACATTGATGAAGCTCAAATTTTTATTTAATGATCTCATAAAAACCAGTGCTGTGTGTATGAAGAAACAGGTTCATATCAATAAAAGTCTATCAAATGATACATGGTTTGATATTGAATGTAAAAGAATGAAATATAGGGTCAGAAAACTTCTGAAGTCTTACCGTAAAACGTTAAAGAATGAAGACAAAAAACTTGTACGCATCACAAGAAGGGAATATAAATACATGCTTGTAAGGAAAAAGAAAGAGTATAACAGAAATTACTTGCAGATATGAAGTCTTCCATTACTTCTCAAGTTCAGTTCTGGAAGAATATTAAGAAGGCTTCATTTAGAAAGTGTCAGCCAAAGAATAATATATCTGTCGACAGATGGTTGCAGCACTTCAAAACCCTGCTAGAGAAAGACCTTAGAAACTCCATGAACTCTGATGGTGACTATGAAGAAACTGAGGAAGATTTTGATCGTCCCATACTAAAGATAAATATTATTGGCACTTAGAAAACTTAAACATGAAAAAGCAGTGGCCCTGATTAAATCATTGGAGAATTACTATAAAAAAATGGTGGTGAAAATGTTGTGCTTTTTTCTGCTAAAATTATTCAACAAAATCTTTGATAATGGTCTTTTCCAGATAACGGGAAACTGAATCTATCATTCTAACATTACACAAAAGGTGATGTTGACAACCCTAATAACTACGGGGAATCTCTTTTATGATTAAGTAGTAAACTTTTACAGTACCATCATTAATAATAGGTTACAGGAAGGGGTTAAGAAAAACACATTACAGGTGAACCCCTAAGCTGGTTTTAAGAAAAGGGGTATTCCACTATAATCATATTTTTTACTTTACTTGCATGTATCCAGAAACTTTTGCTCATAACCGTAAGCTCTATGTAGCATTTATTGACTTTGAAAAGGCATTTGATTCTTTTTAATAGAAACTTGTTAGGGCCTATTCTCCTGAAAAATGGTGTGAAGGGTAAATTATTACGTTGTTTGAGAGCTATGTATCAGAATGTCAAAAGCAGAATAAGATGTGGATCTAAGCTGACGGACATAATATACTGCACCACTGGAGTCAAACAGGGTGATGTATGTAACCCTCTTTTGTTTTTTGTTTTCATTGATGAGTTAGCCATAGAAGTCATTAATAAGGGTAAACATGGTGCTACTTTCCCCCAAGATTTCACAGATTTGTTTATTCTTCTGCTTGCTGATGATGTCATCCTGCTCTCTGAAACTATTGTAGGCTTACAACAGCAGCTGAATAGCTTAAGCAGTCCTGCAACAGCACTTGATCTTAAGGTTAATCTGAATAAGAGTAATATTGTTGTATTCAGAAAAGGTAGTTATTTAGCTGCTCGTGAAAAATGGCTGTACAATGGAAAAGTCATGCCTGTGATTAATGTATATAAATATCTAGGAATCTGTTTTTCTACAAAGCTTAGTTTCACAACTGCATGTAAAGATCTGGCAAGTCGAGGCAAAAGAAGCTTGTTAATTGTTTTGAAAAAAAATTACGATTATTGAATAATAATGCTTTGGGCTTGTTGATTAAGATATTTGGGTGCACAAATACAACCCACTGTGTTATATGGCGCGGAAAATTTTTGGGGCTGGATGCAGCTGAACACATTGTGAATCATACACCTCTTTGCTTTTAAAGCAGTTTTTAGGCTTAGATAGCGTAAAAGCTAACGATCTTGTTTATAGTGAAACCAATAGATATCCTCTCTCTATTAATGCTGCTGTAAGATGCATTAGATATTGGATTAAGATTCTGTATATGGATGAGTGCAGGTTACCTTTTAAGTCTTACAAGATGCTTTATGATCTAGATGTCAAGGTGAAAAGCACCTGGGCTTCACAAATACGTACCTGTTTATGTGATCTTGGCTTTGGGTTTGTTTGGCTCAATCAAGGTGTCGGAAATTGTAGAGAGTTTATCAAGTTTTTAGGCAAAGACTGATTGACTTGCCGTGGCAGCAGGGAATGGCATATACAAAACAGTGAAGATTTCAAATGTAACAAACAATTTATAGGTTCACACGATGTCAAACCTTATCTAAAGTTTGATATGGACATACATTTGAAAAGAATTATGTCTAAGTTTAGACTTGGTGTATCAGACGTAAATGTTCATAAATTTAGATATATAGAACATGATGATGATGACCTCAGGTTGCTATGCCCATTATGTAAGCAAACAGTGGAAGATGAAGTTCATTTTGTGCTATGCTGTCCACTATTAGAAGATGTAAGACAGAATTACATTCCCGTAAAGTATAGTAGACAGCCTAATTTATTTAGATTCTGTCTACTCACGGCATCTAGTCACCCTGAAATTGTTCGCAACCTTGCTTTATATTTGTGTAAAGCCTTAAGAATAAGAGATATCTTGGTTTCTTAAGTCATATTTTTTGTAACTGATTCTTTTTTCTTTTGTTTGTTGTGGTGGTTGTGGTTATACAATAACACTTTGGTTTTTTGTGTTACTTATTGTTCTCACTAAAATACTGAGCAGTTTGGCAACCCCCCTTTATGTATGGGCCAATGGCCTTTTTGTGAATAAATCTTTCGAGTTTGAGTTGAGTTCGAGTTCGAGTTCGAGTTCTCTCTCTCTCTCTCTCTCTCTCTCTCTCTCCTCTCTCTCTCTCTCTCTCTCCTCTCTCTCCCACCCCTCCCTCACCCCATCCCACCCCTCCTTCCAAGTGACCCTGCCGACCTTTTCCCGCGCGCTCTGCTACCAAAATTCAAAAGTCTTAACTTTCCAAAACCAACGACCCAAGTACCTAGGAAAAAGGTAAAGAAGGTGTCCCAATCCTATAAGGTCGTAGGGGAACGAGGCGTCAGAGACCTCATTTCCCTAAGGGCCAGCATATTGAGGGCGGCGCCCATCCCCTCTCCCTCGCTGCTTTACCTTCCCTGACCCTAAAGAGGGCAGGTACCCATTTACAGCTGGGTGAACTGGGGGACTGCACTGAAGCCAAGGCGCGCAAACGGTCACCCATCCAACTGGTAACCACGCTCGATGCTGCTTAACCTTAGCTGGGAGAAAGCGAGTGCTCCGACCACTGAGCTATGCCATTCCTAAGGGGAGCTGAGGAAAAAACCCAAGATAATCTCCCTTAATCCCTGTACCTATATATTAAAAAAAAAAGAGAAAAAAAGACCAGGGTTTCTTCGTTTAATTATACCCTATAAATGACCACCGATCTATGAACACTAGTTATCATTACCATATCTAGTCTACTAATCATTGTACTTTTGTTCTCAACCTTGACCAGATCAATGCGTTCTGTCTGGGGAATGACGTCAAACGCAAGAACTTGTCAATGAGGGTTTGATGACGTAGTTTCTCGATTGGTTGCTTAGCAGTAGGCCTAAGAGAGGTAGACTGGGCAAAACCTATAGATGAGGGAAAGTGGTCGGCTAAGCCTGTACTAAGCCCGGTGAACAAAAAAATAGAGGGGAAGGTATTATTGCCTCCCATTTTGGGGGGAGAGCTTTCTTTCGTTTGGAAGATTAATTTTGGTCTTCGTTTCCGGCCTTGATATAGTGTAAGGGGGTTAAGGATGGGGGTGGGAGGTGGGGGAGGGGGGGATGTAATTGTATTCTTGAGGTGTGTGTGTACGTGTGCGTGCGTGCGGTGGAGGTGGGGGTGGGGTGGGGATGTAATTGTATTCTTTAGGTGTGTACGTGCGTGTGTGTTTGTGTGTGTGTGTGTGCGCGCGCGAGTGTGTGTGTGTGTGTGTGTGGTGCAAATGTGTATATGTGTGTTTCACTTTCCTCTTCTCTACCCATTCATTCTTGCTTCATTCCCCCTTTTCCTCTTCGACTTTTGCAATATAATGCA